>OZ012735.1:658074857-658455997 GCA_963859935.3 Lathyrus sativus
TGCAAATGTAGCTCTCACAGGTCATGGCAATTCGCGCCCCCAGAACAATTACACACACAACAATGGGAGGAACACCAGATTTTCAAGAGGAAGAGGCAGGGGCAGAGCAAGGGCAGCTAGCAATCATAGACCTACTTGCCAACTCTGTGGCAAATATGGTCACTCTGTATCCTCATGCTGGCATAGATTTGATGAAAACTTTATGCCTCCCAATTCTAATGAATCTCAGGACAAGACAGAAAACAACACTCAATCCAGTCATGAGCAGTCCAAGGACAAATCTCAGAATCCACAGGCTGTAGCAATGATGGCAGCTGCAAGCAAATCTATTGGCACAACACAGCAATACAACCTCCCTGCAGAACTTGATTCTCAAGCATGGTTTGTGGACTCAGGTGCTTCTCATCATCTTACTCCCTATGCACTTAACTTACAGAACTCTAAGGCATACACAGGTACTGATAAAGTTTATGTTGGAAATGGCCACACACTCACTATTAATTCTATAGGTTGCACACAATTCTGCTCCTCATTAGTGCCCAAGTGCAGAATGATGTTGAATGACATCCTTTATGTACCAGCTATCACTGGGAATCTTCTATCTGTTTCCAAATTTTCACATGATAATCATGTTATCTTTGAATTCCTGTCTAACAAGTGTTACATTAAATCTCAGGATTCTAGACAAGTTCTGGTTGAAGGAAGTCTTGATGCTAGTGGTCTCTATTGTTTTCCTCATCTGCATTTGGAGTCCTCAAAGTCACACAGTTGGCATACCACATTGAATAAATCCGGGCATGTCCAAGGTTACACTGCAGTTCAGTCCTCCTGTCAGCCAAAGAGTTTCACATCTAATACTTGTAATAATAGTGTGTTGTGGCATCATAGATTAGGGCATGCTCATCCTTCATCTATTGTTAAGATACTCAAACTGTGTAAAATTCCTTGTTCAAATAAACAAAGTAGTTTTTGCAAATCTTGTAATCTTGGTAAAGCTCATAGGCTTCATTCTCCTTTGACTCATCATGTATATAACAAGGCTTTTGATGTGATATATACTGATCTTTGGGGGCCTGCCTCTTCTACTTCTAGTGCTGGTTTTAACTATTACATTGCATTTGTGGATGCTCACACCAGGTATACCTGGCTGTACTTCCTTAAACAAAAATCTGAAGCACTAAATGCATTCCAATTGTTTCACAAATTTGTTCAAACTCAGTTTGGTCTAACAATTAAATCTGTTCAATCTGACTTTGGTGGTGAATTTAGATCTTTTATAAAGTATCTGCAGGATCTTGGAATTACACACAGAATAACTTGTCCTCACACCTCTCATCAAAATGGCTCTGTTGAGAGAAAACATAGAACAATTGTTGAGATGGGATTGACACTGCTTGCTCATGCATCCATGCCACTCACATATTGGGATCACAGTTTTACTACTGCTATCTACCTCATGAATAGGCTGCCAACATCTCCATTGACTACACACCATTCACCTTTCCATGCTTTGTATGGCAAGCATCCTGACTACAAAAATCTTAGAGTATTTGGTTGTGCCTGCTACCCTCTCCTGCGACCATATAATCAACACAAATTGCAACTTAGAAGTCAGGAATGTGTATATCTTGGAGTTTCTCCTCAACATAGAGGTTTCAAATGCTTGAGTAGTTCTGGCAGAATTTACATTTCAAAGGATGTCACTTTCCATGAGCAACACTTTCCCTTTCCTCAGCTGTTTAAGTCAGCCACTACAGTAGGTCAGATTTTAACACACCAGCCAATTGCTTGTCCAACAGCTTTACCTACTAGCACAGCTATCACAACCCCAAAGGTCACAGCTGGCATCTCTTTACAATCTAATACCCAACCCATCACTAGTCCCCTAGACCCTGTGGCAGTCCCAATGCCTGAGCTGTCTAATCAATCAATCCTGGCCCCAAACTCTCAGCCAACATCTACTCCCCTACAGGCTAATCACGATGATGTTGTAAGTAATTCTCATCCTATCATATCTCAAGAGGACACTTCACCTAGTAAATCTGCAGCAGGGCAGTCTACAGCTTGTGACAATACTGCTCACATGTTCCCAGAATTCAATAACCAATTCTCCAACTCAGAGACAGAATCTGCTCCAAGTTCTGAAGCTAATACTATTTCTAGTTCCACATCTGAGTCCTCTTACTCTCCATCCATTCCCAGTCACAGAACTCCACCTGCACTCTTGGTTAATGACCACTCAATGCTGACTCGAGCAAAAACTGGGAAATCTAAACCTAAAGCCTTGCTTGCACATACTGAAGCTGAACCAACAACTGTAAAACAGGCCTTATCTCATCCCTCTTGGCATGCTGCTATGAAGTCTGAGTTTGATGCCTTGCAGTCAAACCACACATGGACTCTCACCACATTACCCCCTGACAGAAAAGCTGTGGGCTGTAAATGGGTGTTCAAGATCAAGGAAAATGCTGATGGATCTATTAATAAATACAAAGCTAGACTAGTAGCTTAGGGATTTCATCAAGAACATGGGTTTGAATACACTGAAACATTTTCTCCGGTTGTTAAACCAACAACTATCAGAGTTATTCTTACCTTGGCGCTTACCTACACCTGGGATATTCAACAGATTGATGTAAACAATGCTTTTCTTAATGGTACATTGACTGATGAAGTTTATATGACTCAACCTCCAGGTTTTGTGACAGATGATAAGAGTCTTGTATGCAAGCTTCACAAAGCAATATATGGTCTCAAACAGGCTCCACGGGCCTGGTATGCGAAACTAGCACAAGCTCTGATTCAGTTTGGGTTTACCACATCCAAGTGTGACAACTCCTTGTTTCTCTATCACTCTAAAGGTACTGTCTTGTATGCTCTAGTTTATGTTGATGATATACTAATCACAGGATCTGATTCCAAACTTATTCACACTTTAATTCATCAACTGCACACTGCTTTTGCGTTGAAAAAGCTTGGCACACCGAAATACTTTCTTGGCATTGAAGTGAACTTGCAATCAGATGGCTCCATGCTCCTGACACAATCAAAGTATATCAAAGATTTACTGTCTCGAGCAAACATGGCCAATGCCAATGGAGTTCCAACTCCCATGATGACCAACTGCAAACTCAGCAGACATGGCGCCTCAAAGCTGGCAGATTCGTCCTTCTACAGGTCCATCGTAGGGGCATTACAGTATGTCACGTTAACCAGGCCAGACATTGCATATAGTGTCAACAAAGCTTGTCAATTCATGTCTGATCCTCTTGATACGCATTGGTCTGCGGTTAGACGCATTCTTCGGTACCTCAGTGGCACTATCTCTCATGGTCTACATTTATCTCCGTCGGCTACAGCTTCAAAAATGTCGCTGTGTGCCTATAGCGATTCTGATTGGGCCAGTGACCCGGATGATAGGCGGTCCACGTCTGGCTCGTGTATATTTTTTGGTCCTAATCTCATTTCATGGAGTTCAAAGAAGCAGGCCCTTGTTGCTAGATCCAGCACGGAGGCTGAATATCGCGCCTTAGCTCATACAACTTCGGAACTGCTATGGCTGGAATCTCTATTGTCTGAACTCAATATCACTTATCACACCCCTATCCTCATGTGTGACAACTTAAGTGCGGTTTTGCTTTCTCATAATCCGGTTCTTCATGCTCGCACCAAGCATATTGAGCTTGATATACACTTTGTGCGTGAACGAGTTGTAGCTGGCCAACTTCGTGTGCATCATGTTCCGGCGTCGGTGCAAATAGCTGACACACTCACAAAACCTCTTGGGACTGGACCTTTTCAGCATCTCAGACACAAACTCAAGGTGACTAGCTTGAAAGACCTCACCATGAGTTTGAGGGGGGATATTAGAAATACTCAATGTAAATCAAATGTATAGATTGGGTATATATAGGATACCTCATAGTGTATATGATATATCTTCAATAATATAATTCGTATCATATTTTCCCTCTTCTTCTTTCTCTCAACCCTAACAGAATTCTGTTACAAGATGAACCTCCATGTTCATCCTCATCAAACTCTAACATAGAGTGTTTGTAAATTATGGGAACGTAGCAAAAGGCGACATCTTTTGAAATATATAAATAATTTTTAGTTAGGTATATATTTGGGAAAATTATAAGGGCTTGATCACTGTGTTTTGACATTGCTTTAAAATTTCAGTGAGAGTTAGAGTGTTTGTAAAGTTGAAAATTTCTTGAAGTTGAGCAACTAAGGATTAAAATATCGTTCGAATGTGGTTACGCCTCTACAACTTCCATCTATCTACTATGATTATGTAGCTAATTTATCTCTTGTTAGAGATAAGTTTTTAGATTATTATTTACTCTATGTATTTGACATGGTCATGATATTATGCGCAGTTGAATTAATTAAACAATTTACTCTTTTTCTTAACGCATGTTATACCTTTATCATGTTTTTGAATCTATGAGGTTTCTAAATGGTCTCATAAGTTGAGACCAATGATAAATTGTGTTTATACATAAAAATGACATAATTATTTATAATATGATATGTGAATTTAGTTGATGCTAAGAGTTACTATTAGATTTATTTATTTATTTTTTAGATTTAGTCAATTGTTATTTTATTTGTCAAAAACGAATTAATCGTAAATTTGATGGAATGTATAAATAAGCATTATCATTGGTTAAATGATTTTTATAATTAAATGTTAAGCATTTAAAATCTAATTGGTGTGAAGAAAATATGAGCTTTAGTCCTGGATCTATAATGGATAGAGAATATATATATAACTAGGTCCCGTTTGTAATCACAGAATCAGAAAGAAAAACTGACGACTCCACAATTTATCTCATTAAAAATTGCGAACGAGAGTATGAGATATAGAAAAAGATTATGTCACTATCTTTTCAGAATTCCGAATCAAGGTGACAAGAACACCGAATCAAGGTGACAAGAACAATAAGACTTATTTCCAAATCATGTGTACAACAAGTTAATATTAATGTTTTAATTTCATATAATTGATCAGTGAATTTTTCAGCTTACATTTGATATCAGAGTTTAATTATGAGTTAAGACTCATTTTTTTTCATTAATATATGATTATGAAATGAGAATTCAAATTATTTTGAACAATTATTAAAATATTTTAATTTCGATGTGATACTCAAATTAATTTTTACAAACTAACTAATTTTATTTATATAAAAACCTTAATTAACGTGTGATACCAGATGAATTTAGATTTTTTTTCCCATGTCGTACATATTATACATATTGATTTATAAAATCAATTATTTATAATATATATTTGTCGCAATGCCGTAACCGATGGTTTGATTTTTGAAATCAATTAATTATAATATACCTTTGTTGTGTGTCAAAAATATTGATTTTGTTTGTGAAATTAATTGTTTATAAACAATATGATTTCAACTGATCAGAAGGGTTCAATGGTCTGGCTTGTGTCGTCGGATTGTTATAGTAGAGAGGACAAAGAAGAGGGGGTGTACCTGCAAGACACTCCGAAACTTAAGTGAGCAAAGGATCAGAGAAGAAAAGCAAGCACATAATTAGGTGTGTAGAAGAAGTTACCTGACCCTCTAGTGAAAGAGGGTATTTATGGTGTGCCCCCAGCGAAGGGCCAACGGTCATATTGTGTTGGACCAAGCTGTCAGACCCAATCCAAGTGACTGATATGGCTTACATGGCGTAGTGAAGACCAGCACGTGGTATTCGCCCTAGATTAACTACCCTATGACCTTCGGAAGGTGAGTTGTCCGACTCTTTCGAAGATGGGTAGTATTGCCTGATGATGTGTCTCTGCGTGGGGGTCACGTGGAGAATGTGGAGGGAGCGCATAGGATTTCCCGTCCTGAAACAACACTGCTCGACAATCCTGGATCTTGTTGAGGCTTCTGTCCGACGAAGGAAAAGTTGGACTTCATCAGCATAACATTGGGCTGGGCCTGCTCGATGGAGGGGCAAGCCAATGCCCATTTCGAAACACAATATATCTTTGTTGCGATGCGGTACTATATATATATATTGGTTTGTTAAATTTGTGAAATCAATTGATTTGTTAACGAAAAATCTATGAGTTTGAAATTGTTAACTGCTATATACCTTTGATTATATATAACTAAAAATTACTTGATTATATTTATGTTTCATAGATAATAATAACTGGTAGTTATGTATTAATAAATCTATGTTTATCATATGGTTTATGGATTACTTCAAAATTAAGCACATAGTCATATTAAATATATATTATTATTTTAGACATTTTTTATTAAGTCAATATTAGTTTATATGATTTTATAATATATTGGGTTAGTCAAATATTTGAAAATACTATGTAATATTTCTATAATATTGAGATTGATATTGTTGAAGGCAAAATTTACTAAAAATTCTATATTGTTTAAATTTATGATTGGTATTGCGGTGAGAGTCGAATATCAAGCTATTAATTAACTTGAATCACAAATCATGAAGTTCACCACCGATCTTTTATTTATCCAAAAGAAAGGGTAAAGATCGAAGAAAACCCTAAGTGCGCTATGTAACAATACAACTAGAGATCTAAGGTTTGGGGGTTGGTTATACATAGGGAAGGTGTTAGTATCCTAAGTATCTGTAGTACTCTATAGAAACCTCTCGTTAGTATTTGTGTTATGCTAAAGTTTTCTTGTTAAGGGAAAATGTACTAAGGTAAAGGTGATAAAGGTAAATACCTATGGGTATATACAGAGTATGCTCATCAAGATACCGTATCTTGTGCCTACATATCCTAACAAGGATGGAATCAGAGCAACCATAGTTCTCCTAACTAGGGAGGAGGAACACTTGACTATGGTCAAGGTTCCAAGAGGGAATAAGTATTCATAACCATGATACCTCTGTAGATTTTAACAAACTCTCTAAGTCTAAGTCGAAAAACCTAACTGGAGATTGACTTTAACAAAAGTCAACAAGGGGAAGATGAGTACCCATAACAATGTTACACACATAGAGTTAACAATCTATAGACCTAAGCTCTAAGTTATATAATTCCTAACAAGGTATGCTATAGGTCTTGACTTAACAAAGTCAAAGGGATGAGGTTCTAAGTCAAAGGTCCTAGTGACTCTAACAAGGTCAAAGAGAGGTGGGAATAAATGAGCTATCTATGACATTGAGTCAATAGAGAGACTTTCCTTTGGAATAAAAGACACAAAACAATTCTTGAGGATGAGAGCTAATAAGCTAACATCACTTGGGGGGAAAAACTTAACAAAGTTGGAGAGCATGATGGAAACAAAAATGTGATATTAATAACATTCAAACATGATGTTAAAACATATGGAAACCAATCATCATGTAAACATACACTTAAAAAAGCATAAAAAATCAAAGTGGCAATAAGCATGCATATTTATACAACATGACAAAAGACTTATATAAGTTGCAAATGTTTCAAACATGTCCATATATAAAAGGAAAAACAAATGAACCAACCAAAGAAATCAAAGCGGTTCTTAAGAAAATCCTAAAAAAAACCACATACTTCAAACATGCATAAGTGGCATAAAAATAAATATTTTTGGAAATTTCTTGATACCACAATAAAATAGGCAGCAATATGAACACATAGCAGAAAGAATGGATCAAAAATCATAAAAACTAAAAGAGTTATTATATTTGCAAAGTTATGAAGAAAATGAAAAAACATGTCATCAAAAAGAATATGAAATGGTCCTCATGGGGTTTGAACACGCTCTCTTGGTTTTAGGTTTAAAATCTTAACCAACTAAGCCATCTGAATGGCTTATAATCAATGTGCGCATGTTAAGATAAAAGAGAAGGAAGATCATAAAAAATGAAATGCAAAAAAAAAAGGGTGATCAACAAGGATCGAACCCCTGGACAAGGCAATACAAGGCAAAGGCAAGGAAAAGGTTACACCACTAGGGTGGCCTGTTTCATCCAAACAATATGCGCTTCCATTTTAATATATTTTAAGACAACACTAAAATGTACACCCCAGCTACAGATCAGCGCCATGTCACTTACACCTCAACTCCACCTCAACTCATTCCTCCTTCGCTCTCTCAGATTTTCTCTCTTTCTCTCACGCGAACAACAATAACAATGTAAAATAAACAATACATAACTCCGTCATCTTAGCATGAACATAAAAAGTGTAAAAAGCAAACTTATAGTATTTTTCACCAGGAATCTAAACATGCAATTATCACGACCTAACACTAATCATACAAACCACGAACACTAGTCAAACCTAGTGGAACCAAAATAAATCACAGATGAAAACTAAACATCTTCAATGTGTATAAGACATTTAATGCTACAAACACCAATTAAATAACATGATGAACATTTTTTATTTTCATGGGGAGCAGAGATCACGCGAGTATACAAAGCTTGACGAAGGAACAACTCTACCTCTTGGAGAAAATTTTGAGGCCTCCCAATAGTGATTGTAGTGGTTCTAAAGGATGTTATTCAAGCTTCTTAGCTCCTAGAGAGTGATTGTGAATGATTTGTTTGCTTGGAAACTCCTTTCTTCTTCAAACCCGACAGTGGCTTCTTCAATGGTGGATAAGAATGGTAGATGATGGAGGTGATGTTGCAGTTTGTGTTTATGGGTTGGAATAAGTTGTTTATGATGTGTGGTGAAGGTTTGTGGTGTTTGTTTGTGGTTTGAACGAAAGGAAATGGTGTTTGGGGAGGTTTTGAAAAAATTGAAGTGATGATGTTCTTGCTTGAAGGTAGGGTTTTTTCTCTGAGTTTCTCCTCTCTTCTCTTGTCTCTTCTTTCTGATGTTGTTGTTTTTTAAATACGTGTGTTTTGTGGTTAAGATATAGAGTGGAAAATGTTACTCAAAATTGAGAATGTGACATGTGGTGGTGATGTCTCAAGCTAGCTCCAAGGTGCAAATGGTTAGGGCAAGTCATTTTGTTGTGTTGTGGCAGGTGGTGCAGCATAGATGAGTTAAAACAAAACTAATAGTGCTGCACGATGTTGGTGGTTTCTGATCTGCTGTCGCACGCGGATAAAAAACGAGTAGCTTGAACAACAGTAGTTTAGCGACAATGACTCGATTCATATCTGTCGCTACTGCGAAAATCGGCGCCGTCAAAACAGAAGAGTCGCCACCATGCGTTATTTATCCCAAAGGAGGGAAAGGAAACGCTCAGAGAAAACCTCACGAAAACGGGAAAGGAATGGTCATCGCAACCAAAACCTGGATTCGGAAGTCGGTTACGCAAGGGGAAGGTATTAGCACCCCTCACGTCCATCGTACTCGATGGGATCCATGCTTGTTGTTTTCTGAAAAGGGTGTGTTTATCTATCTAACTAAAGGGTCGGTCTGAAAAGAAAAGAAAAAGTGACTCGGCAGAACACAGAAGTTCTATGCCTACGTATTCCCGTCTGAAACGAGAAATCAGAGTCAACGTAGTTCGCCTAACTACGGGTGAAAAGGGGGGGGGGAGGTTGCTCGCCGAGATATCGCATCTCGTGCCTACGTACTTTCATACGGCATGAAAGATCAGAGCAAACGTAGTTCGGGCTACGGAGAACACAGGTTTGTTCAGTTGTTTTTTTAATGAAATTCTCCTTAAGAAAGGGTTTTCTGAATTAACAGTCCAAGAGGACAAAAGAAGGTTGAGATTCATTTTCAAGTCTTTTACGGAAGAAATAAATTAAATTCTGTTTGCAACCTTTATTAAGTGTTTTTGAATTGTTTTGAGATGAGAAGAGAAATAGACTCTCTAAGGGGAAACTGATCCTACTGTTATCATACAATGTTCATCCTACAGGTGAGGTTAGAAAGGGAAATTCTATCCTAATGTTATCATGCATGGTTTAGAAACCTAATGTCTGTCATGACTTCTCTACAGCAGAGAAGCCAGAGCTCCTGGGGGAACATGGCAAAGAAAGCTAAACAACAAACAGGAATACTGTAAAGAAAAGATTACTGTAAATAAAAATGCATGTATGCAACATCCAAGAAGAAGGAGGCTACCTCAACTTCTAAGCAATCAAGGCACACAGGCCACAAACCACATTGGCAAGGGAGCTCAGCTCAACCGAATATCAGCAAGCAAAAGCCACTCAATAACAATCAAGCAGAAGGAGACAGCACTCAACTTCTTATGCAAACAAACAGGGGAGCAAGCTCATCTTAGGATGCTCCTAGGCTGAGAATCATCTATATGAAGACCTAATTCTAATGCAGCACACCATGCAAGTCATACAAGAAAACAAAACAATCAAGCAAGCTAAACAGCAAAGCACCTCCATCCCAACAGCAAGAGCTGATCTTCAATCAAAACTCCAAGAGGAAAAGAAGAACCACACAGGAGTTCTCTAAGGTTCACCTTATCATGAAAGGCACATAGTTCCTCCTCAGGAGATACCTATTCCTTATGAAAGGGATCCTAAAGAGAACAAAGAGAGAGGGATGCACAAAGCAACCCAAGCGTTTCAAAGTTTCAACCTCCTATGAAATTCCTGAGGTCCCTCCTCATGAGGGGTCAAGCTCTCATAAGTGAGATCCTTTGATGTCAGACTAGGAAGGGAGGAAAATGAAGATGAAATGAGTAACAAGATGCAAACCTCAGGAAGGCATCAAGATTCTCAATCATTCTCAAGAATTGGGGTGGTCTTCTATGGTTCAACCACTTGGAAAGCTCATGGTTCCTCCTCAGGAGGAGACAAGCTCTCATTAGTGGGCTCCAATGTCACTAGACAAATGAAAGAGGAAGAAAGATGATTAGAAAGAACCATAGTGCCAACCTCAGGAAAGTACTATAATACTTAGCCAAATTCTTTCTAAGAGTGCGCCCTACATGGCTCAACTAACTTGTAAAAGGGTTAGGGTTCCTCCTCAGGAGAAAGCTAAACTCACAAGATAGGCTCCAACATCATCGGGCATTTGGACGAGGGAAGAGGAAAAATAATGGAAGAGAATCATAGTGCCAACCTCAGGAAAGTACTATGATACTCAACCAACCCTAGGAAATTTAACCTCAAAGAGGGGGAACACTTCAAGCTTCATCCACAATCCAAGCATCCTCAAGAGCTACAACATGCCTTCACATCCACCAAGAAAAATCTTCAGCTCCCCAAGCAAAGAAGGCCACTCTTAAAGTCCATCCAATGCAAGCACCAAAGCAAAAGGCTACCAAAGCTCACTCCACTTCAACACTCAAGCAAAAATAAGAAACTCCAACCTAAAAATCTAACAAAATTACTATGGGAACATACATGGATTACCATTCTAAAGTTCAAAGATTAAATCCTAAATCAACTTCTAGGTCATCTAAATAATCCCTTAAGTTGAAATAGGTCAAGGTGATCCACAAGTTTGGGAAGACTCTAAACCTATCACCTAAAACAGAACCTAAAGTTGTCCTAAAAAATCTAACAAAAATTCCAAAGGATCATACTGTCGCTACTGCGAAAATCGGCGCCGGCTGAACAGAAGAGTCGCCACCGTGCGTTATTTATCCCACGGGAGGGAAAGGAAACGCTCAGAGTAAACCTCGCACAACACGGGAAAGGTATGGTCGTCGCAACCAAAACCTGGATTCGGGAGTCGGTTACGCAAGGGGAAGGTATTAGCACCCCTCACGTCCGTCGTACTCGACGGGATCCACGCTTGTTTTCGGGTATGGATTGTTATTCTATCTAAACTATAGGTCAAGGGGTTAAAAAGAGAATAAAATGAAAATAAAATGACTCGGCAAAGTATCGCACTTTATGCCTACGTATTCTCGTCTGGAACGAGAAATCAGAGTCAACGTAGTTCGCCTACCTACGGGAAAGGAGGGGAATGTTGCTCGCTAGGATATCGCATCCTATGCCTACGTACTTTCATACAGCATGAAAGATCAGAGCAAACGTAGTTCGGGCCACGGTGACACAAGTCTGTCTTGATTTTTTTATTCCTTCTGAAAAAGGTTTTTCTGCTTAACAGTCCAAGCAAACAAAAATGACGTCTTGATGAGTTCACATTCTTTTACGGAAGAAGTGTCTTTTATTGTGTTTGAAATCTTTATGGTGTTTTTCTGTTTGTTTTGAGGAAGAAGAGACAGAACTCTAACCTACGGTTGCGAAGGGACTCAAACTAACCTAATGTTATCATGCATGGGTTAAGACCTAGTGTCTATCATGCTCCTCTCTTACACAGAGAGAAACAGAGATCCTAAGGGAACAGACGGAAACAGCAACAATATCAGATATATACAGTAAAACAGTAAAATGCATGAATGCAACAATACAAGCGAGGCAAGGGAGTCCCACTCAACCTCGAACCTAGAAAACAATAGGCAAAAGTGAACAGGCTTCACCTTCAACCCAACAGGGTAAACAACAAACAATACAATCAGGAAAACCAATCAATACATCAGAAATGAAATACAGCAAAATAAACAGCCACAGCAGCTCTGCATCAATATCCATCTTCAAGTTATCTCCAATCAGCTACAAGCTTCAGTCAGCAGTAGTCTCTATCTTCACAGTCTTCAAGCAAAGGCTTTGGTTGCCAATCTTCAGTCTACAATGGCTTTTCTTCAAGTCCTATCCTCCAAGCTGAGGGATCAATCACCAGAGTGGATTGGGTGTTAAACAATTAGTTGACTACCAATGGTGGTAAACCAACTGCTACTAACACATAAGACATTTTCTCTCAAGAGTTCTATCCCTCAGACAATAGCACCAAGCCTTCCAAAGGAAGGGGGTGAGTGTCTCAGAGAGACTCTATATCACAGAGAGGAATGGAGGCAGTCAAAACCTTCCATGTTTGAGAATCAAGCTTTCTAACCTAGAGCTCTGCCTAGTTCCTAAACCCTAATCTCCTTAACAGCTGATGGCAAAAATCTCCTCTCCAACTCTGGAAGTTGGTCTACAGTCTCTGGATCTCCAGTGGCTTCATCATCTTCAGTCTTCAGCTTTCCCAAATCCCCAAGCAAATCCCAACACCCAAACAAGCAAACAATCATCCCCAAAGGGCACACCACACCAGTCAATCAGATATATACAGTAGATTAATAGCAGTAGGGTAATCCTAGTGATTTCTAAGGGGATCTAATAACTACCCATAGTCCCTATAGTCCCATAGCTAAACTATTCAAGCTCTAAGTCCTAAGGGAAATGAATTAATTCTCCTAAGTTATCACTTAAAACCCTAATTTATTCATGTTGTTCTCACCTAAACTAAACACCTAGAATTAATTTCTAAAAATGGGAACTAAATTGTATCTACAAGTTAAATGTCTAAACTAAACAACCTAAAAATAATGGACAAAAAATATTAAAGCAACTATTAGAACAAAATTTATCAAAATCATGTATGAAATGAAACACCTAAAATAGGCATTTATTTGGAAAATATGGGAAAAATATCAAATAAAAAATAAAATGCAATTTTTATTTTTTATAATTTTCTAGACTCTTTAAAGAAAATTATGCAAAAAGAATCATCAAAAAATAATGTTTTTTCAATTTTATATGATTTTTAGAAAATGCATGAAAAAATGAAAGGAAATTAAAAAGAAATATAAAGAAATACATGGGAGGGGGTGAGAATAGCAAGAGTATCAGTTGATACACGTTGGGCCCAGCAAGAGTGGGGTGTGGAAATGAAAACAAGCCCAACCGGTCACTAAATGAAACGACAGCGTTTCATGGCTGCTGCAATTCCCTCCCAAAAGCTGAAATTGAATATGGGCTTTTGATCTTGAAGTCTAGTCAACCATTTCACATTGATCCGACGGCTGACACATTTCTTCTCCAAATGAAACCCTAAAACTCATACAAACTCCATTTCATGCGTGATTCTTCTAGCAATCCTAGCTCACTCGTTTCTCCATGAAAGCTTATGAAATAAAAGTCAAAAATCATCCTCTTCTCGCCCTCTATCCAACCATACTCTTAGTTTACCTTGAAACCTCTTGTACACTTCAAACCGAATGCATAAACCCTTGGTTCCACCATGAACACGTGCCATGCAACTTCATTAAACCTTGAAATTCTTGATGCTAACTTGTTCTACATGCCACCCTGAGTACACTAAGCTATAATGCACGCTTTAAAACTCCATAACCAAAGCTTCCTTGATCTTGCAAGAATTGATACCATATTTCGAAACTTCATGAAATGGTCTTAAACTCCTCATGGATGATCCCTAGATTGTCTCTATTGCAAATAACTTAAGATCTAACCCTAGAAATGGCTAATCATGGTGATTCGAATCAAATTGCATCCTTACCAAATGGATATGGTGATGATGGTTATCCCTCGTTTCAACCCTTGCCACTTGTGCTAATTGATCCTTGGATGATGGTGATGATTCCGGTGAAGAGAATTGGTGCTTAAATCCCTTGAAAATGGCAATTCACACTTTCATGCAAGTTGGAGTGATGAATGGGAACCAACAATCCAGCCACGAATCCTTGAGCCTTCTTCTTGCTTTTCACTCCACAACAATGGAGGATGATGATGATAACAGAAATTGAGATGATTGATGAAGCTTCAATGGAGTTTGAAGAGAAAATGCAAATTGGAGTGAAGGATTCAAAGTAGTGTTTACAAGTTCAAAGAATCACCAACCCATGCACAAATAGCTTCATTTCCTTATATAGGAGAGGATTAACAGAATGAGAAGTTTCTAGATTGGTCCTAGAGGGATCTAGAAGCTTATGGAACTTTCATGAATTTATCATTTGATGGCATTTTGAATCATATCATATCATGCTTGCACCTTGGGTAAACTTGAGTGAAAATCTCCTCTCATGAGATATTAGGAGTGTATGTATGAAAAACCAAGCTTTCCTTGCCTTGTGTTAAGCTTTACCATGTTGCCTTATGATGTAAGAAACAAATTTACAAAGGAAGTCCAATTTTTAAACCTAAACTCAAAAATGTGGCTGAACCAATGTCTTTAAAATTATGTTGGGAATCAATTTGGTATATTGGATGACCCATATTGGCTTTGTAGATCTCTCAAACCATTTTCCAACTTGAACTTTTTCAAGTTATATGCCTTTTTTAAGTCATTTTTCACCACTTTTAAAATTCCATGCTCTAATCTTTTCCAAACTTTCACACCTTCTTTTCTAGCCTTAAAATCCCATTTTGAACAACTTTGATGTTGTGAAGTTTTTCATTTGAAGCTTCCTTGCATGAGTTTTAGGCATAGGCTATGAATGACCTGTAATCACCAAATGACCAAAATACCCTTTGCTTGCCAAGACCATAAGTAGAGTTCCACAAATCAGATGAAGGCATACCAAACCTATTTAGAAAGCTAAGACAATGAGGAACAACTCTTATGTTGACCAGAAATTCATTTGAAATCTCCTTGAGGGGTAAAAATTGCTTGGAAGTCAAGTCACTTTTACAGACAAAATTTCAGATACCCCAGATGACCTGTAACTTGCAAGGACCATAACTTGAGTTCTATAGATCTCCTTGATGTCTTCCACCACTCAAATTAAAGGTCTTGAGATCCTCTACAAGTTCCATGTTGGCCAAGGATCCATTTGAAGCTTGCATTTTGACTTATCTTGCTTGGAAATTTGACCTAAACTAGGGGATTTTTACACAGAAACCCTAATTTAGAAACTCCTCTTCTCCTTGATTTCTCTTGATTTCTTCTTATCATATCACCATATCCTTCTCTATATGTCAAATGATGAACCCCACATCTCTCCAATAGACCTGAATGCCCTTCAATCAGTCAATTGACCTAGGGTTGACCCAGATGAGACCCTAGTTGACTGTCTTCAACTGCAGCTCTTGTGCTCACATCAATGACTTGTCTCCTTCTCCCAATGACTTCCTAAGTTCTCCAAGATGTCTAGATACTCCCCATGCCTTCAATTCACATCTCACAACTCCCTTGTTGATCCTCAGATCCCCTCAGATAGGAGATAGACTCAAAGCTTGGCCTGCTGAACTCTCTGCTTTCGAATTCTTTTCTGATGACTTGAATGAGATTGAATTAGGATAATAACCTCTTGATAGGCCTCTAGAGATGATAATAGTGCTTGGTCCCTGTTGGATGACTTGCCATGCTATGCTATGCAAATGAGTAGGTCGTACATGACTCTATATGCAAATGCTAATGATATTGAAACATAAACCAAGTGAATAAGGTTGGGCAAATTTTAGGGTGCAACAGCTGCCCCTATTCAAGCGACTTGGACCCGATTGGGTGAAGAGCTCGGAGCCTTCAGACATTCGCAGTACGAGACGGTTGAATATTAAGAACCCGGAAATTTGCCAACCGCAGAAATAAACTGCGCTCCTGCTTGGGGAACGACATTCATCAACTGGATCTGACTGTTACGGCAACCCACTGATCTCACGCGACCGTGCTGGGGACTATTTTCATCGTTCTGAAAAAGATTCTATCATCGCAGAGATGGAACACTGTCCACGTCAGGGCGCCTGCTTCGTCAATTCGAAAAAACTTCAACACTTTGCTGGGGATGGCTCGTCTGCCTTCTCGTCAGAAATAAATCGTCCACGTTAGGAATAAACTCTTCCACGTTAGGAATAACACCGTCCACGTTAGTAACAACATCGTCCACGTTAGTAATAACATCGTCCACGTTAGTAATAACATCGTCCACGTTAGGACTCACTTTCCCACATAAGGAATAACCTTTCTTTCCACGTTAGGAATCTCCATCTGTCCACGTTAGGAATTGATCTTGATCTGAATCTGTCCACGTCAGGACTAAACTTCTTCATGCCATTAATACATCGCCCACGTTAGGACTCACCTTTCCACGTAAGGAATCTCATTTTCTTTCCACGTAAGGGATACATCTTTCCACGTAAGGAACACCTCTTTTTCCGTGTTAGGAATAAGCTCTTCCACGTTAGGAATAACCGTTCCACGTTAGGAATAACACCGTCCTCGTTAGGACTCATCTTCTCCTCCACGTAAGGAAGCCCATTTTCTTTCGATCTGTCCACGTAAGGACTCCCACTTGTTCCACGTAAGGAATCACATCTTTCCACGTAAGGAATCAAACTTGTCCACGTTAGGACTGCATCGTCCACGTTAGGACCCACCGTTCCGCGTAGGGAATAACCGTTCCACGTGAGGAATCATGACTTTTCCACGTAAGGAAACCACAATCTGATTTGTCCACGCAAGGACTCCCATCTTGATATGTCCACGTAAGGGCTCAATCTTTCCACGTAAGGAAACATATTTTGATTCGTCCACGTAAGGACTCACATCTTCATCTGATGAAATAATAGAACCTGTCCACGTCAAGACTCGCGCGTCTTCGACTTGCTGGGGAAATAAACCCCGTCCACGTCAGGACACACACTTTGCCAATAACACGAAGAAGGATAAAATTGTCCCCGTCAGGACTCTCGCGTTTTGACGACACGAAGAACTACAAACTTGTCTACGTTAGGACACCCCTTTCACCATTACGAATAAAGCTATTTGCTGGAAATAAATTGTCCACGTCAGGACACCAACACGAAGAGTAACGAACTTTGTCCACGTCAGGACTCCACACTCAATCAACACCGAGAACTCGAACCTGTCCACGTTAGGACTAACACACATCGTCAACTTGAGGAAATGTCCACGTTAGGACTCCACATTCCAACAATTCTGAGAAATCGAACCTGTCCACGTTAGGACTAACACACATCATCAACTTGAGGAAATGTCCACGTTAGGACTCCACATTCCAACAATTCTGAGAAATCGAACCTGTCCACGTTAGGACTAACACACATCGTCAACTTGAGGAAATGTCCACGTTAGGACTCCTCATTCCAACAATCTTCTCTAGCACAAAGAGATCCCGTCAATAAAATTGTCCACGTTAGGACTCATCCTTCCATTGGTCCGCAAACTTCTTATCACTGACGTGACAGCAACTTTGAAGCTGACTCTACTGGGGACATTTGGAAACCAAACTTCCGGATGCCTGTTCTGATACCCGGCGGTAGCCTCTGAAATTCTGATTCATGAGTCCTTTGATGACCAATAGTTCTGCTTGGGGATAAGGGGAAACTTATCCTGCTGACTCCGTGGGGAGTAGCGCCAAAGCTGCTTTTTGATTCACTTGAGCAAGGGCTCTTTCTACCTGCACGAGAAACAATACTTGAAACAAACGGTTAGCCAACCTAGTTTATGTTTCAAAAATGCGTGCGTTCGACAATGATGCAATGCTCCATTCGGCATGGAAACGCTACGCTTTTATTTGGTGGATGCAAGTATGACACTATATGCCGATGCCAATATGACACTATATGCCAATGCACTATATGCCGATGCAAATGCAGCCTCGAACTGCTGGGTGCAGGAACTGCTTCAGCAAAATAAATGCTGAAGATAATGCCAACTCCGCTGGGGATAGCCAGATGCTACAAAATTATTCCAGCAAAATAACTGCTGGAAGGACGAAGTCGACTCAGCTGAGAAATTGGGAACTTGAACCAATCACCTCATTGAAGTGATACCCTGCTGGGGAATATAACTTTGCTGGAGAGTAGCAGATGCGCCTGGTATGGTTGAACTTCTGCTGGAAAGTGAACGGAGATCCCACGGTATTCTGACAAAATAAATGCCATGACCCACACCAACTTTGCTGGGGAGAGTCTTAATCTTCGAGTTCCACTGGAAGGAATATTTGCTGAGAAGAGAATTCCGCTGGGGATGGGATGATTCTCTTGGGAAAACCAACCGACTCCACTGAGGGAGAGTAAATGACCCTACGGGGAAAGGTAAACCGCCTGAATACAGCTCACCAATCTGAAATGTTAATCTTCTAAGGCTACCCCCTCTGCTTGAGACAAAGCATCCTTCTGGGGGACACCACACTGCCTGAACACAGCCTATAATTTTGGAATCGCCAATTCTGCTGAGGATAAATGACTTTACTGGAACATGCCTTCTGGATAGGCTACGACTAGCCGGGGAATTCTATCCTTCTTTAGGAAGAACATGCATGACCTGCGTGAGGGTCGAGTCTTTTATCACTGCGGTCTCTTGGTCATCTTCCTCGTACGGCTATGAAACCTGCAACGACACAAACAAGGCAAGACAAGTCTATACAACCGAATCAATTCAGGTTAGTGACATTATTTTCAGTTAATTCAAAGCTTTAGCAATTGTTGGCAAGGGCCAGTGATGTTATACACATGCTAGTTTCAATAAACTTAGGCGTTTTATCATGCGCAAACAGTAAAGAACCAACGTCAAGTACTGAATAACATATTTTATTGATTGGGCCCCTGAATGGGCGGAGTTTTATACACAGAATGTAACCCCTGAAATGAGGAAGCTACGCAAAGCAAATATACACGTGTGCACAAGAAGCATAAATATTTTGACAAATTAAACTTTGTACACATGTCGGCAACGGGATGCAGACGATCACCACGAACTGATCCTCCTATGACTCCTCCGACTCAAGTGCTTTCCCCGGTATCCAGAACTCTGAAGCGATTGTATCAGATAACCGATCCCTTAGGCATTCTCCCACACCGATGCTCACTGAAATGTCAAATTCGGACCGCAATCATTTGCTTTTCAAATCCCTAACTTTTGCGTGAACCGCCCTTTACGGGTTTTCAATTCACCGGGATACCCTTTTTTGCCGAAGCCGCCCAGTGTAGGTTTTCAACTTCGCGGGTGTACATTTTTTCAATTTTATCCCTAACTTTTGCCCGAACCTTTTATTCTGTTTTTGGTTCGCCAGGATGCCCCTTTTTTGCCTGGACTCTCTTTTTCTGTCCAGCGGGTCTATTTTAAGCAAACTATTTTTTAACTGCGTCCGAATTCACAGGCGACGTGAAGTCTTCACCGTCCATGGTGGACAACAACAACGCTCCTCCTGAAAAGACTTTCCTGACAACATATGGCCCTTCGTAGTTGGGGGTCCACTTGCCCCTGTGATCTGCTTGCGGTGGGAGAATCCTTTTCAGCACAAGGTCGCCCGTCTGAAAGCTTCGCGGATGTATCTTCTTATCATATGCTTTCTTCATTCGGCTCTGGTACAAACGACCATATGCTAGAGAAGCTAGCCTCTTCTCATCCATCAAACTCAATTGATTCAACCTGTCTTTTACCCATTCTGCCTCGTCCAGCTGAACGTCTCGCAATACCCTCAGAGAAGGGATCTCAACTTCCAATGGTAATACCGCTTCCATTCCATACACTAATGAGAACGGGGTTGCCCCGGTTGATGTGCGTACCGTCGTACGTTAACCGTGCAAAGCGAAAGGCAGCATCTCATGCCAATCCTTATAGGTCACTACCATTTTCTGAACGATCTTCTTTATGTTCTTATTGGCCGCTTCGACAGCGCCATTCATCTTGGGTCGGTAAGGGGAGGAGTTGTGATGTTCGATCTTGAAATTCTGACAGAGCTCCTTCATCATTTTGTTGTTCAGGTTCGAACCGTTGTCCGTGATTATCCGCTCGGGGATCCCATATCGGCAAATGATATCTCTCTTGATGAATCTGGCCACCACTTGCTTCGTTACATTGGCGTAGGACGCCGCTTCCACCCACTTGGTGAAATAATCGATTGCTACTAGGATGAACCGGTGCCCGTTAGAAGCTGTCGGCTCGATCTTTCCAATCATATCGATTCCCCACATCGAGAATGGCCATGGTGATGACATCACATTCAGAGGACTTGGAGGCACATGGATCTTATCAGCATAGATTTGGCACTTGTGGCACTTCCTCGCAAACTTGAAACAATCAGTTTCCATCGTCAGCCAAAAGTAACCTGCCCTCAGCAGCTTTCTCGTCATAGCATGCCCACCAGCATGCGTACCAAAGGTACCTTCGTGTATTTCCTCCATGAGAAGCTTTGCCTCTTTCTCGTCTACACAACGCAACAGCACCAAATCATGGTTTCTTCTGTATAAGACGCCATCCGGATTCAAATAGAAATTGCCTGCTAATCTCCTGAGAGTCTTCTGATCTTGACTGGATGCCCCAGCCGGATACTCTTTATTTTTCAGGAAATTAAGGATATCAAAATACCACGGTTTTTCGTCGGATGCTTCGTCAATGGCAAATATGTAAGCTGGTCTGTCAAGCCGAGAGATAATGATTCGGGGAGCCTCGTTCCAGTAGTTGACTTTGTACATGGAAGACAAAGTGGCCAGGGCGTCAGCCATTTGATTCTCTGCCCGCGGTACGTGATGCAATTCAACCTTGTCGAAGAAAGGCAACAATCTCCTTGCATAATTCATGTAATGTATCAAGTTGGGCTGACGCGTCTCCCATTCCCCTTTGATCTGATTCACCACCAGAGCTGAGTCTCCGTATACGTCCAGATTCTTGATTCGCAAATCAATGGCTTCTTCAAGCCCCATTATACAAGCCTCGTATTCGGCCTCATTGTTGGTAACAGCAAAGGTCAATCGGGCAGTAAACGGGATGTGCGACCCGTGTGGCGTAGTGATGATTGCCCCTATTCCGCTACCGTAAGCATTCACAGCTCCGTCAAATACCATCTTCCATTTGGAACCCAACTCTGGTCCCTCGTCTGGCAATGGCTCTTCACAATCTTTCATCTTTAGGTACATGATATCCTCGTCAGGAAAATCAAACCTCATCGATTGGTAATCTTCAATGGGCTGCTCCGCCAGATACTCGGACAGCACACTCCCCTTTATAGCCTTTTGCGAGACGTATTGGATGTCATATTCAGTCAAGACCATCTGCCAACGGGCAATTCTCCCTGACAACGCCTGCTTTTCGAATACATATTTGATAGGATCCATCTTCGAGATGAGCATGGTTGTATGATTCAGCATGTATTGCCTCAGACGCTTGGCGGCCCAGGCTAGCGCGCAACAAGTCTTTTCAAGCATTGAATATCGAGATTCACAATCTATAAATTTCTTACTCAAGTAATAGATTGCATGCTCTTTTCTCCCTGTCTCGTCGTGCTGACCGAGAACACAACCCATGCTTCCCTCAAGAACCGTCAAATACATGATCAAGGGTCTGCCCGCCACTGGGGGTATCAAAATGGGAGGCTCTTGCAAATACTGCTTTATTTTATCGAACGCCTTTTGACAATTTTCGTTCCATATTACAGCTTGATCTTTCTTCAACAACTTAAACAATGGTTCACACGTAGCAGTTAGGTGAGATATGAACCGAGCGATGTAGTTCAACCTCCCTAAAAACCCGCGCACCTCTTTCTCTGTTTTAGGCGTCGGCATTTCTTGTATCGCTTTTATTTTAGCAAGATCGACCTCTATTCCCCTTTTGCTTACGATAAACCCCAGGAGCTTACCCGATCTCACCCCGAAGGTGCATTTATTAGGGTTCAGCCTCAGCCTGAACTTCCTAAGCCTTTTGAATAACTTCAGCAGATTCACCAGATGCTCTTCCTCCGTCTGGGATTTGGCAATCATATCGTCAACATAAACTTCGATCTCTTTATGCATCATGTCATGGAAAAGAGTCGTCATCGCACGCTGATATGTTGCCCCAGCATTTTTCAAACCAAAGGGCATCACTTTGTAGCAAAATGTTCCCCAAGGCGTTATGAAAGTGGTCTTCTCCATATCCTCTGGTGCCATTTTAATCTGATTATAGCCTGAAAAGCCATCCATGAAGGAGAATATGGAGTATTGAGCAGTATTGTCAACTAGCACGTCAATATGAGGAAGTGGAAAATCGTCTTTTGGGCTTGCTTTATTCAAATCTCTATAATCCACGCACATCTGAACCTTGCCATCTTTCTTAGGCACTGGTACGATGTTAGCAACCCATGAGGGATATTTTGTTACAGCCAGGAAACCAGCGTCCCACTGTTTTTGAACTTCCTCTTTGATCTTCACTGCCATATCTGGTCGAGTTCTGCGAAGCTTTTGCTTGATCGGCGGGCAATCTTCTTTCAGTGGCAGACGGTGCACAACCATGTCTGTATCGAGCCCTGGCATATCTTCATACGACCAAGCGAATACATCACTATACTCTTGGAGCATTTCAACCAGTCTTCGCTTGATATCGCTCTGCAGCGCGGCTCCGATACGAATATTCTTCTCAACCCCTTCCGACCCCAAGTTAATAATTTCGATGACCTCGTCGTGAGGCAGAATGGCTCTTTCCTCTTGCTTCACCAACCAAGACAGTTCTTCAGGAACGTCGCTATCTTCGACAACCTCTTCTTCGGCCTGAAATACCGGGTGTTCAAAGTCGGGACAAGTCATAGGTGGTTCAAGGATGTCATCTGAAAATGTTATCCTGCAAAAGGAATAGCTAAGTGCTTCAAAATGCGTATAAAGCGAATAACCACGTTGCCATTTTATTGAAAAATATAAAACAAGAAAGACAGGGATTACAGTATTTGTACATGAAAAAAATGCCATTTATTTAATGATTAACACGCAATGTTCATAACAACACAGCCCTAAGCAAATCATGATGCCCCGAGCAAGACATCAGGTTATTCAACAATCAATAAAGCAAAGCATTACTGTTTAAGAGTCACAGAAACAAGCTCCTGAATAGACCAGTTGCACAGTCCCTGTCCTGGCGTGCTTGGCTGAATCCAGGCATCCATATCACAGTCGCTGTCTCCTTTGTCAGACTCCGAAGCAGCGTTGATGGTTTCATGACATACTCCACTGGCAGAGATGGTAATTGGCCCTCTGAAACGGGGTGCCCCCATGGAAGGAGCTGACGACGACGGTTGGTATCCCGGCCCGAACCGGTCCATCTTCACAAGAATATCCAGCACTTTGCCCCAGCCCTTGGCTTCTCCTGCCTCCACTAGAGCTTGAGCTTCTTTGTACGATGAGACGGCTATCTCCGACGCTTTGCTCGACCCGGGACCTTTGTCCTTGATACGCAACCCTTCAAATGCCTGGCACGGCGTTTCGTGGATCTCTCCGTCGACCTCCACATATTTAAATGACGATAGATGGCTGACCAGGATGTCTTCTTCTCCGCATACGGTGACTACACTGTCTCCGACCATATATTTTAACTTCTGATGCAGGGTAGACGTGACAGCCCCAGCCCCATGAATCCAGGGTCTTCCAAGCAAGCAGCTGTACGCAGGCTGTATATCCATGATATAAAACTCAGTTGCAAACACCTCCGGCCCCACCTGTAGAGGCAATGTTATCGATCCGAAGACTGTTCTCCGCGTGCCGTCAAAGGCTCTAACTACCAAGTCGCTGGGTGTGCACAGGATTCCTCTGACATCCAGCTTCATCATCGCTTTCTTGGGCATCACATTCAAAGACGATCCGGTGTCGACCAATACATGCGACATTACTGATCCCCTGCATTCGACAGATATATGCAGCGCCATATTGTGATCTCTCCCTTTCGGGGTCAAATCGAAGTCGGTAAAGCCCAAGCTGTGGCCTGCATTTACATGTGCCAACACTCCTTCCAACTGATTCACGGAGACGTCTTGGGGTACAAAGGAAGTGTCCAGGACCTTCAGCAAAGCATTTTTGTGAGCTTCAGAACACAACAGCAAGGACAGGATAGATATTTTGGACGGCGTCTGTTGCAGATGCTCCACAATCTTATAATCACTTTTTCGAATCAAGCGCATGAACTCTTCTACGTCTTTCGATGCCGCTTCTTTTCGCTTGCTTGCACTGGGACATTCTCAACCGCTTTCCCTTTTCCTTTTGCTAGTCTTTCGGCCTCCACTTCGGGTGATATAAAGATCCTACCACTCCTTGTCATGCCTCCTGAACCAACGACGTTATCGACAGTCTCGGCTGGCTGCTTATCAACATCAATCTTTATCCCGTCACAATACACCTCCAACCCGTATGACCATGGGACTGCTTTTGTGTTCTCGTACGGGATCGGTCCGGCCTTAGTTATGGTGATCGGTGGTCGCTGGACCGGTGCTGTAATAGTGATTGTCTTTCGAGGAATCGTTACAGTGGCCACATCACTCTGATCATCTGCTACTGCCCCTGCAGGCTCTTCGGCTGCTGCTCGGTCAAACTGCAATGTGCCTCCATCAATTAAAGCCTGAATGCCTTTCTTCAAATCATCACACCCCCCAGCTAGGGTCCAGCATTCTAAGCAATACTCATCACATCCTGAAAAAACACCCCCTTGCAACAGTCTGCTTTTTATCTCGCTCAGCGGCGTCTTCAAATCCTCGACATTCACAATCAGATTCAACCCTTCCTCAGTCAGAATGGCGTTTGCCCCATGATTAGGCATGGGTTTCTGCACTATATTCGGACCTGCCGTTCCGAAATTGATAGTCTTATTGTCCAAAAGATCCTGCACAACGTGCTTAAAAGCATGGCAACCTTCTATATCGTGGCCCGGAGCCCCAGAATGAAACTCACAGTGCCTGCCTGCATCGTAACCATACGGAGGCGTTCCCGTTATCGGAGTGAGAGTTCTCTTCTCTACCAGATTTAGACCCAACAATGTCTGCAACAAATCTGCATAGGTTGTGGGAGGCTTCTCAAACGCTCTTCTCGGTTTACCACCCTGGAATCTTCGCTGAGCCTGCTGTGCCCCCTGCATTGGCTGCTGCTGCTGCATTGGCTGCTGCTGAGACGGTTGCTGTTGCTGAAGTGGTTGTTGCTGGTACGGGATAGTAACACTCGCCACCTGCTGCGGCTGATGATATTGGTTCCGACCTCTGCCTCGGCCTCCAAATACTGCGCTTGCCTCGCCCTGACGGCGCCCACCGAAAGCCTTCCTATTACTGCCAGATGCAGTTGATTCCTCAACCTGGAACTTTCCTTGCTTAATGTTGCGTTCAATCTTTTCTCCCATCAGAATTAAGTCTGAAAAACTGGCTAGAGATGTATGAAACAACATGTCATGAAACAAGCCTGTGAATGTGCCGACGAACATGTCATTCATTTCTTTATCTTCTACAGGAGGACGGACCCTGGCAGCCATATCGCGCCACCTTTGTGCGTACTCTTTAAAGCTCTCTCCCTTCTTCTGCGACAGCCCCGCCAATTGGACCCGATTGGGCGCCAAATCGCTGTTATACTTGTAGTGAGCTACAAATGCCTCTGCCAATTGCTTCCATGTCTTGATATTGGTTGGCTCCAACCCCATATACCACTCTAGGGAAGGACCCGACAGACTATCTTGAAAGAAATGCATTAGCATTCTTTCATCAGTTGAGTACGCAGACATCTTTCGGTAATAAGCCTGTACGTGCACTTTCGGGCATGTGTCCCCTTTATACTTATCAAACGCAGGAGCTTTGAATTTGATTGGCACCCTCAAGCCAGGTACCAGACCCATTGTTGCCATGTCCAAGCCCACAGCACTTTGGTTCAGGACCCCCCTCATCTACTCTTCCAGCATTCTGATCTTCTGGGAGTCATC
Source organism: Lathyrus sativus (assembly GCA_963859935.3). Lineage (NCBI taxonomy): Eukaryota > Viridiplantae > Streptophyta > Magnoliopsida > Fabales > Fabaceae > Lathyrus > Lathyrus sativus. The sequence continues at coordinate 658,101,226 of OZ012735.1, forward strand.
CATCGGCCCTTCGAAACCTCCGCCGGAGAAAGCGTCCTCCTGCTGATCTTCTTGCCACATACCATTCCCAGCTCCATACCCATCATATCCATTATTTCGGCCAGCTCTAATCTGATTCATCCCCGGACCTCGGCCTCTGTTGCCGTACCCTTGGACACCTCCAACAGGCCCAAAAGTCATAAACCCAGCGCCGTTTCCATTCCCGAAACCTCTGTAGCCCTGATTGGCCATACCATAACCGTCTTGCCCAAAGCCTTGAGCATTGAAACCATATTTCCCCGTGTTATTGAATCCCTGATTGTCGAATCCGAATCCAGTATTAACGAAGCCGTTGCCTCCCATATTATCACCCAAGTTGACGTCACCAAGCCCAACGTTATGGACAGCAGTCTCGTTCCTAACTCCGACGTTACCATTCACAGCAGCGGTAGCGTTGTTGACATTAGCAGCGGGTATATTGACTACAGGTGGAGCCACTGGCGTGGGAGTGCCATCTCCACGAGCAGTATCGACTCGCACAGACTGATGATCCTCGTTACCGTGGCCAGCATTTCGGGCCAACAGAGGCTGGACCATGGCTTGCAAATTCTCCTGACCTTTTGCAATAGCTTCCATGGTCTGCATAAAGAGAGCTAACTTCTCGCGCACATCTTGCACCTCGTTCTGCATTTGATCCATGATTCTTCGACAGTTGGTGCGGGTAGAATAGCGGTGCGGGTGCTGATCTGCAATCCTGAAAAGTACCTGTTACAGAGCAGGAAATAAGACACCGTCCAAATATTACCTGTGATGCAATATGAATATGAATGCAATGCAACGTGTGTCTGTGCGTTGGGGAAGTTCATTCCCCGATTCTAGTGTGAAGGTGCCGGTGCAGTGACAGTGCTAACAATATAAAGATCGGAGCTGAATCACAGAAAGCCTCATATATTGCTGAGAAACCAATAAACCCGGAATACAATGTCACTGAGAGTACAAAGAGAAAGCATGACCTCAACCAACAATCCTGGTGATGGTCAGCACTGTGCCAATAAAGCATACAAGCTACTACATGAAATGATCAAATCCTCCCATAAATCTGGTACTCTTCTAGCAACTTCTTGGTCTCCGGATGACTTGGTCGAGCAAGCAGCCCTTCGACAAGTTGGTTTCTTTTCTTAAGAACACGACGCACGTCTTCAGCAGTTTCTTCCCATGCCCCGTCTCCGAAGAGATCCTCCAGTTTGCGCTTCTGCGACACAGCTTCATCTCTCCCTTTGATGGCCTTGTTTAGTGCGTTCTGGAGACTGTACCGGGTCATCACTTCTTCTTCACACTTCTTGATGCTGGACTTCAACTGCTCTTCGAGGTCGGAGATTTGCTGCTTCAACTTATCCTCCCTCTTCTTATTGTTGGTGAGCGTGGCATTCCAAGTCTTGTTGCAAGAAGAGATCTCTCGGTGAGCGATGTCAAGCGCTTTCTTCTTGGATTCAAGCATGTCATGGGAACTTCTGAACTCTTGCCCCAGACGTTCGCGCTTCTTCCTCTCCTCAGTTAGCTCAGCGCCTAATCTGTTCATCAGCTCAATCTGCTGTTGGAAAGCATGGACGGCCTTGTTTTTCTCGCTGCGTATCTGGGCTAGCTCCTGCTCTAACCCTTCGTTGATCTTCAACAAGGCTTCTTTTTCTCTCACAACCTGCTCATAGGCTTCCCTAGAAACAGTAGTTGGCTCCGCTACCGGAATAGGAACAAGAATTGGTGCATCTGGAAATGGCATCCTCAACTGACTGGCTCTCTCCTGAATCCAAACTCTATAAGGTGCATAGGCCTGACAGTCATTCTTTCCTAACAACGGCTTCCCTCTTCGGTTAATGCGCGTCCAGGCATGCTGCAACTTGGCCAATAACTCCCCATTCACATCTCCGGTGAAGTACAGAGATTCCTGTACTTCTTCCTCTTTTGGCGGGCTCTTCAGCGCATATCCGAACTGACGGACGAGCAGAGAAGGGTTGTAGTTGATACACCCTTTCCTCCCTATCAGCGGGACATTTGGATACCCAGAACAACTGAATATAAGCTCGGATCCCAGCAGATCTCTATCAAACCAATCAACGTCTTCAGAAGTTAACCTCATCATATGCTCTGGCCAGTCGGGCGTGATTGCATTATTCATGAAAGGTCCCCTCGATGGAAAATGGCTCTTGAACCACATATACAACAAAGGTACGCAACATGAGACATTCTTGCCTCTCCTGTTTTCATTCCTGTAGTGCATCGAATGGTAAAAGTCCCCGATCAGTGTTGGTACTGGGTTACCGGCAGCAAATAGATGAAACGCATCCATGTCCACGAAGTTCGGGAAGTTAGGGAACAACACTATCCCATAAATGCAGAGGGCCAAAATAGCGTTAAAGACCACCCAACACCCATTCTTGGCGTACTCTTGAGCCTTACTAACCAAAAACTGAAGAGAAAAACCCGGAACCCCTCGCCACGCAGTCATCAACAAGTCAGAAGCATTCATATGTAGGGCCTTGGCTAAATCCTCCAAATTGGGCTCAGCGGCTGAGTGAATAAAGGGAACTGCATTCAGAACGGGCAGCTCGGTAAACTCTACATACTCCTCCATGGTGGGCCCCAAGATAAAATCCGCAAACGTGAAACATCTCAAAGCCGGGTCATAGAATTGCATTAAGGTGTACAGCCCGTTCAATTCATCATCAGTAGACCTACGCACTAAGCCCAACAACCGTCCGTAACTCTGCCTGAAGCTTCTACGGACATCCTCATCTGCAAGAGAAATCAGACCCAGGAGTGGAGTAATATCGGGGACAGGTAGCTTATACGCAACGGTCATCCTCAAACCAGCCATGATCAAATACTCAGAAGTCCAGACACTAGAACCGGGGGAATGCAAATGCACCTGCAGCACAGACACACGTTAGTGGGATGCAATGATAATGGGTATGCAGACAATGCAATGCAAATAACATGCAACAGGGACCAACTGCCATAGCTGAATAGCCTGAACCATATCAAGAAGTCTCAGATAGACCCTCTAGAAGTCCTCAAACCCTGGTCTCGGATAGACCTAAAACAAAGCTCCAACAACGGTCTCTGACAGACCTCAAACCATAACTCAGACTGATCTCTGGTAGACCTCTAATCACATCTCCAAATGGTCTCCGACAGACCTCATAACTCTCCATAAATACCCAGGATCTCTGATCAAGAAATAACCGGTAGTCTGAAAGTCTAGTTACCTGCATAACCCCAAACCCTCTCACAGGTGGATGTCCTAGTAACTGACAAAGGTATGGCATCCTATGCGGTTGTCGGCGTCACAGACTTTCAGGGTTGACGATACGATTCCCAGAAGGAGTGGCATCATCAAATCCTGAAGAGGCCTCACTTAGCCAACATCCAAATGATCGGTCCCCAGAGTCGACAATCCAACTAACCAGCAACCCAAGCCACCCAAAGGGCAGGACAGGAGGCCAACCAGAAGAACCTCGTCTGAGCGTAGATTTCGCGGGACACTAGGACATGCAAAGCACGTGCGCGCCCACTAATCTCTACTCTAAGTCTAAGGTGCACTCAAGCCCAGGTCCGGCTTCTCACTCAATATCAGAACACCCGTCACACCCCAATATACAGCAATAATAATCAATATATAATGCTGAAAATAAAGGTCAGAAATATAAATCCATACAAAATCCTCGACGGGAAAACAAGCGTTAGGATTGACTCTCTTAAGGGACGTTGGATCCCAAATGCATAAGAACTATCGCAGTCCTTAGCGGCCAGGGGACGTTGGATCCCCAGCAGAGTCGCCAGCTGTCGCTACTGCGAAAATCGGCGTCGGCTGAACAGAAGAGTCGCCACCGTGCGTTATTTATCCCACGGGAGGGAAAGGAAACGCTCAGAGTAAACCTCGCACAACACGGGAAAGGTATGGTCGTCGCAACCAAAACCTGGATTCGGGAGTCGGTTACGCAAGGGGAAGGTATTAGCACCCCTCACGTCCGTCGTACTCGACGGGATCCACGCTTGTTTTCGGTTATGGATTGTTATTCTATCTAAACTATAGGTCAAGGGGTTAAAAAGAGAATAAAATGAAAATAAAATGACTCGGCAAAGTATCGCACTTTATGCCTACGTATTCTCGTCTGGAACGAGAAATCAGAGTCAAAGTAGTTCGCCTACCTACGGGAAAGGAGGGGAATGTTGCTCGCTAGGATATCGCATCCTATGCCTACGTACTTTCATACAGCATGAAAGATCAGAGCAAACGTAGTTCGGGCCACGGTGACACAAGTCTGTCTTGATTGTTTTTATTCCTTCTGAAAAAGGTTTTTCTGCTTAACAGTCCAAGCGGACAAAAATGACGTCTTGATGAGTTCACATTCTTTTACGGAAGAAGTGTCTTTTATTGTGTTTGAAATCTTTATGGTGTTTTTCTGTTTGTTTTGAGGAAGAAGAGACAGAACTCTAACCTACGGTTGCGAAGGGACTCAAACTAACCTAATGTTATCATGCATGGGTTAAGACCTAGTGTCTATCATGCTCCTCTCTTACACAGAGAGAAACAGAGATCCTAAGGGAACAGACGGAAACAGCAACAATATCAGATATATACAGTAAAACAGTAAAATGCATGAATGCAACAATACAAGCGAGGCAAGGGAGTCCCACTCAACCTCGAACCTAGAAAACAATAGGCAAAAGTGAACAGGCTTCACCTTCAACCCAACAGGGTAAACAGCAAACAATACAATCAGGAAAACCAATCAATACATCAGAAATGAAATACAGCAAAATAAACAGCCACAGCAGCTCTGCATCAATATCCATCTTCAAGTTATCTCCAATCAGCTACAAGCTTCAGTCAACAGTAGTCTCTATCTTCACAGTCTTCAAGCAAAGGCTTTGGTTGCCAATCTTCAGTCTACAATGCCTTTTCTTCAAGTCCTATCCTCCAAGCTGAGGGATCAATCACCAGAGTGGATTGGGTGTTAAACAATTAGTTGACTACCAATGGTGGTAAACCAACTGCTACTAACACATAAGACATTTTCTCTCAAGAGTTCTATCCCTCAGACAATAGCACCAAGCCTTCCAAAGGAAGGGGGTGAGTGTCTCAGAGAGACTCTATATCACAGAGAGGAATGGAGGCAGTCAAAACCTTCCATGTTTGAGAATCAAGCTTTCTAACCTAGAGCTCTGCCTAGTTCCTAAACCCTAATCTCCTTAACAGCTGATGGCAAAAATCTCCTCTCCAACTCTGGAAGTTGGTCTACAGTCTCTGGATCTCCAGTGGCTTCATCATCTTCAGTCTTCAGCTTTCCCAAATCCCCAAGCAAATCCCAACACCCAAACAAGCAAGCAATCATCCCCAAAGGGCACACCACACCAGTCAATCAGATATATACAGTAGATTAATAGTAGTAGGGGAATCCTAGTGATTTCTAAGGGGATCTAAATGTCTTTAAAATGATGTTGGGAATCAATTTGGTATATTGGATGACCCATATTGGCTTTGTAGATCTCTCAAACCATTTTTCAACTTGAACTTTTTCAAGTTATATGCCTTTTTTAAGTCATTTTTCACCACTTTTAAAATTCCATGCTCTAATCTTTTCCAAACTTTCACACCTTCTTTTCTAGCCTTAAAATCCCATTTTGAACAACTTTTATGTTGTGAAGTTTTTCATTTGAAGCTTCCTTGCATGAGTTTTAGGCATAGGCTATGAATGACCTGTAATCACCAAATGACCAAAATACCCTTTGCTTGCCAAGACCATAAGTAGAGTTCCACAAATCAGATGAAGGCATACCATACCTCTTTAGAAATCTAAGACAATTAGGAACAACTCTTATATTGACCATAAATTCATTTGAAATCTCCTTGAGGGGTAAAAATTGCTTGGAAGTCAAGTCACTTTTACAGACAAAATTTCAGATACCCCAGATGACCTGTAACTTGCAAGGACCATAACTTGAGTTCTATAGATCTCCTTGATGTCTTCCACCACTCAAATTAAAGGTATTGAGATCCTCTACAAGTTCCATGTTGGCCAAGGATCCATTTGAAGCTTTCATTTTGACTTATCTTGCTTGGAAATTTGACCTAAACTAGGGGATTTTTACACAGAAACCCTAATTTAGAAACTCCTCTTCTCCTTGATTTCTCTTGATTTCTTCTTAGCATATCACCATATCCTTCTCTATATGTCAAATGATGAACCCCACATCTCTCCAATAGACCTGAATGCCCTTCAATCAGTCAATTGACCTAGGGTTGACCTAGGGTTGACCCAGATGAGACCCTAGTTGACTGTCTTCAACTGCAGCTCTTGTGCTCACATCAATGACTTGTCTCCTTCTCCCAATGACTTCCTAAGTTCTCCAAGATGTCTAGATACTCCCCATGCCTTCAATTCACAGCTCACAACTCCCTTGTTGATCCTCAGATCCCCTCAGATAGGAGATAGACTCAAAGCTTGGCCTGCTGAACTCTCTGCTTTCGAATTCTTTTCTGATGACTTGAATGAGATTGAATTAGGATAATAACCTCTTGATAGGCCTCTAGAGATGATAATAGTGCTTGGTCCCTGTTGGATGACTTGCCATGCTATGATATGCAAATGAGTAGGCCGTACATGACTCTATATGCAAATGCTAATGATATTGAAACATAAACCAAGTGAATAAGGTTGGGCAAATTTTAGGGTGAAACACATACATGTGTTATCTACAAAATATTAAAAGATCAAAGCAAAATTCAATACCAATTGGGAGAACAAAAATCAACAAAACAGATGAACAACTATGCAAGCAAACATCGCATTTTACTTTGAACCACAATTACGAAAGTATGCATTCAAGTGGGAAACGACGACGCGTGTTGAAGGAATCATGATTAAACAATCAAGAACAATGGTAAACATCCAAAACATTTCACTCCTAATGCATCATATCGATCCATGAAGATTCGAAGTGAAACGGTACGAGAACAAGCATGAAAAACAGCAAAACAGGCCTGCCAGTACAGTGTTAATCGATTAACACCATAGGTTAATCGGTTAACCACTTAAAAATGGTGAAAATTTTGAATATTTGAGTTGGTTAATCGATTAACCATATAGGTTAATCGATTAACACTGCACCAGAAGCAGAAAAACAGCAGAAAACAGCAAAAACAACACATAAGCACTTATTCAATGATCTGGATTATCACATAATCAATTAAGCACGAACTTAAACCAGAAAACAGTGATTTAAATAGCATGTAAACACATCCACACATCAAGATTGCAAATCACATGGATCAAAATGAATCAACTCAATTGAAAATGAAGATCCACATGCTAATTATGCAAATAAGCTCAAAAACGAAATCGGATCAAGAATTCCAACCTACGAATCAGAGAATTGATTCGGTAATTCTTGATTCACTGAAAATGAGTAGATCGATGCAAGAAACCTGGAGATTCTTCAAGATCCACTCCAATTCTTGTAGTAGCAATGAAGATCCACCAAGAACAAACCAAAATAAGCCAAATAATCACTTCCAAAATCACTTCCAAGTTCAGATCTGCTTGAGCACGAAAATTGAATGATGAAATGGAATTAACGGAGTAAATCGATGGAGGTTTAGCTCTTAGAAATCAAGGATTCCAATGGAGAATCAATGATCTCAATAAGAAGAGCTTTGAGTGAGTTTTGTGAGGTTGGAAATTGAGAGAAAATTGAGAGAGAATTGAGATCAATTCTGAAAATGAGAGGGAATTATGAGGATTAGATCATGAGGTTTGGAGTAAATCATTTAAATATACTCTTGGTTCGGATCCGAAGCAAAGGCTTGGAATTTGGATTGGAAAGTTTGGATTGGAATGTGGTATGGGGTTTTGGCGGGAAATCTAATTTTTTGAAGATGTTCTAGATCCTTCCCAAGTGCAAAAATGAACTTTCAAAGACCAAAATTGGACCCCCAAATGGAAATTGCTTGAAATTTCTCGTGCAAGGCAAAATCTGCTTTGGTTAATCGGTTAACCATATAGGTTAATCGATTAACACCTCTGAAACTTTGAATTTGGGCTAGTTTTGCATTGGTTAATCGATTAACCATATGTGTTAACCGATTAACACATTCAAAAATTTGAATTTGGCGCCTTCTGGAGGGAAATCTGCCTGTTTGCCCATTTTCAGCTGTTTGGAGCTCCGTTAAGCCTCTGAAACTTGCCGTTGAACATTATGATCATGAAAATGCTTAGGATACGCCTGAATGCTGCTTCTGACCTGAAAAATGCCGCGAAACAAAATAAAATCGGTCGCTCGACCGTTGGGCAAAATAAATGCTAGAACCTCTGGTGCTTGCATAAAATCTTTTGATTAGACCTGGAAACTCTTGATAATCCTCTCTTGATATGCACATCTCTCTTGATCCCCTGCTAAATGCAAAATGCTATGCAATGCAAATGCTAGAACAATGATATGCTAATGCAAAGAAACATAGACCAAGTGTTGAAGAGGTTGGGCAAATTTTGGGGTGCAACAGTATCACAAGGATTCTTGTAGTGATTGACCAATAAATTAACAGTTTATGGGGGTTTGAATTTTTGATTAAGAGAAAAAAACTGAAAAAAAGTGATTATCAAAATAAGCTGAAATAGTTAATCTGCTGTTTTAGTTTCCCAACTTATCATCGATCCAAATAATGCCCAATTCCTAAGCGGATTCTATCCCCTTTTCAATTATAATAATAATCAAACAAGCGCAATTGATATTATACGATACACATTCCTAATTTCCGAATTAAGCAAACGGATAAAATATAGTAACCGTGAATTAAGCAAACACGATAAACATACACGGATTAAGCAAACACGATTAAAGTATAAGAATATGCAATCATCGAAATAAATCAACCACCCCTAAGATAAATCGAATTAAGCAAACAAGATATCATAGAGAATAATTGAAATGAACTAGGTTTTATGGGAAATTAAAAGAACCTCAAAGTGTCGGCGGAAACCGATTACAGCAGATTAACCCGAAGGAGTTAGTTCTCCATAATTCGTACAAAGCTTCAACAATATTTTTCGTGAATAGTGAATGGGAGGAACAGTAACACGAGGTTTCCCTTAAAAAGAAAACAAGGGATCCGGTTCATAATCCAACTGGGTCGAAAACATAACCCAGGCCCAAAACATGACCCAAAACTAAAACAAATTCCTAATGCTGTAACTTCAACGAATATTCTGGGAAAATATTCTATGAATCTGACTTCGGCTCCAACACGAAAGTCGTAGCTCTCTCTCTTAGATTTCCGGCGATTATTATAACGCCTCAAACAGATTCCCAGAACTCCCGTTATGATCGTTTCTGTACAGACTGCTAAAGCTGAAAAATAAAGTGCGAAAATCAAATTAAACCAAAAATAAAATAAAATATAAAAACATAATAAAACATAATAATAATCAAAATAAATTAAATGAATGCCTAAGTAAAAATATAGGAGAATGTGCATAAAGATGCACTGATCAGTTTCGCACTTCAATGATTGTGTCATTGATGCCTTTTGCTATGTCATGAAAATAGATACTCAATTTAGGTAAGTTTAGAGATCACATTATGCAGGTTTAGTGCACAAGAACCAACATTTGGGGTGCTGCACAAGTTTGTTTTCATAAAGTCAAGAAACTTGGGCATGGCAACAAAAAGTGGACATGTTCAAGAGGCTAACTTTGATAGATAATATCTCCTAGGTTCTTGGTCCAAATGGTGAGGTTTTGAGCTCTTTAGAAAGTGGGCATGAACGTGAACAAGTTTCATGTTTGGAATTTTTTGAATTGAAGCTTATAAAATGATGAGAAACAGACATGAAAAGTTGTCCAAGAATCTGGCCTAGGTAAGCCTGCATAGGACCTGGTCAAGTCTTGGGAAACTCTTGTCAAGTGTTGTCACCTATGTTCATCACATCATAACTTTTGCTATAGGGCTCCAATGGAAGAGTTCTACATATGCTTGGAAATCTGAGATGGAGGAGAACAACTATGATGTTTTACACTTTTGGATTTGAGACTTAGAACTATCAAAAATACATCTTGCAAGTTGAGCAAAAACATGACTTGGAAGTGCCTTGGCAACTAAGGCAAGTTGCCTAGCTTGTGCCCAAAATCACCAAACTTTGTGATGCCGTAACTTCTCATTAATAGATCCAATTGAGGACTTATTTATATACTTGGAAATATTAGATCAAGAGGAATACTTTCATGATATAGGAATTTTGATTTGAGGTCAAGAAACATATGAGGTCTTGCTTGGAAGTTCTTGCAAAAATGCTGCCCTAGGTTTTGCCCTACTTTGATCTCCACTTGTAAGCATCATAACTTGAGTTCTAAAGATGATATTGAGGAGTTCTTGGTATCAAAAGAAAGCTAAAGAGATGACCTACAACATCCATATGGATTACCAATGCAAGTTACACATGGAACCATCTTGAACTTGGCCTTTAAAATCACTTCAAATGTTGACTTTCTAACTTAGAAAATTTTCATCAAGAAATCCTAATTCTTCAAATCTCTTGATTTTATTGTTCCAACTTGACTTTTTATGATCCAACCATATAAGGTCATGGAATAAGACCTCCAAAGCTTATATTTGACCCAAAACTCAAGAGTTGACTTTTGTGATGCCTCTGTTGACTTTTAAATCAGATGAAGTCAATGCTTCTCATATCCACTTAGGAAACTCTTGACTTGGATTTCTTTGGACCAAATGACCCCTTATGGACCCATGAGATGTGTGAGGAACTCATTGGTTGGTTCCCATTCAACTCATGATTAATCAATGTTTCCCCATCTTCTTCATAAACCTTAACTTCAACAAAATAAACAAAACAAACAAAGCTTGACGATTTGGTTTGTGATGCAAGGATGATTGACCTATGATGCTCATGAAAATGTTGATGACATCTAAGGGGTAAAATTTTGGGTACGACAATTGGTTCATGATTTTTTTTGGCAAGATACATTTGATTCTTATGCAAGAAAGTTTATAAATAATTTGTGTGATTACCACCAAAGTCAGATCACTCATTTTAATTAATAAAAGTGTCTTTTTAGTTTGAGGAATGATTTTAAGTCATTACTATGATTGTCTTTCCAAAGGTGGACAATTTTATGTAGAGATTATGGTTGATTAAGGATATAATTATTGAAGATGTTTGGGGTCCAAGGGATTTATTTATCCAAAAGAGATAAAATTTTAAACTTAATGTATGCTCACTGAGTAGCTTATTCTTAAAATTTGTAGATGAAGTTGTTGGAGCTATTTTCGTTTAGAGAATTTATCTATCCAAAGGAGATAGGTTTTGAACCCAATGTATGCTCATTGAGTAACTCCTCTAAGGTTTGAACTTGGGTGTAACCTGGGTTTTGTGCATTCCACCCAAAGGTAAATTGCATGATAATGTTGGTCTCTCCGTGATAGATTATGTTCATTAAAGCTACATCTTACCTTTATTATTTATTCTAATGCATTCATGTTTTGTCTTAACAGTGACATTTTATATGAACAACTGTTCTTCTTCTATTGAGACCCTTAATGGGTCTAATTTAAAGAAATGGAAGAAAAACTTAGATTTTTCATTAGGGACTAGTGATCTTGATAGGAATTGTGTGAAACCAAACCTATGATCAATGATCAGAGTACAGCTGAAGAGAGAGAAAAATTCGCTAAGTGGGAGATGAGTGACCGACTTATATGTGCTATGAAGAGGACCATTTCTGAACATCTGATAAGTGGATTTCCTAAGAAAGAGAATGCTAAAGAATATCTTACTACTATTAGAGAGAAGTTTCATGTATATGATAATGCTGAATCTAGATGTTTAACAAAATAACTCACCGACATGAACTATGATAACAATTGGGGTATCAGGGAGTTCATTCTTAAGATGGTTCATGTCCAAACCAAACGGAAATCCCATGACATTGACCTGAATGAGAATTTCATTATGTCTCATGCCTTAAAATGCCTACCTGCTGAGTTCACTCAAATCAAAATTGCCTATAATACCTTTGGTGATAAGTGGACTGTCAAAAACCGCATTGTCAAAAACCGCATTGTCAAGTGTGTAGCTGAAGAAGAGAAACTATAGAAGGATAGAAGTGATCTAGCCCTCCTAACTTTTCATGCTAAACTCCATTTTGGAAAGAATTCTTGGAAAAATAAGAAAAATATTCATAGTGCTTCTCATAGATATCTTGAACTTAAGAAACCAGGTAATGGTCAACACCATAATATAGGAGGTCTTAAGCTAGCTGCTTTTAAGAAATCCTTTTGGTGCTTTTGGTGTAAGGAAATAGGGCATAAGAAAACTGATTGTCATGCTTTTAAAGCTTGGTTAGACAACAAGAAAAAATATGGAGGTGTTTAGAAACCAGCGGAGAGTAAATCTGAGGGAAAGTAAAATCAGGGTAGGAAATGATCTTGAAGTCATTATGGAGCTAGTGGGAGATATTAACATAGTTTTAGGAACTGATTTTGGACTTGTTTTGAAAGATACATTTTATGTACCTTCTTTTAGGAGGAATTTGATTTTAGTATCTTGTTTGGATAATTTTGGATTTAAATTTACCTTTTATGATGAAAAAATAAATTTGATTTTGAATTCTCAAGTTGTTGAAAATGTAATGGATCCTCCTATTATAATTGAGGTTGCACAACCCGATGAGCTAGTTGAGTAAATTCATGTTAGAAGGTCAGTAAGACAAAATTGGCTTGCTATCCTTGATGATTTTGTAATTTATCTTAGTGAGGAAGCTTATGATGTTGGTAGTGTTATTGATCCTAAAAGTTATCTATAAGCTATTACTTGTTCTAAAACTAGCATGTGGGCAGATGCAATGCATGATGAAAAGAAATCCATGGTAAATAATAATGTTTGGGAACTAGTGAAGTTACTAAGAAATTGTAAGGCAATTGGTTGCAAGTGGATATTCAAAACAAAGAAGGACTAAAAATGTAAAATTGAGAGGTTTAAGGCAAGATTTGTGGCTAAAGGTTTCACACAAAAGAAGGGTATTGATTTTAATGAAACCACTTCTCTTGTTTCCACTACAAACTTTTTTAGAATCTTTATGGCCCTTCTAGTGCATTTTGATTTAGGGTTGCATCAGATGGATGTTTAGACTGCTTTTCTGAATGACGATCTTAATGAGGAGGTGTACATGCAGCAACCTAATGGTTTTGTGTCAAGCGGTAATAAGCATTTGGTTTGTAAATTAAAAAAATTCTATTTATTGTTTGAAACAGGCTTCCAGACGGTGGTACTTGAAATTTGATGAGGTGGTGACTTCATTGTGTTTTGAAGAAAAAAAAGTTGATCAGTGCATCTATTTTAAGGCCAGTGGGAGAAAATTCATCTTTCTTGTGCTATATGTTGATGATATTTTGCTTGACAGTAGTGATCTTGGTCTACTTCATGTGACCAAACTTATGCTAACCAAGTTCTTTGATATGAAAGACCTTGGTGAATCATCCTTTGTGTTTGGAATTGAAATACACATATATAAATCATGTGGTGTGCTTGGTTTGTCACAGAGGGCTTATATTGATAGAGTTCTTAAGAGGTCTAATATGCAGAACTGTAAGCCAGGAGATGTTCCAATTACTAAAGGAGACAAATTCAGTAAAGATCAATGTCCTAAAAATGAGATCGAGCGGGCAGAAATGAAGGGAAAATCCTTTGACATTGCATTGGGCAGCTTGATGTATGCTTAAGTATGCACTAAGCCTGTCATTGCTTTCATAGTTAGTGTCTTAGGGCGATACTAGTCTAATCCTGGGAATGATCATTGTATTGCTTCTAAGAAAGTGATGAGATATTTGCAGAGAACTAAAGAGTATATGCTTGTTTTTCGGAGAGTTGACAACTTGGAAATAGTTGGGTTACTGACTCTGATCTTGCTGGGTGTGTTGATGATAATAAATCTACTTCTGGTTACATTTTTATGTTGGCTGGAGGTGCGATATCATGGAAGAGTAAAAAGAAAACTCTTATCGCCTCTTCTATTATGCAGACAAAGTTTGTTGCTTGTTATTTTGTTGCCACTCATGATGTTTGGTTGAGAAATTTAGTGATTGGACTTTGTATTGTTGATTCCATTGCTAAGACACTAAATCTTTACTGTGATAATAGTGCACCTGTGTTCTACTATAAGAATAATAAAACTTATGGAAGTTCTAAGTATTTGGAATTAAAGTATTTGAAAGTCATAGACCTTTTAAAGAAAAAAGACATTGTTGTTGAGTAAATTGGTATTGATTTCATTCTAGCAAATCCCTTAACTAAGGGACTAGTTAGGCCCATTGTGTTTAAAAACCATGTTGAGATCATGGGTATTGTGAGTTCTTTTGATATACTTGGTTAGTGTGAGTTTATTCTTTATGTCATTTTCTTATCACGTTGTATTTTATTTTGGACACTTTAAGTGTTGGATTATCAAGTACTTTCTATTTTGAGCAATTGTTATTACAATGAAATTGTTATTATTATTTGTCATTATTTATTTATATGTCAATTGTTAAAATTGGGACTTAGTGCCATTGGGACCACTATGTCTATGGTCGATACTAGTTTGGAGTTTGAGGTATGGTAATAATTTCGAATTCGGAATCTTCGGGACCACAATACCGTTGGTCGACGACATATTGAAGTTGAGGTGTGATTTTAAGCTCGGAGTTGTCAGGAACACTGTACCGTTGGTCGATGCCATATTGAAGCAAAGGCATTATGGTTTGTAAAATCATGCAATTTATTTGGCTTTAATGCATTTGCGAGAAGTTGTTATGGATTGTTAAAGAAAATAGCAGTTGATTGTTGGATCACATTGACATGTTATTTTCTTGCCACACTCCACATCGATGACTAGTTGAGGGAGTCCGTAGTATTTATAACCACATAAGATTTTATGTCAATAAAAGATATAACAATCATCGTGATTCAATACTGCTCGACTTTTGTTAGATGTAGTCATATTCAAACACTGCACATGGAATCACGCATTTCCTTAAAATGCGGCCATATTTTAAGGAATTAGCCATTATCCCGAGAGTCATTTTTAAAATGTATTTTAAAATAAAAAACGCACAATTGATTTGGCCCAAGTGGGAGAATGTTAGATTTACCTAAATATTTATGGGCTACAATCAATTGTTGTTTAGTTTATAAAAAATAGGTTAATCGTGATTCTGATGAGGGTGCATAAATAAGCCATATTAGTGGTTAAGTGATCTTTTTTAATTAAAGGTTGGGTATCATAAATAAGCCATATATATATATATATATATATATATATATATATATATATATATATATATATATATATATATATATATATATATATATATATATATATATATATATATATATATATATATATATATATATATATATATATATATATATATATATATATATATATATATATATATATATATATATACATACATACATATACACACACACACACACACACACACACACACACACACACACACACACACACACACACATATATATATATATATATATATATATATATATATATATATATATATATTGTTTTTGTTTTTTGGATCGAACTCTAATGTCGACAAGGGTAGCTTCATGGTTAGACAAAAGGTTTAGTATGAAGTCGAAGTCTGTTCACATAGTGATCTTGTATGGTATAGTCGAAGTATGCTCAAGCTGTCAAGCATACAGTAGTCGAAGTATGCTCAAGCATGCAGTTGTCAAAATGCTAGGATTGTTAGCATGTCGAATTGAGCCTTGCTTGTAAGCTCAATTGTTAAGTTGGCTTATAATCTAAGTTAGCTTAGTAATCTATAAATAAATTAGTTGTCTCAGGTTTTAGAGAGAGCTAAATTGTTGGTATTCACTTGTAATCTTTGAACACTTATTGAGAAAGTGAATAGTAAAATAGATTTAACCAATTTTCTATTCTTCTTCTTTTTCCCTTTGTGAAACCTAATAGGTTTTTTTTTGTGTTTGTTCAAGAAACTCAATCTTTTTCTCATTACTTTGTTCTGTTATTGACGATATCAATTCACAACAAACTGGTGCGGTGAGCGTGGAGGAGAAAATGTCGTCAACAAAGTATGAGATTGAGAAATTAACTTGTGTGAATGATTTCGATTTGTGGCGCTTGAAGATGCAATCCCTTCTTGTTCCATAGGGTTTGTTAGAAGCGTTGAAAGGATCAGAGAAGATGGATGTTTCCCTAACGGAGAAGGAGAAGATAACGATGGTCAAAAAATCCCAAAATGCCATTGTATTGAGCCTTAGTGATAAGGTTCTCCGACAAGTTTTAAAGGAGAAAACTACAGCGGGTGTATGGACGAAACTTGATGATTTGTACATGACGAAATCATTGGTTAATCGTCTCTACCTGAAGCAAGCTTTGTATTCATTCAAGATGAGTGAAGACAAAACCTTGGCTGAGTAGCTGGATATGTTCAATAAGTTATTTCTTGATCTTGAAAATATTAAGGTCAAGATTGATGATGAAGATTAAGCGTTGTCGTTGTTGTGCTCTTTACCTAAGTCTCATGCTCACTTCAAAGAAACTCTCTTGTATGGAAGAAATTCGTTGACCTTTGAAGAAGCTCAATCTTCCTTGCACTCTAAGGATTTAAACAAACGAAAAGAGCACAAGCCATATTCTGTTTATGAAAGTTTTTTTGTTAAGGGGAAATTCTTGAAGAAATATAGTAGGTTTGAGAAGAAGAATGGTAAAGTTATACAAAATTTTTATGGTGGTAATGCTCTTACTATTAAGTGTTATTATTGTAAGAAGAAGGGTCATACAAGAAAAGTATGCCCTGATCGACTAAACAATCATGGTAGAATGGATAATAATGGTAATGCTGCCATTGTGCAAGATGGTTATGAATCATCTGATGTCTTAGTGGTTTCAAGCAAAGACTCTAGCAAGGAGTGGATTATGGATTCAGGGAATACGTGGCACATGACTCCAAACAAAGACGTGTTTGAGGATTTGTACGATCAAGATGGTGGATCGGCGTTGTTGGTAAACAACAAAGTTTGAAAAGTTGTAGGTATTGGATATGTGAGATTCAAGCTCCACGACGAGTCAATAAGGCTATTGACTGATGTTAGGTATGCACCTGATCTTAAGAGGAATTTCATTTCTCTTGGTGAATTTGACAAGAAAGAATATGTTTTCAAAGGAGAGCAAAGCATCCTAAGGGTAATGAATGAGTCGAAGGAAGTCTTGAGAGGCGTGAAGAAACAAGGCTTGTGTACCCTTGAGGTTGAGGCTATAAGTCAGCAGATGTGGCATCCATAAAACCTATGTCAAAGACTGAGCTATGTCATAAGATACTTGCCCATGTTAGTGAAAGAGGCCGGGTCAAATTTCGAAATAAAATCTGCTAGGTGGTGACAAGGTCGAAAAAGTGGAGTTTTGTGAACCTTGTGTATTTGGTAAATCCTGTAGAATGAAGTTTAACAAAGGTAAACAAAGAACACATGGATCCCTTGATTACATTCATGTTGATATATATGGGCCTGCAAGGAAACCTTCACACTCAGGTGCAAAGTATTTTCTATCCATAGTTGATGATTACTCTAGAAAGTTATTAGTATTCTTCCAGAAGACTAAGGATGAAACTTTTGAAAATTTAAAAAGTTGGAAGACTCTGGTCGAAAACCAAGATGGCAGGAAGGTCAAGAGGTTGAAGACTGAAAATGGTCTTGAATTTTTCAATGAGGCGTTTGACAACTATTGTTTTGTGTCTGGTATTGCAAGGCACATAACTACTGCAGGGATTCCTCAGTAAAATTGTTTGGCAGAAAGGTTTAATCAGACCATTCTAGAAAGGGTGTTGTGCATATTGGTAAGTGTAAGATTGAAGAAGGTGTTTTAGGTAAAAGCTATTGTGACTGCAGCTTACCTGATAAATAGGTGTCCCTCGATTGCCTTAGGAATGAAGAAATCTGAAGAAGTCTTGTCCGAACATCCACCTAGTCTCGACAGACTTAAAGTATTTGGCTGCTTAGTGTATGCTCATATTAGGCAAGACAAGGTCGGGCCAAGAGCTCTGAAATATATGTTCCTTGGATACCCTGAAGGAGTCAAAGCTTATAGGCTATAATGCCTAGAGCCAAATCACAAGAGGTGTATCACAAGTCGAGATGTAGTTTTTAATGAAGTCGAGATGACTTTCAAGAAACTAATGACATTGGTCAAAGTTTGAAGATTTATGAAGAAGAGTTGGAACAGGGAGATATTCTTGTTGAGGTGAAGCACAGTGATGCTGAATTGCATGGCTTAGATGAAGTCAAAGAAGAAACATAAGCCATTGTCGAAGATGACGAGACTGATAAAGACTACCTTCTAGAAAGAGACAAGTCGAGAAGAGTCATCAAGCCATCTCGAAGACTTGGTTTTACAAATCTCATAGATTATGCTTTAATTTCTGCAAGTGAGGTCCTTGATGAAGAACCTAGAGATTATAAGGAAGTTATAAGGAGACGAGACAAGACTGAATGGCTGAAAGCCATGAATAATGAGATAAAATCTCTTCATCATAATAACACTTGAGAGCTAATTGAGAAACCTGTATGAGCCAGGTTAGTTAGTTGTAAGTGGATTTTAAGGTTAAGGAAGGAATCGAAGGAGCGATGTCGAAGAGCTTTAAGGCAAGGTTGGTTGATAAGGGGTTCACTAAAAAAAGGTGTCTACTTCAATGAGGTGTTCTCACCTATTATAAAGCATAAATCCATTAGAATATTGTTAGCCATAGTGGCGAAGTTCGACCTAAAACTTGAACAAATGGATGTGAAGACAACTTTCTTGTATGGTGATCTAGATGAAACAATCTTGATGAGGCAACCTAAAGGGTATGTAGAAAAGGGAAAAGAATATTATGTGTGCAAGCTTAATAGGTATTTATATGTCTTGAAATAATCTCCTAGACAATGGAATAGAAGATTGGATAAGTTCATGGTACAAATTGGTTTCACTAGGAGTCAGTTCGACCACTACGTTTACTTTAGATTTCGACCTAGAAATTCACTTGTTATTTTGTTGCTTTATGTAGATATCATCCTCATAGCAAGCAACAACGTCGAAGATGTTATGAAGGTAAAGGTTGAACTCGATAAGGAGTTTGACATGAAGATTTGAGAGTTGCCTAAAAAATTCTTGGGATTAACATCCTAAGAGATAGAAAGCATTCAAGATTATGCTTAACTCAAGAGACATACCTGAAGAAGATTCTCAACAAGTTTGGTATGTCGAATTCAAAGCCTGTTCTAACACCGACTAATTCTCAGTACAAGCTAAGTACGACTCAAAGTCCTAGTACTGAAGTCAAAAGAACCTATTGAATAACATCCCGTATGCTAGTATAATAGATTCTTTGATGTATGTTATGGTCTTTACGAGGCCAAACATAACGTATGGAGTGAGCCTTGTAAACAAGTATATGGATAATCATGGAAAGGCGCACTAGAAAGCATTAAAGTGGATTCTTAGATACATCAATGGGTCTCTGAGAAGAGTCCTGATTTATGGTGGAGCCCATGGTGATGATAGGGAAGTTGAAATTTAAGGATTTTTCGACTCTGATTATGCAGGTTATATGGACTCCAGAAAATCTATTTCTAGATATGTGTTCACTATGTTCGGCATAAAAACCAGTTGGGAAGCAACACTTCAAAAGGTTGTTGCCTTATCAACCATTGAAGCTGAATATATTGCCCCCACTGAAGTTGTGAAAGAAACATTGTGGCTTGAAGGTTTTGCTAAGGAGCTGAAACATCAAGGTCAATTTATCACTGTTAAATTTGATTGTCGAAAAATTCAACCTATCATGAGCGAACCAAGCACATCGATGTAAGGCTGCATTTCGTCAGAGAGATAATTGAGCGTGAATAATTCCAAGTGCTGAAGGTTTCGACTGATGACAATGCTGCTAATGTGATCACCAAGACATTGCTGAGTAGCAAGTTTTTCCACTGTATGCAGTTGATAAAGCTCTATGATGAAATCCAATTGTTCCCTTGTTTTGTGTAAAGTTTGTTCCAAGGTGGAGATTTATGGTATTTTGGATCGAACTCTAGTATCGACAATACTAGCTTCATGGTTCGACAAAAGGTTTAGTATGAAGTCGAAATCTGTTCACATACTGATCTTGTATGCTTTAGTCGAAGTATGCTCAAACATGCAATAGCCGAAATGTTAGGATTGTTAGCATGTCAAATTGGGCCTTGCTTGTAAGTCCAATAGTTAAGTTAGTTTTAAGCTTAGTAGTCTATAAATAGACTAGTTCTCTCAAGTTGTTGAGAGAGATTAATTATTGGTATTCACTTGTAATCTTTAAACCCTTATTGAGAAAGTGAATAGTAAAATAGATTTAACACTACGCCAAAAGTAATTTTTGGCAACACTACAAAGCCATCTCTTTTCTACAAAAGCGCTGCTAAAAGTTTTTAAATTTTTTAAAAAAAAACAAGGAAAAAAGCGCTGCTAAAGAGGGACTTTAGAAAGCGCTTTTGAAAGCGCTGCTAAATCCCAACTTTAGAGAGCGCTTTTGAAAGCGTTGCTAAATCCCAACTTTAGAAAGTGCTTTAGAAAAGCGCTGCCATAGGGGTTCTAGGTCACACCTTAGACAACGGTTTTCAAAAGTGCTGCTAAAGGGGGTGTCTAGGTCACACATATAGCAGCACTTTTCAGAAGCGTTGCTAAATAGCTAACATATGAAAGCGCTTTTTCATGGAAAGCGCTTCTATAAGGAGGAAAGAAAGCGCTTTCAGAAAGCGCTGCTATAGGTCTTTTTAATAAAATTAAAACACAATTCCTATTGTTTTTATACTTAATCTGTTTCATCACTCTCCCACTCTCAGACGCGAAGAACAATTTCGAACCCTATACCAGACCTCCGACCGCCATTTCTTCCATCGTCCAGGCGTGATTTCACCACCGTGAGTCTTTTTCTACTGTAGCATCCTCCGCCCAGCCATGCTTCTCCCTCTGTTCGACGGTATCTCCACCAATTTTGTAGGTATTTCTTCATTTTTTTCATTTTCAAAGTTATTTGCATGGTCTTTGATTAATTGTTTACTTGTTTACATTATGATGTTGTTATTATTTTATTTCAATGGAATGCCATTTTAGTAGTAAGGTTCAAGATAATGAATAGCGAGGTTTGTGGTGAATTTATTTTGATTTTTGGTGTTAATAAATTTTTATAAGTTAATGTTAAATGTTCGTGATGATGAATAGCGATAATTATACTTTGTCTTGATTGTATTTTTTTAATTAAAAATGATAATGAAATTAATTGTTAATGGTTAAGGTTGAAGATGGTGAATAGTGATGACATTGCTAATTTATTTTTTATCATTGGTGATGTTGTTGATTGAAACTTGAATGTCATTCATGAAGAAATTGTTGAATATTTTGATGTTGTTGATTGTTTGAACTTAAGTGATGAAATTGTTATATTTGGTAATTTAAATGTGGATTTGATAATTTTGGTGACTAATTTACGCTCGAATTGATGATTTTTTGTGACTTACTTGAGTTAAAACATTAAGTGTGATTGAATTTGCGTGTTTGCTAGAATTGTTCGGTAGCTATAGTTATGTGAATTATTAGTGTTTTTGTTTAGCTTACTTAGTACAAACCATGGATAAAAAATGGATGTCTTCCAATCGATTGTCAAAAGAGTATGAGGACGGGGTATCAAAATTCGTTAAGTTTTCTGTTAAGCACGCCAAAAAATCCAATTGGATCACATGTCCTTGCTTAGCTTGCTGTTTTGGGCGTCGAATTGACGCAGTTCAGTTGGAATCACATTTACTGAGGCATGGAATTGATCGAATTTATACATGTTGGATATTACATGGTGAGATAAGTAATGAGAATGTTGAACCGGTGGATAGTAGGACCTACGTTTCAAAGGACAATGGCACAAATACATACGACTGTGATCGAGTCGAAGAGATTACAAAAGCACTTTGTTATAGTGAGAATCGGATGTCAAGATATTGATCAACTTGAATCTTGATTCACTGAAATTCACCATCGAGCTTTGATTTATCCAAAGGAAAGGTTAAAGAAAGAAAAACCTTTTGTTCGATGTAAAAACAATGCTAGAGTTTCAGGGATCGGGGTCGGTTATGCTTAGGGTAGGTATCTCACATCCTAAACATTTGTAGTACTCTACATGAACCTTTTGCATACGTGTATGCGAATTTATCTAAGTGTTGTTGGCTAGAATTAAGGATCAATGTTAAGGTAAAGACCTAGGGATGGTTCTAAGTTTGTTCGCAAAGATATCGCATCTTATGCTTACGTATCCTTACTAGGATGGAATCAGAGCAACCGTAGTTCACCTTACTACGGACGAATGAACACTTGATTATGAACAAGGTTCTAAGGGGGGAACAAACATAACAATGTTTGTATAGAGTTTGACAAAAATCTCTAGATCTAAGTTTAACACTCAAGGGGATTGACTTTGACAAAAAGTCAAAAGGGGGAAGTAAGTAATCATGACAATGATCCTTACATAGAGTTAACAAACTCTATCTTAAAGTTATAATTGAAGGATACTCCTAACAAGGGGTAGATATTTAGACTAAATAAAAATCTAATGGATATAGGTTCTAACTTAACTAAGTTAAAGGATATAATGACTTAAACAAATCAAGGGGATGGATAATGAGCTATCTATGATTGTGAAGTCAACAGAGAGACTTTTCTTTGGAAGAAGGGATAACAAGGTAACTGGATGAGAACTAACAAGTTCTATCACTTGGGGAAACTTAGAAAAGTTAAAGCAACACATATGCATTCATTCAAACATGATGAAGATATAAAGTCATGGTAACAACCAAGAAAGATAGGGCAAAATGTAACAACATGAAACAAAGGGATGATAACAATGTAACTTAATGAGAACTAACAAGTTCCATTACTGAGGAACCAACTTGACAAAGATAAAGGTGAAACAAGTAGGATCAATTAACAATTTGAAATACAAGAACATGGTAATGGCCAAATTATTATGACCTAACATTATAATGTTCAAAGATCATGAAGGTAACAACAATCAAAGGCAAACATGAAGCATGTGTAACAACAACAGTTTCATCAATCATATTAAGACAAAACTCATACAAACAAGTTACAAATTGAATCAAACATGATATATGAATCAATCAAAGATAAATGTTACAACATTTGATTATATTCTAGACATATTGATAACAATCAATCATGGATAGGCAGATAAAGTACCAATAATTCAAGTCATGGATTCAAACTTCACAGACAGAAAGGTAAACAAGATTCATGGTAACTTTCAAGATAAGAATCAACCTTAAGCATGTTATGATTATAAGAAGGAAAAAAAACAAGTAAGATTAGGGTAAGAGGTCATGTTGAAGAGGTTACAACATCAAAAAACATGTCATGCTTCACAAAGAAGTTCCAAGGCATAGTTTTCACATTCATGCATTCACAAAAGCAAGTATGATCCTGGTAAAGCAAGGAACAAAATGTTTTCAAACACAAAAATATGTTAAGAATTCAAAAATTATTCATACAAGATCAATATTACAAGAAAAATCAAGCACCAAATTAAGGAAGTTCATGAAAACAAGTAAAAAAACCCTAAAAAGGCCATGTCATTCAAGTAGACCAACGTGTTTCAAAAATAAAATTTCTTGAATTCTTTCTCCAAACATTGAAACTAGACATATTAAGGATAATTTTTCAAAATGAATGGCATTAAAATGATAAAAATCAAAGAAGTTATGCACATTTGAAAACTAAGTACCAAACTTGGCAAATTAGGGCAAAAACTCAAGGCAAGGCAAGGCAAGATTTAGGCAGATTTGCAAGAACAATCATAACTTGCTCAAATCTCAATCAAATTGAGTGAAATAAAAAAAAATGAAATTTTGTATTTTTCACAAGGGATCCAATGGTGGTGTTAGTTTTCACAGATTATGCATTGTATGAAAAATTCGATAGCCACACCAAAAATGACATATTATGTGCAAGAACATCACGACATTACAAAATACATGTTTTCAGCATCAAACCAATGATCAAACACAACATATGGAATATATAAAGTATGTTTACAAACACTATACATCAAGAGAGGAGCTCAAACAACATATAGCATATGAAGTGGACAAAATGCCAAGTTAGAGCAAGACAAGTGTGACAGTCATAAATACATGTTTCAAGCAGCAACCAAATGATCAAACACAACATATGGAACATATAAAAGATGTTTACAACCATTAAACACCTATGTCTAATAGAATAAAATTTTGCATATGAAAATAAAACTTTAAAATGAGGTAACAAGCAAGAACCACAAGACAGTCATGAGCATATGAGTTCAACAACAAACTAAGGTTCAAACATGACCTATAAATGATTTTAAACATGTCCATAATCAATGTATATCAAAATCTTGCATGATTTCAAAAGTATATAGTATAAACACATACCTCTTGTAGCCTCTTCAAGCCAATACCCAAAAAAAAGGTCCAGTTGATATGTGATGATTTAAACAACCTCAAAATGCTTCAAGTGAGATGTTTAAGTGATCCAAACTCCCTCCAAATGGCTGCCTTGACTGAATGGTGCTTTTTGCAAAGAAAATACCAAGAAATCCAAAGTGAAATGCAAGGAAATGTTGTTACAGAAGTATGGTGATGATTTGGATAATTCTAACAAAATATATGGAATGTGTTTGAAGTGTTGGAAAGGTTAGAAGAGTGTTGGACAAAATTTGGTTCATGAAAATGCAAAAAGTCAAAGTATTGTGGTATGACAATTGACCTTTTGAGTGAGAAGTTTTTGGTGAAATTGAGTGTTTTAACAACTTCAATACATCATATGTGATGTGTTTTAAGTGTTGGTGTAAGTGTTTGATGGTTGTATAAGGTTTTGGCAAGGGTTTTTGCAAAAAACAAATTTTGTGCTACAAGGAAACAATTTTCTCAAGTTACAAGAAAGTTGTGATCATAGGAATGAAAGAGATTTTACTTGGTTTCTAGCTCAATCTGGTGTGGTTTGGATGTGAAAAGAGTTCTCTATTTATAGGCAAGATTCACAAGTGAGAGGCATGGGCAGATTGATACATTTTGCCAAGTTTTCCCCTTTTGGAGGGAAAAGTGAGCAAATCCAACTTGTGATCTTGTTTATGAGCATGAGCAAATTTCCAATGTGATTCATCATCTCCAATAGCCTGTAAATAGTTGGCATGAAGTGATAGGATGCGAGTAGCTGATGTAGCAGCTAAGTTGTAGCATGTTTTGCATAAAGTTTCTCTCTCATTGCCTCTTGGTTGTCCTTTCATGAATAAACAATTCATTTAATCACCAATATGGTTTTTGCTTATGATGATCCTTTGTAATATCCTAAAATAAGTCTCTAAACATCATAACATGAGATAAATAAGTGATTAGGATAGGTTTGATTGGTTTGTGCATCAATTTGCAAATGTTGTACTTGATTTTGTGACATGACAAAACCTTAACTTGATTTCTTAGATTCTCCCTAACCATAAAGGCTGAGAAAATGCTCTTGTTATTTTTAAAGAGTCCCAAATATGATCTACAAGTTTCATGTTTGTCCAAATCTCAAATTCCAAAGGGAATTATGTCAAAAATCCTCTTGAAGTTGGCTGCAAATTTGACTTACAAGTCAAGAAACATGAAAATTTTCTGTGTGGAAATTCTTCACAACTTGATGAGCTCACAACTTAAAATCCATGCATATTTTTCCCATAGGTCAACTAGACACTTTTGTAGGATTCCTCAAGAGCTTTCCAACAAGTTTTGAACCACTCCATTTGGATGTGTGGTTAGGAAGTTATGATCATTTCAAGTTAGCTTAAAATTAGGGTTTTTCATGAACACTAGTTTCTTGATTTGCAAGTTATCCATAAATTATTGATTAAATCTTCACAAAACCCACTAGTTAGGAATAAAATTATGTTGTAAACCTTGCTTGATTTAATTTGGGGTCAAAACCCTAAAAGTCAAAGAGTTGACTTTCCAAACAGACGAACCGAACAATTGAAATCTCTATGATCGATCCTCAGTGTTCTGGGTTCTTTGAGCCTTTAAAACTTCTTGATGGGACTTCAATAAGTCATAGGAACCTCGTGGACCATGATTCAAGCTTTGTAAAACCATCTAAGCCAAAAGTCAAACTACATTTGACTTTTTCAACTCGAAACCCTAATCAGGGTTTTGCACTGCACTGCTCTTATTCTTTTGGTAACAACCTCAAATAGAAATTATTCTTGGTAAGATATGAATCTCTTGATGATGTGAAGACTTGATTTGTAGAAGATAAATCCAAAACCTTGACTGATCAGTTCACAAAATTCTTGATTTTAACAATGTGAGACCCTAATTCATCTGCATCTTGACAAATACCAACTTGAAAGAGGTTAAATTAGATAAAATATGCTTGATACACCTAGAATGATAATGGAACCTAGGAGTCAAAATTTGGGGTATGACAGTTGCCCCTATTTAAATATCTTTACCAGATGGCAATGAGAGATAACGATCTCTATAGAATCATGGTGAAAGGTATTTAAATATAGCAAACCAAAAATTTTGCCCTTAGATATAATAATATGCAAAAGGAAGAATGCTTATCATGCAATGAGTTCTAAAAATGATGCTCTATGATGCTAGAGTGCAAGAACATGCTGACACACGAGCAAAGGAAAGAAAAATAACAAAACGACGAATAACCACCCACTAGGAACACAGACACACTAGGGAGCAATCCAACGCATACCAACCAATATTTCAGACATGACTAATGATGGTATTTCACGGGGACCCTCCACACAGGGGACAAAAAACTCCAACAGGGAATACAAGTCTCCATTAGGGAAAATAGATCTCCACTAGGAAGTGCAAAACTCCACTAGGGAAAACAAAATCTTTGTTGGGGAATGCAAATCCAGCCGGAAGATGCATCAAAGGAAACAAGGATAAGAAACCACACAGGGGAACAAAAGTCAACGGACTCGGACTCTGACTAGGGATACCAAAGGCAAAAGACACAGTCCCTATTAGGGACAAACCAATGGGGACTTTTCTTTTAATGAAGAGTTTGAACGGGTCTTTAGGAAAAGGTTAGAACAAGTCCAAGCTTACCGAGGATACTAGTGACTACTAGATCTCCAAGACCTGTTGAGGGCATCCGGGGACATTGGTCACAACCAACTATCCTAAAAGTACAAAAAAAGCTCTTCCAATAATCATTGGGCTTTCAAAAGGGATGGGTGACAACCACAACCTACCAATGACCATTGGGTTTCAAACGATGCCAGTAACTACTGGTCTTTCCCGGGGATTGGTGACAACCAGACTACATGCCAATAACAACTGGAATTATCAAATAATGCCAGTAACTACTGGACTTACTAGGGGTCTCAAAAGAGATGTGGGTTACAACCATATTCCAATAACGATTGGGTTTCAAACAATGCCAGTAACTACTGGACTTCAGGGAAAAAAGGTGTATGTTACAACCGTATTCCAATAACAATTGGGCTTCAAATATTTCCAGTAACCACTGGACTTCAATGGGGAGATGTTGGTAACGAACAAATTCCAATAATAATTGGGTTTCGAACAATGCCAGTAACTATTGGACTTCCTGGGAAAATGGTGATAACAACCCACATTCAAAGGATATAACAGAGTTGGATGAAATTACCAATAACCATTGGGCTTAAGCAACACCAGTAACAACTAGGCTTCAGAGGAGATAGGTAATCACCAAACACTCCATTATCAATAACAATTGATTTCCAATTAATGCCAGTAACTACTGGACTTAAAAGCAGACATGGTGACGACCAAATCAAAAATACCAATAACCATCGGATCTTAATCAATGCCAGTGACTACTGGTCTTCACGGGGGATTGGTGATAACCAAAACAGGGATACCAATATCGATTGGATTTTAAGAAATGCCAGTAACTATTAGGCTTCAGAGGAGATAAGTAACGACCAAACACTCTGTTATAAATGATAATTGACTTTCAATTAATGTTAGTAACTACTGGACTTAAAGCAGACATGGTGACGACCAAATCGGCAATACCAATAACCATTGGATCTTAATCAATGCTAGTGACTATTGGTTTTCACGGGGGATTGGTGACAACCAAAATAGGGATACCAATATCGATTGGATTTTAAGCAATGCCAGTAACTACTAGGCTTCAGAGGAGTCAGGTAACGTCCAAACACTCTGTTATCAATAAAAAATTGACTGTTAATTAATGTCAGTAACTACTGGACTTAAAACAGACATGGTGACGACCAAATCGGCAATACCAATAACCATTGGATCTTAATCAATGACAGTGACTACTGGTCTTCATGGGGGATTGGTGACAACCAAAACAGGGATACCAATATCGATTGGATTTTAAGCAATGCCAGTAACTACTGGGCTTCATAGGGAATGTGGAAATAGCTAAATTTCATGAGGAAAGGCTGGTAACCATCAGATCTTAAGAAATAGCTGCGACATTAGTAATGACTAAAGTTTTGGTAACCACCAAGTAGCAATATCAGATAGGGGTCAAGGACCGGTCTATTGCTAGTTATAACTAGACTTCTTAGGGATATAGGTATTTATCACAATAATACCTATGTTGGATAACTTGATAAAGTTAAGGTACCAACCAAAAGGGTAAGCCTGTGACAACAGGTCTGAAGCAAAAGAGTTTGGTAACGACCAAAGGATCTCAAGATGGTATCCAGTAACTACTAGGGAAAGAACACCCGATAAATTATTAATAAAGAAACTCACTTAACGGAATCACGACGGCCACAACCAGAACAAACAAAACTAAGAGGTATGATGAAAAATGCATATGCCGAAGGTATGATGCAAATGTAATGCCGAACGGCTCTGCAGGAGAAGGAAACAAAAGATAGATAGCAATCTATCACACCGGAAGCAAAAAGAATCACACTGAATCCCCACGTTGGAGAATGTTCTTAATCATCTGAAGAGGAAATGAACCATGTTCTTGCAAACTTGCTGGAGAGGGTCACAACTTCAATACAACTAACAAAATAACTGTTTAGAGGCATCGAAACTTCTTAGCGCGACGGCATGGGGAAAGACATCCATATAGACCTCACGTTGCTGAAATGATGGTATCGAGGTTTCAATCATTTTGTCCTCATGAGAGGAATCTAATTTTACACTGTTATGTCACAATTAAAGTTACGACTTGCTTGTTAATTAATTTTCTCCAAAATAATTTTTTGTTTTTAAGAAAAAAAATTTTGCTTTCAAAAATCATTATTAATGAATAAGTGATGCTTTGCAGAAAGCAAAGTCCCAAGGAACAAATACAATTTGGAAAAATGGCAATATAGGAAAAGGTTACAAAATCCAATGATCATCCAGTCCTAACTAGCTAGGGGCCGGTCTGAATTGCTGCCTCTAACAAGAGTAGGGAAAGTGAGCCTCTTTGACGATTTCCTGCGGTAGTGACAACTCCTGATGTAGTGAAATGCCTTTGTCCCTAACTTTTTCCTGAATTTCCCTAAGCCGCCTTTCCAGGTTTTCGACTTAGCGAGCTTTTCTTTTATTTTATCCCTTATTTTTGCTCGGATCTCCTTCATATGTTATGATCCGCCAGGATGCCCCATTTTTGCCTAAGTTGCCTTTCCAGGTTTTCAACTTAGTGGGTGCTTTAGGCATAATATTTCCTTACCGCATCCGAGTTTATAGGATGTAGAACTGTTTACCGCCCATCACCACGAGGATAAGAGAGCCTCCGAAAAAGAACGTCGTCACAACAAGTCGATTGTCGTAGTTTGGCATCCACTTTCCGCGCATGTCTCGTTGTACTGGAAAAATCTTCTTGAGTACCAACTCACCCTCTTTATATTCTTTGACCTGGACTCTTTTGTTGAAGGCCTTTTTCATTCTCTCTGGTATAGCTAACTGTGGCGCATTACCGTCATCCTCTTCTTGTCAATGAGATTCAGAGTATCGAACCTTTCTTTCACCCATTTGGCTTCTTCGAGCTCGACTTCCATTAAGACCCTTAACAAAGGTATCTCAACCTCAAAATGTATTACTGCATCCATCCCGTAAACCAGGGAGAAGGGAGTTTCCCCTGTTGAAGTACGAATGGATGTTATGTATCCGTGTAATGCAAATGGTGGCATTTCATGCCAATCTTTGTAAGTGATTACCATTTTCTGCACAATCTTTTTTATGTTCTTATTTGCAGCTTCAACAGCGCTATTCATCTTAGGCCAGTAAGGAGAAGAGTTATGATGTTTAATCTTGAAACTGTCATAGAGCTCCTTCATTGTCTTATTATTCAGATTCGTCTCATTATCTGTAATGATCTGGTTGGGGATTTTGTAACGACAAATAATCTCCTTTTTGATGTACCGGGCAACCACCTGCTTCGTTACATTCGCATAGGAAGCAACTTCCACCCATTTGGTGAAGTAGTCGATGGCAACTAGGATAAATCGATGACCGTTGGATGCTTTAGGCTCAATTTCCCCAATCATATTGATGCCCCACATTGAAAAATGGCCACGGTGATGACAATACATTCAGAGGATGTGGTGGCACATGCATCTTGTCCGTATAAATCTGACATTTATGACATCTGCGAGAAAATAACATACAGTCGGTCTCCAAAGTCAACTAGTAATAACCAGCTCTCAGGATCTTCTTTTCCATGGCATGGCCACTTGCATGAGTACCGAAGGTACCTTCATGAACGTCTGTCGTCAACATGTCTGCTTCTCTTTTGTCAACACATCTGAGTAAGACCATGTCGTGATTTCTCTTTTACAGAACACCATTGCTGATAAAGAACTTGGACGATAATCTTCACAAAGCTCTTTTGTCGAGTTTAGAGGCATCGGCCGAATATTCTTGACTCTGAATATGATTTTTGATATCATGATACCATGGTTTTCCATCAGACTCTTCTTCAACCATCACGACATACGCTGGCACAGTCTTTTTTCAATGCTAATCAAGAGAGCTTTGTAAGACCCTTTTCTACCCCACGAATAAACATGGAAAATCAATCACATCTATCAGAGTAAAATTTTAAATAAAATAAAGTCACCTCAAAGGGCGTACATTTTTCAATAATTCAAGTCAAAGTCAATGCTCCGTAAACAATGGGTTTTTCCAAAATTACTCAAAAATACTCAAATGGCAGCGGAAATCAAAAGGAAAAATCCAAACTTTTCCTTGCACAACAACATAATCAACATAACAAAATTCAACAAAACATGGTTTAACTCAAAAGACCCCAAACCCGATGTTACACTATCAGAGCAAGACCCTATAAATCAACAAAATGTCAAAAACTCCAAAAAGTCCTCAACGACATCCACGGCTAAATCTGGTCATCTGCACGTTACCCACGTGGAGGTAACATTCAAACATGCAGGGTGAGTAAAATGATACATAGTAATTAATATAAGAATCAATATATAACATAACGTTATTTTCATTTTCAACATCATCATAATCATCAAGGAAACATCAAAAGGCACAACATTATAAATTACACCAAATTATCACATAAGATCATCAAGGAACATCAAAAGGCACAACATTATAAATTACATCAAATTGTCACATAAGGTCATCAAGGAACATTAAAAGGCACACCATTATAATTTACACCAAATTGTCACATAAGGTCATCAAGGAACATCAAAAGGCACAACATTATAAATTACACCAAATTGTCACATAAATGCAAATGCAACAAGACTCATGCATGTGGTACCAATTCAATAAAATTTTATGGACACTGGACCATCAACCCTCCATAGATCCACAACAATAAGATCAATTCTACACAAGAACCGGAGCACAACAAAATACCTCACATCCGCACAATGAGACTGAAGCCACAAAAAAATCAAGGTCCTAGATCGAAGTCCGGAATGCATATGAATGCATGATACACACGTCAATATCATCCTCATAATAAACTCATTAGGTGCATCATCATTCATCAAAATCATCATAATAGTCATGTCATCATATAATCATCAAAACCTTATGGACTCAACGTTATAAATCATCACAATTACTCATGGGAGTTCATTATACAATCATGTATTAATATCGTAGGAATCACATTTATACTCATGGTAATTCATCGCATAGTCACGTACTTAATCTCATAAAATCACAATCATACTCATGGTAATTCATCATACTATCACATATTAATAACATAAAATTCACAATTATACACATGGTAATTCATCACACAATCACGTATTTAATTTCATAAAATCACAATCATACTCATGGTAATTCATCAAGGAAATCACAACATCAAAACATCAAGACATCACTGCAGAAGAACATAATTCGCGAAACTCTGCTACGTTCGCTAGCAAGTTCGTTGTGCAAGTCTGGGGAGAATGTTCACCGTGTAAAAGATTGTTCGTTGTGCGAACCCGCGATTACAGCAAAACGCTGTTACGCACCAGAACCAAAACCATCCCAAAAGCCTTTACGATTTCCTTCCCCAATACCCCAAAAACATCCCTAAATCGTTCTTAAGGTATTACGGCGATAAAGGCACAAAATCTATGACTTATTAGGCCAATCTCGTATCCGACTCTCACCTCCAATCATAATTCCCTCAAAATTCCTTTTTCTTAAACCTAACTTTGGGCCTTAAAATGGGCTTTCCAATTTCACGCTCACTAACTCCTCCTCAAATGTCAACTTTGCCCTTAAATATATTATATTTATTTAAATTAATAATAATACCAATATATCCATATTATATACTATTATTTAAATAAATAACTCAAAATTCATAATTCTCAATATTCACACCAACCACCGAAAATCACCAAAACTACGAATATTCATATTTAAATATAAATAAATATTCCAAGAATTTGGGCTGTTATAAGCTTCATTGACAAACTGAACCTTCCACATTGATACTAGCATGGCTAAAGAATCAACAATATGGTTTTCGGACCTTGGGACGTGTCTGAAAGTGATCTCGTCAAAGTACTCGATTATCTCTAAAATGTAGTCTTTGTAAGGAATCAATTTTTTGTCTTGGGTCTCCCATTCACCCTTGAGTTGATATATAAATAAAGCAGAGTTGTCGATTACTTCCAAAACCTTAATTCGAAGATCAATGGAAGCTTCCAGACCCAGGATGCAGGCTTTATACTCAACTATGTTGTTTGTCCATTTGAAGAACAATCTTGCAGTAACAGCAGTGTAACCACTAGTCGGATTTTCCAAAACAACACCAACACCATGGCCTCTTTTGTTGGATGCACTGTCTAACCTAATTTTCCAACGAGAACCAGGTTCAGGACCCTCCTCAAGACCAGTTTATTCTTTAGCTTTGTAAAGAAACATGACATCTTCGTCGGGGAAGTCAAATTTGAGCGACTGATAATCTTCAACAGGTTTATTAACAAGGTAGTCTGCCAAGACGCTTCCTTTTATTGACTTTTAAGCAACATATTAAATATCATACTCTGACAAGAGCATGTGCCATCTTGCAAGTCTTCCCGCCTGAGCAGGTTTTTCAAATATGTACTCTATTGGATCCATTTTGGATATCGACAGAGTAGTATGACAAATCATATATTGTCTCAGACGTTTGGCCGCCCAAGCCAAAGCGTAACAAGCTTTTTCCAATGTAGAGTAAATAATTTCACAATTGGTGAACTTATTTCTCAAGTAGTAAATTACATGCTCTTTCTTCCCTGACTCATCTATTTGGCCCAAGACACAACCCATTTATTCCTCGAGTACAATCATGTACATGAAGAGAGGTTTTCCAAGCACATGAGGGATCAATATTGGAGGATCCTGGAGATATCCTTTAATCTTTTCAAATGCCAAATGGAAATCCTCGTTCCATACAACTGCTTGATCTTTTCGTAACAACTTAAAGATCGGCGTGCAAGTAGGAGTCAAATTGGAGATAAACCTGGAGATATAATTTAATCTACCAAGGAAACCTCTTATATGCTTCTCAATTTGTGGTGCAAGCATTTTTTGGATGGCCCGTACCTTGTTAGGATCTACCTCGATTCCACGTTGACTAACAATGAAGCCGAGTAGCTTGTCGGATCTAACCCCGAAGGTACATTTGGCAGGATTTAGTCTCAATTGATATTTTCTGAGTCTTCAAATAGCTTCAGCAGATGATCACGGTGATCTTCTTCATTCTGAGACTTGGCAATCATATCATCGACGTAAACCTCAATTTCTTGGTGCATCATATCATGAAATAATGCCACCATGGCTCGTTTGTATATGGCTCCAACATTTTTCAAACCAAAAGGCATAACTTTATAATAACAAGTGCCCCAGGGTGTGATGAAAGTTGTATTTTCCATATCAGTCGGGCCCTTTCTTATTTGATTATAGTCGGAGAAGCCATCTATGAATGAAAATACTGCAAAGTTGGCCGTATTGTCTACCAAAGTGTCAATATGTGGCAAAGGGAAATCGTCCTTCGGAATAACTTTGTTAAGATCCCTGTAATCTACGCACATTCTAACTTTACCATCCTCCTTAGGTACTGGTACAATATTAGCCACCCACTCAGGGTATTTAGAAACTGCCAGAAAGCCTATGTCGATCTGCTTTTTCACCTCATCTTTGATTTTGAGAGCCATATTAGGTATGGACCTTCGAAGCTTCTGCTTAACCGGAGGACACTCAGGTTGAAGAGGGACTTTGTGCATTACAATATTGGTATCTAACCCAGGCATATCTTGGTAGGACCAAGCAAACACATCCGCATAATCTCTAAGAAGCATTACCAATATGTCCTTAACCTTTTCCCCAAGCGATGTCCCAATCTTGACCTCTCTTCTCACTTCTTCGAAGCCCAAGTTGATAATGTGGACCTGTTCTTTGTAAGGTTGAAGATAGGCATCCTCGTACTGAGTCATTTTTGTTAGTTCTTCCAGAACTTCAAAATCCTCATCACTTTCTTCTTCAACTTGGAATAACGGTGAACCAAAGTCAGAAAGAATTGGATGATCGTTGAATTTAATAGGTGATGGAGTTTCTCTGCATGTGTTAACAGGTTTAAATGAGCAAACACACACAAAGAGATGCATATGATGAGTTCTTTTTAGGTTTTTTTTTAAAAGATTGCCATTTTCCTTTTTTTTACAAAAAAGTGAAAATAATGAAAGCGAATGAATAACAAATGGAAGTTTAACAAAACATCATTCATTAATTGATCTTTAATTGCAAAAGTGTGGCCCATACAAAATGATCTACAGGCCTTAGGCATGACCAAGGATTTCAAACAGAGAAAATGCTAACAAGCAAGACAAACAAATTACTCAAAGAGTGGTAACAAGATAGGAATTTCGACGGCCTCCCAATTGCACAGAACAACTTCATCCCAAAACACCACGTCATCAATGCAGGTCACCTCAGCGTCTTCTTCGATGGCGTTTATTTGAACTCCGTTTCTTACGAAGGTTTCCTTCAAGGTCTTTAGGTGCTTGTCATTGATCTCTGATTCTTAGTATAGAGTTGGTTTGTAACCCAACCCTTGTTGATTGTTCTTCACCTGAGCATTAACCTTGATTACCTCTCCCTAGCCTTACAAAAGACCTTCTTTTATGGAATTTTTAATACTCTGGACAAATATGAAATATGGACCGCGTGTAACAAAAGCGTCCTCAATCAACATAGCATGTGCAACTTCTAATGCCTGGAAAGTTGTTTCCAATGTATCTTCATCAGCTTCAATGTACCAAAAGGAGGATAGATTGCTTACCATCAAGTCCTCTTTGTCATGCACTACGGTCAACTGATCCTCAGTAATGAACTTCATCTTTTGATGTAATGTGGATGTGACAGCGCCCACTGCATGTATCCACAACCTTCCCAACAGACAACTGTATACCAGATTTATGTACATTACCTGGAAGGTCACTTCAAAGACCTGGGTCTCGCCATGATTGGACAATCGACTTCTCCAATTACCGTTCTTCTGGATCCATCGAAGGCCTTCATAATTAAAGATGTGATTTTCATCTCAGCTCCTTTGTATGCCAATTTGGGCAACGTTCTCTTGGGCATCACATTGAGAGCTGAACCAATATCAACAAGCACTATGGCGAGGGTATCCTCTTCACATTTAATAGACACATGCAAGGCACGATTGTTCTTGCGACCCTCAGTGGTCAAGTCATTGTTGTTGAAGCTCAGCGTATTTTAGGTTGTGATGTTAGCAACAATGGAGTCAAATTGTCCCACAGTGATGTCATTTGTTACATGGGCCTGTGTCAATATCTTCAACAGAGCTTTTCGATGAGCAGGAGAACTTAGCAGCAAAGACATAATCAAGATCTTAGACGGTGTCTGGTTGACTTAGCCCATTACTCGGTAGTTGCTCTGACAAATTATTCTCAAAAACTCTTCCTCATCCTCCTTTGGGACTTCGTTCCCTTTTGTCTTTTCAGTAATGACAGACTCCTTTATGGCATGAACACCACCATGATTTGGCAAAGGACGGTTTTCCACATTGGGTTGATTGTCTTTGAAGGAGAGGATCTTCTTTTCAATTAACTCTCGTACAATATGCTGGAGTGCTATGCAACCTTCGAGGTCATGTCCTGTAGCGTTTTCATGGAATGCACAACGTGCGTTCGTGTTGTAGTAATGTGGCAATGGAGTTGAAGGAGGACCCAACTTCCTTGTCTGAATTAAACCTAGTTGTACCATTAGGGGGTACAACTCAGTGTAACTCATAGGGATAGGCTGAATCCCTGGCCTTATGTTCTGGAAAGCAGGCTTCGGAGCCGGTTCTCTTTGTTGTTGTCGTGCTTGTTGATTGTGGTTTTATTGATAGGCGTTGGGCGCCTATTGTTGAACATTTTGTTAATTTGACCGAGGTTGAAAAACCGGCATGACTGCAGCCATATATTGCTATTGTTGATAATTTTGTTGTGGTTGTAGGCGAGGTAATCGTTAATTTTGTTGGAAATTCTTCCAGTTCTGAACCCTCTAGTCGTATACTATGGCATTAGTCTCCCCTTCTTTTTTCTTGTGGAAATTGCTCGGTGGCTTTTTTATTATGCTAGTGCTAGCTGAACTCGTTACTTTGCCATTTTTCAAACCGGCCTCCACCTTTACACCGACGGCCATAATATTTGGAAAGTTTGTCGTGACGCTGCTAATCATTTTTTCATAGAATTCGGGTCTGAAGGTATCTACAAAACAATCAACCAACTCTTTTTCCGTCAGGGGAGGTTCTACCTGAGTGGCAGTCTCGCGCCATCTCTGCGCGTATTCCTTGAAGGATTTAGAGTTCTTTTAAGTCATATTAAGGAGCTGACGAAAATCTGGCGCCAAGTCCATGTTATATTTGTACTGTTGAAATTCAGAGTTCTTTTAAGCCATTATGTCCATCTCAACCCGTAGCTTCTCATGTTTCTCATCTACGACCTCAGACCCGTTGGGTATGTCGAATATTCGTTGATGATTATTGAAGACCGGTCGGACCAGTGCCTAAGCACCGGCCTGAGTGTAAATTGGATTTTGGAAATCCGTCATTAGTGGAACACTCTGTGGATTAGAATACTGTTGATGATTGAATTGTTGAGCGTCACTGAACGGAGGCATGAAATCCCTAGAAATGCCAAACGGATGTTCCATTGTTGAAGTCACTACCAGAGGAGGATTAGTTATTGATGTGTTTATTTTAGACACTACTGTAGTTTGTGTGTCCATCTTTGCTTTGATTACCTGAAGAACTCTCGTGATTTGGCTAACATCACCACGTAGCCCTTCGACGTCGTTGTTGATTTTATCTATTCTCTTGTCTTGATCTGCCATTCTATTATGAGCGCTGACTCTTATATTGTATCGGTGGCTATTCAATGTGATTCTGATAGAAACAGAACACAGGATGAGCCGGAGACCGATGCGATGCAATGCAAATAAAATGCAGGATGCAAATGAAAACCACACATTCAAGGAAAAACAAAAAGTTTGTTTACAAATAAAATTAATGGATCAACACATGACAACGTGATGCTTATCATTAACAAATGAAGCATATCCAAATTTTCATTAACAAATGAAGTTTCACAAAAAAAAAGTTTTCCTTAACGAATGAAACTTTTACAACATTTTACAAAATGAAAGATTACACATTCCCATAAGCTAGGGATACAAACTAAATGAAATTAAAAGCATAGATCTTCTAATAAGATGATCCTTCTCCTTCTTGCAGCCTTGTCCTCCTTTGGCTTTGACGAAGCAACTCCTAAAGTTCTTCATTTTCTCGTTCGACTTTGACTAAAGCGAACCTCAACTCCCCTCTAGACAAAAGTTCTTTCGGCTTTGGAGAAATGTTGTAAGAGTGGGTGTAGAACATCTTCAGTGCTATCTCCTTTGACCAAAGCAGATATGCATTTGAAACAAGGAAACTCGAGTTCTCTACGGCAGTCATTCCTTGTAGGTTGGGATGACACCAGACAAAGATGACTTGTGCCTCAAAATCTGGGTCAATATCTTTCTCACAGAAGCAAGTCTCTAAAAAGGCTAGATTTGGTTCTTCCTCAGTGGGATATCCTAGCTGACGGTGAGCTAGGATAGAGTTGTAGCTGATATATCCTCTGGTGCCAATAAGGGGTATATTCGAGAAATCCCCACAACCATGTATCATTCTATTCCTCCGTGAGCTAGGTCGTACCAGCTGATATCATAGTGGGAGAGTGAAATCAGTTTTCCAACCCACGTATCATTGTCTTCCAGATTCCATAAAGGGAATATCCTAGGCAAGTGCAAAATAAACCACTTACTTAGGAGCGTCGTGCAACAAGATAACTGTCCAAGATCATATACCTTCCACCAATGAGTGGTGTAATAGGTATCATCCAAGAGAGTGGGAGTTGGATTTATGACAAGAAATAGCTTGATGGCCTCCAGGCTGATGAACTCAGGGTTGCTGAGAAATAGGTATAAGCCATAAATCAAGACATCTAGTATAGCTTCAAAGATTCCCACATCTCCACGGTCATAATGAAACTCAGCCTTCTCCGTGAATGGTCTTGCTTCCATTTTAGTAAATCCACCTCTGATATCCAAATGGGTTGAAAGGTCAGTGGGTTTCAGATGGAGAGCCTCAATAACATCTCTCCTGTTTGGTCTTCTTTCCCTCCCATAGTTAGGTGTGAAAGTCATAGGAATCTTCAGATGTGCAGAGTATTCTTCCAAGGTTGGCAGCAACTGAAAGTCCGGGAAGGTGAAACAATGGTACAGAGGGTCATAAAAATTTATGAGTGCTTGCAGTATTTCCTCAGTTACTTGCGTATCTAGCAAAGATAGTAGGTCCCCATACTTGGCGACAAAAGTAGCAGAGTTCCTTACTAGACCTCTTAAGATCCTTAGGTTGTCCAACCTTAGGCTTGGGAATGTGATCGTATTCCTTTGATCCATTACAATGTTTGCAATGAAAAGAAAATTTGAATTCCTTGAATGGTTAGCAAGATGCAAAATGCAATGCAAAGATGCTAGATGCAACTGGTTTTACAAAACTCAGAAGATTAATTGAAGAAAAACCTTTGTTTCATTTATATTGGGACAAGTTACAACTTTTGAAATACAATACAAGAAACGTGCAGTTACATCAAAGCAGAAGACTAGGTCCTATGGTTGGGAAATCTGACAAGTTTCTATCCGCGTGTCCACTTCAATTTTTTCAGCATAGTATTCTCCATTACCAATTTGTATACTATTCCTTTCCAAGTGCCAGAAAATGGTGGGATATTTGAATACTCATGAGTGCTCTATGAAGGTTTGACGCTAGAGAAAAATAAATTCTCTTTCATCACATCTCCATCAGTTAA
Organism: Lathyrus sativus; assembly: GCA_963859935.3. Taxonomy (NCBI): domain Eukaryota; kingdom Viridiplantae; phylum Streptophyta; class Magnoliopsida; order Fabales; family Fabaceae; genus Lathyrus; species Lathyrus sativus. The sequence continues at coordinate 658,141,213 of OZ012735.1, forward strand.
GAGTATTCTTCCAGTGTTAGCATCAACTGGTAATTTAGGAAGGTGAAACAGTGATACAACAGATCGTAGAACTAAACCAAGGGTTAAGAACCCCTTCTTCCATTCTAGTCTTCACAATACTCAGCAATTTCCTGTAGGTTTTCCCAAAGTCTTCAGATACCATCATTCCTAGCTTTCTTAACTCTGTTGTATCACATTTCTTGAAGTTGTATTTCTTGGTGTTTCTTTTCCCAAGATTCATGATAACTAGGGTTTCACGAAAAGAAGACTACTAAGTTTTACAAAACCAGTGCAACTAGATGAGATGCTATGATGACATGATGATATGATGCACACAAAATAGGTATTCACAAATACACAATGCACAAATGCAAATTCTAACAAGCAAAGGTGGTAGGTTCGGGGTTATGAGCATGAAGCCAAGGTATGCCCTCCCAAAGGACATGTACTAAGGTTTTCATTATACCTGTAGAACATGTTCTATCAAGAGTTCCCATAGTCTTAGATAAATACTTCGGATATTATCAACCAACATGACTACTCACATGGGTAAAAAATATTCTCAAGATAAACTCGTCTGAGTGTAGTATCGCATAACAACTATTTCGGGACTACACCCTCATAGCCACCACACTACGTCCTAAAAAGGCCAAGTGGGGTAAATGGGTAACTAAAGGTCCTCAGTTTCACGGACTCTCAGGTTGAAAAATTAATGAAATGCATGACTACTCATACACCATTAATTATCTCAACGAGGTCTCAACTGAGCATGCTTACATCATATGTCAAACATGTTAGGATTACTCCCAACAGTCAACTATTGATCATACCACATCCTATCATATGTGTACACTCAAGTCCGGTTTAGGACTTATCTCACCACTCAAGATGTCACCCAAATGCTTCGATGAAAACATACAGTTATATAGTCATAAATATATATGTATAGGAAAACATACAAAGATATAGCATGCAAGCATACAAAGTGGGCTAGACCCTAAAGATTTATGTCCCTAGTGAAGTCGTCATTTCTATTGGGGTGAGAATCAGATGTCAAGATATTAATCAACTTGAATCTTGATTCATTGAAATTCACCATCGAGCTTTAATTTATCCAAAGGAAAGGTTAAAGAAAGAAAAACCTTTTGTGCGATGTAACAACAATGCTAGAGTTTCAGGGATCGGGGGTCGGTTATACTTAGGGTAGGTATCTCACATCCTAAACATCTATGTAACCTATAAGAACCTTTTGTGTGTGTATATGATAATTTATCTAAGTGTTGTTTTCTAGGTTTAAAGGATCAAGGTTAAGGTAAATACCTAGGGATAGTTCTAAGTTTGTTCGCAAAGATATCACATCTTATGCCTACACATCCTTACTAGGATGGAATAAGAGCAACTGTAGTTCACCTTACTAGGGATGAACAAACACTTGATTATGATCAAGGTACCAAGGGGGGAACAAACATAACAATGTTTGTATAAAGTTTGAAAAAACTCTCTAGATCTATGTTTAACACTCAAGGGGATTGACTTTGAAAAAAATTCAAAAGGGAGAAGTAAGTAATCATGACAATGATCCTTACACAGAGTTAACAAACTCTATCTTAAAGTTATAATTGAAGGATACTCCTAACAAGGGGTAGGTCTTTAGACTAAAGCAAAGTCTAATGGATATAGGTTCTAAATTAACTAAGTTAAAGGACCTAATGACTTAAACAAGTCAAGGGGATGGATAATGAGCTATCTATGACTGTGAAGTCAATAGAGAGACTTTCCTTTGGAAGAAGGGATAACAAGGCAACTGGATGAGAACTAACAAGTTCCATCACTTGGAGAAACTTAACAAATTTTAAGAAACACATATGCATTCGTTCAAACATGATGAAGATATAAAGTCATGGTAACAACCAATAGAGATAGGGCAAAATGTAACAACATGAAACAAAGGGATGATAATAATGTAACTTAATGAGAACTAACAAGTTTCATTACTGAGGAACCAACTTGACAAAGATAAAGGTGAAACAAGTAGAATCAATTAAAAAATTGAAATACAAGAACATGGTAACAACCAAAGTATTATGACCTAACATTACAATGTTCAAAGACCATGAAGGTAACAACCAACAAAGGAAAACATGAAACAAGTGTAACAACAACAGTTTCATCAATGATATTCGGACAAAACTCATACAAATAAGTTAAAAATTGAATCAAACATGATATATGAGTCAATCAAAGACAAGCGTAACAACATTTGACCATATTAAAGACATGTTGATGACAATAAATCATGTATAGGTAGATAAAGTACCAACAATTAAAGTCATGGATTCAAACTTCACAGATGGAAAGATAAACAAGATTCATGGTAGCTTTCAAGATAAGAATCAACCCTAAGAATGTTAGGGTTCTAACGAGACACATCAACAAGTAAGATGTGGGTAAGAGGTCATGTTCAAGAGGTTACAACATCAAGAAACATGTCATGCTTCACAAAGAAGTTCCAAGGCATAGTTTTCACATTCATGCATTCACAAAAGCAAGTATGATCATGGTAAAGCAAGGACCCAAATGTTTTCAAACACACAAATATGTTAAGCATTAAAAAATGATTCATACAAGATCAATATTACATGAAAAATCAAGCACCAAGTTAGGGAGGTTCATGGAAACAAGTAAAAAACCCTAAAAAGGCCATGTCATTCAAGTGGACGAAAGTGTTTCAAAAATAAAAATTATTTAATTCTTTCTTCACACATTGAAACTAGACATATTACGGAGAATTTTGCAAAATGAATGGCATCAAACTAGGTACCAACATGGCAAACTAGGGCAAAAACTTAAGGCAAGGAAAGGCAAGGTTTAGGAAGATTTGCAAGAACAATCATAACTTGTTCAAATCTCAACCAAATTGAGTGAATTAAAAAAGGAAATTGTGTATTTTTCATAAGGGATCCAATGGTGGTGGTAGTTTTTACTGATCATACATTGTATGAAAAATTCGATAGCCACACCAAAAATGACATATTATGTGCAGAACATCATGACAATCCAAAATACATGTTTTCAGCAGCAAACCAATGATCAAACACAACATATGGAACATATAAAGGATGTTTACAAACACCATACAACAAGAGAGGATCTCAAACAACATATAACATATAAAGTGGACAAAATTCCAAGTGTCACTACTGCGAAAATCAGGTGCCGACACAACAGAAGAGTCGCCACCTTACGTTATTTATCCCTCGAGCGGGAAAGGAAACGAACAGGAAAAACCTCGCGAAAACGGGACAAGACCGATCATCGCAACCAAATCTCAGGGTTCGGGAGTCGGTTACGCAAGGGGAAGGTATTAGCACCCCTCACGTCCATCGTACTCGATGGGATCCACGCTTGTTTGTTGTCTGGACGGATTGTTAATCTAATCTACCTATCAAGGCTGGTTTAAAACAAAACAAAACTAAACTAAAAAAGAAAGGAAAAGGACTCGACAAAGCGTCGCGCTTTGGGCCTACGTATTCTCATTAGAGAAAATCAGAGTCGACGTAGTTCGGCTATCTACGGGTGGACGGTGGAAGGTGGCTCGCCAAGACGTCGCATCTTGTGCCTACGTATTTCTCGTCAGAGAAAATCAGAGCTAACGTAGTTCGGGACAAAACGGAACACAGGTTGTTCAGACAGTTTTTACCCGAGTAGGGTTAAACAACAGTTCCAGCAGTTAGGGACGAAGCCTGTTTGCGTGGCGCTGAAGTTTAACAACACTCTTTTCTTCAGAAAAGTCTTCATTAATTTGTTGACCCCAAAGGGAAAATGATTTGACGTTTGTTTTCAATCTTTTATGCAAGAAGTGTTTTTTATTGTGTTTGCAATTTCAATCGCACTAGAGACTATGACCTAGGAATGAATGCGTCGCATGTCACCCAAAGGGTACCATACTAAACATCCCAACTATTGGAAAGAAACTCTCTAACAGCTGTTTCCTAGATAGCTTAAGGCTCGTAGCGTACGGAAGAAATCATTCATGATTACTGTATCTTAAGCTGTTTGTAGATGAGAAGAGAACGCAACTAAGGATTCATCCTAAGGTTGAGTTTGAAACTGGGAATTCCTAGAAGTTATCATGCAAAGGCTTCAGTCTAAAAGTCTAATCATCACTTTCTCATCAGAGAAGAGTGAGAACCTAGGGGGAACCATGTCAATGGTGAACAAACAGACAGTAAAATAAACAGTAAAATAGTCAACAGTAAAGATGCATGCCATGCAACAACACAAGCGAGGCAAGGGAGTCACACTCTACCTCGAACTTAATCAAACAACAGGCAAGGGAAGGCTAGCTTCCACTCAAGCCTATGGGGAATACTTTCAAGCAAACAAACAATACAGCAAAAGAAAAGCAACCCAGGAGACCCTGCTTCAGCAGCTCCAAGCTATCTTCAACTGTAGACTCCACCTTCAGGCTTTGTCTTCAACAGCAAGTCTCAACTTGCTTCTTCAATGGATTTAACTGTAGCTAGCACAAGTATCAACTTGTATCTTCACCTCTCTAGGCTTCACTATCCTCCTCAAGCTTCAACTTGATCATGCAAACATCAACTGCTTCTCTTCACCTGCTCTAAGCTTCAGCTTCAAGCACAAGGAAACACAAGCTCTAACATCTTCAAGCTCTTCATCAATCTCTAAACCAAACTCCAATTCTCAAGGATTCATCCTCTTCAAAGCTTCAGCTTCTAACTCAAGTTTCAACTGGATCTTCACAAAGTCTTCAGACTTTAACAGTCGTCAAGGAATCATCCTCTTCAGAGCTTCAGCTCCTAACTCCAATGCAAGATACATCTTCAAACAAACTCTTCAATAATCTTCAATGGAATCTTCATCTTCAAACAAACCCAATGCTCCATCAACCCAAGAGAAATTACTCAACATGATGAGTTGGGATATTAAACTGCTTACTGACCACCAAGGGAGGCCTATAAGGGTTTAACATCAAAAGGAATGGTTCCCTCAAAGTTCTACCTCTTAGGTAAGGCCACTTATCCCTCCAAAGGAGGGAGGTGAATACCCTAGAGGGACTTTATGTCATAGAGAGGAATGGAGGTGAAAGATGCCATCCATGTTTAAGAAAGAAGTCAATCTAACTAGAGCTCTCCTTATATCCTATCTCCTAAAACAACAACAAAACAAACAAGCTAAACCAAAGCTCTCAAGCTCCTTATTCAATCTTCAAATCTTCTACAATGCTCCTCCATGCTCCACAAGCCAAAGTAAAAGCCCAAAAGCAAAACAAACAAACAAAATCCCTCAAGGGCAACACATACAACAACCAATATACAAAAATCCACTAAAAATAGTAAAACACTATATTAAATTCCAAGATAATTTCTAAGGGATCCTAGATACCTACCCTTAATACCCTATAAGCCCTATAACCTAATTCAAACTAAAACCCAAAATTTTAGGGGTTATTGTGAACCTATGTCAAAGTTTAACCTAATGCTACACAACCTAATGTTATCTAATCAAAACTAATCAAAAACTAATCACAAAATTATGGAATAAATCCATAGGGAAGCTAACATCCTAATCTAATCAATAGAAAAAGAATGGCACAAAAATGTGAAGGGAGCTAGCTAAAGAAAATTCTACAAGTCTATGTATCAACATGAAAGAATTAAAAAGCTATTAAAAGTAAAAATACACAAAAAATATTAAAAATGCATGAAATGCAAATGTTTTGATTTTATAATTTTCTTGACATTAAAAGGAAATAGGAGCAAAAACTCCCATACAAAAATGAGGATTTTCCTATTTAATATGATTTTCTAAAGATTTAAAGAAAATGAAGAAAATGAAAATAAAATGTGAAACATGTGGTGCATATAGTAAGGATATTCAGTGTAAAATGCGCGTAGGCCCAAAATGGGGGTGCCATCAGAAATGCGCTTAGGCCCATTTACTAATCAGAAAACCAATTAAAAATAGAAAGAAAAAAGAAAAAGTCACGGTGAGAATAACAATGAAAATCAGTGCAATATTGGGTGGGCCTCGCGAAGGGGGTGTCCTTATCAATTTCACTTAAGCCCAAGAACCTCTTTTAAGTGATACGCTGCATTTCATCTCTCAGAATCTCTCCCTCTCACAAACTGAAATTAAAACGCAGCCGTTAGATCATGCCCTAGGTCAATGGTCTTCATGCGATCCAATGGTCAGAAGACCTTCTTCAACCTTCAGCCAAGGTTTGAAGGGAAAACCTCCATGGAACAGAGCTTCAAACATGGATCATACCTCCCCTCGGATTCTCTCAATTCCCCATCAAAATTCAACAATCAAAACACTAATCCACTCTAAATTGAACACTGAACACGATCCTAATCTTGGAATCCATTGAATCATCATCTAACACAAATCACGATCAAGAACTCAAAATCTGGTCAATCATCAACCATCACTAAATCTAGAATTGATTGGTTCAAACTCTTCCTTATGTTACCCTGATCAATTCTTGCTATCATACCAAGATTATCTCTCACTATAGGCTATGTTCTTGATCCAAACAGAAAATATGTCATCATGTTGATCATCACCAAATCCTTTCTAACTTTCCAGAATCCATCTACTAATCAATCCTAACCATTCTAACCTAACAATTCTAACTAATTATGCTTAATTAAAGGTGTATGGTGAAAGTTTCTAAGCTGTGAAAATTGAGTGGACAGATGGACAAAACCTTCAATTCAGACCTTCAATCTTTCCAGAATCGTTCCTTGAGTGATGTTCTTGCTTCTGTATGCAACAATTTTGATCAAGAATGCTTGGAACTCCAAACCCGATGGTGACTTGCAGGTGTGAAAATTCAAATGCCAACTCCTCAATTCTCCATGGATTTGCTCCCAATTTGATCTGGATTCACTCAGTGTGATCAATGGAACTTGTTGCAATTGAAAAGAGGGATTGAAATGATGTGAATATCTGAAATTGATTTCAACTTGCAAATGGAAATATGAAGTTGCAATCTCACTCTCCTCTCTCAACTCTCACCAACCTTTATCTCTGATCCACTCTAAATCATATATAGATGAGGTTTGAATCATCTAGAACCTTCTGGATTGCTCTAATGAGAAGTTGGGATTCTCATGTCATGATATTTTCAATTCATGCCAAGCCTACACCAGTCCATGTTTCACTTGTTGCAGCAGCTGGTTCTGACTTGAAATTCTCTCCAAATGAGATATTGAACATGTTACAATGCCTTGGAAACTTTGCTTTTGATCTCTCTTGTGTTTGGCATGTGTTACTTGAATTACAAGAAACTCATGATAAGTCCATGGAATTGATCTCAAACAAAAAATCTAATGATGTCAATGATCTTAAAATCTCATTTCCACTCAAAATGACCTATAATTTTGTGTCATTTAGTCATGTAACACAAAATCCCCAAAATTGGCTTTTTAATGTATTAATTTCTTCCCTTTTTTAGGCCATTTTCACAACTTTGAGCTACAAGCATTTACAAACTCTCAAAACCTCTTGGTTGACCATAAAACATCATTTTGAACAAGTTTTATGTTGGACAATTTTCCATTTGAAGCTTGCAAGTATGAGTTATAGGCACATGCTTAGAATGACCTATAATCTCACTTTCCCAAAATACCCCTGACTTGTAAAGCTCATATCTAGAGTTCTACAAATCATCTTGAGGCATGCCATACCTTGGGGAGATCATGAGGAACATCTCTCATGTTTGTCCAAAGTTCGTCTGAATCTTTCTTGAAGGGCAAAAGTTGCTTGGAAGACAAGTAACTTACACAGATAAATTTCAATGTCATCTGATGACCTGTAACTTGCAAAGACTATAACTTGAGCTCCACAAATCCTTTCAAGGACTTCCACCACTCAAATTAAAGCTAAGAGAATCCTCTACAAGTATCATGACCATCATGAGGTGAGATGAGGCTTGTATTTCAACTTATCTTGCCTTGAAATTAGCATCAAACTAGGGGATTTTACACTGTCAAGCATAATAACCCTAGCTCTCAAACTTCTCAAACTTCTCAATCATGAGCAAGTAACCTTGGAATCATCCACTAGGAATCTCAAAGCATCAATCCATGACCACATGGAATTGGGGATAGGTCTCAACCTTCCTCAAATTCATCTGTTGACTTAGGGTTGACTAGTCAAACCCTAATTCTACCACTCATGGCAAAACTTTTCAATCTTCATTCAAGGACTTATCTAGGTCTCATGATGGCTTTCAAGACATCTTAGGAGCTCTAGCAATACTTCAAGATCACACTCAATGATTCATAATCATCTGAGTAGCTTCAATAACTTTCAAGTTAGGAGACATTCAACTTTGCAATCAACCCTATCTCCGAGGATCTACATTTTCAACTGAGGAGGATATCAACCCTCATACATTTCAATAACATTCTTCAAGAGGTTCTCAAACCTTTCATTAGCTCTCAAAAGATGATCACACCCCTTGATCCCTGCACACATATCAATGTAATGCATATGCTAGTGTATGAATGAATGCAATGAAACAATGAACCAAGTCTCAACAAGGTCAGGCAAATTTTGGGGTGCAACACCAAGTTAGAGCAAGATAAGTGTGACAATCATAAATACATGTTTCAAGCAGCAACCAAATGATCAAACACAACATATGGAACATATAAAAGATGTTTACAACCATTAGACACCTATGCCTAACCAGAATCCAAATGTTGCATATGAAAATGAAGCTTTAAAATGAGCTAATAAGCAAAAACCACAAGACAATCATGAGCATATGAGTTCAACAGCAAATTAAGGTTCAAACATGACCTATAAATGATTTTAAACATTTCCATAATTAATGTATATCAAAATCTTGCATGATTTCAAAAGTAGCTAGTATGAACACGCACCTCTTGTAGCCTCTTCAAGAAAATAACTAAAACAAAAAGTCTAGTTGAGATGTGATGATACAAACAGCCTCAAGATGCTTCAAGTGAGATGTTCAAGTGATCCAAACTCCCTCCAAATGGTTGCCTTGACACAATGGTGCTTTTTGCAAGAAAATACCAAGAACTCCAAAGTGAAATGCAAGGAAATGTTGTTGCAGAAGTGAGGTGATGATTTGTTTAACACCCCACTTCCCAATTCATTTAAAATATAAAAATTATAAATAAACATCAGAGTTGTTCACCTCCCAAGTGGGACATCACATCATAAAAATCCAACATCATACTTCATTAAAAGGTTTTCACCGAAATACAGCGGAAATTGTTCATAAAATAAAATACACCAAGTTTATGATACGTCACAGGAAAAGAAATAAGTTCAACACAAACAACTGAAACACCCAAGTCCCATGCTACGAATCAGAGCATCCTAAGACTCGACTGGCACACCACAAATCAAGCTAGCTAAGTACCTGGATTATCTGCACTTCCGAGGAAGCACAGACCACAACAATAACAGAGGGGTGAGAAAACATGATTATAATCATCAACAATAATATACATGAAGTAAGGATAGCATTTACAATGCCAATCATCACCCACTCACACCAAACACGACATATAGTCCACCAACAATATAATGCAATACAATGCAATTATGCGATGCAACACTTTGCATGCGGTACCGACTCATTGGTTCATTCATTCGAACCCCGGATAGATCACATATGCCCACCCTTGGCAATGATTCGTCCCCACCAATTTCCCACGCAAGGAATACGAACGAATCACATACACTCCATCGAGCAATGATTCATTCCACCAACACTTCATGATATGCATGACACCAAATGCATGCAATTCAACACAAGCATTCATTTATACGTTACACAACAAATAAACACAAGCACACTAAGTGCACCCGACCCTACTGATCACAACATAACATACAACATTCATGCATAGCACGCATCACCCTACGTCATGCTCCTCTCACTCACCAGTCCTTTGTATTACTAAGTTCAATATCATGTAATTGTCTTTCTTAACCCTAATACACTTTATTCGTCATCAAACATCATTCCAATACCTATCAGAACCACTCAGGTCTCACAGTGCAAGAGCACATCACTCAGACAACAAAATCCTCATTTTTGGCACTTCTATCTGCCCATACGCGTATTGCCATGTGCCATACGCGTATGACTTTTGCCCACGCCAAGGCCATACGCGTATCACCAGAGACCATTTTCCTCACCATACGCGTATCACCTTGCCATACGCGTATTGCCTAGTGCCATACGCGTATTGCCTCCATGTTGCCCTCTTCCATACGCGTATGAACTAGTCCCATACGCGTACGACCAGATCTGTTACGCATTTCACCAGAACACTCTCATCTGCAACTCCTGCTACGATTATCACTCTTTCTAAACTTCAAGTCAGTCAAATATGTTTCTATTATGGGTTCTAGGCCTATAATCTTCATCTATTTTGCATTCTAACACTGTTATTACGATTCAATCTTATTCTACTCCTAACCCTATCAGTTTCTCTCCAAACCTCGTTCTCAGGTTCTTCAACAACATCACCATCAAATGTACAAAACGATCATCAAGAAATCACACCAATGTGTGTACGGTTTCATTATCAACAACATCAACAACAGATAATCACAATACGGAACATAATCATACAAATTCCTACGGGGTTAAGGACTCCCCACTACCCAGTTCATGCATATATCAATTAAAACCAGTTTCTCCCCCCTTACCTCGATTGTGAACGAATTTCTGAGGAATTCCTGCGAATTTGGACTGCCCTAGCCCTGTTCTTGTTCCTCTTTGATCTCCCTCCTTAACCTTTTTTTAAAACTGTTTTATCGTGTCTTTTCTTTTTACTAATAACTAAGTTATCCCCTAATCCCAATTATTTTATTTTTAACCAAATAATAATAACCATAAAACCCATAATAATAATAATAATAATAATAATAATAATAATAATAATAATAATAATAATAATAATAATAAAATAACAATATTAATATTAACTATTAAATTATTATCATTATTAATAACATTATATTATTATTATGCACTTATTTTATTAAACCATTCCTATAGTCTAAGGGCACTCGCTAACGCACTCAGACACACTCCCACATAAAGGCACACCAAAATAGAAAATAACAACAAACGACTAAATAATTAAAATGGGCGTTACAATTTGGATTGTTCAAACAAAATATATGGAAGGTGTTTGAAGTGTTGGAAAGGTTGGAAGAGTGCTGGGCAGAGTCTGGTTCATGAAAATGCAAAAAGTCAAAGTATTGTGGTATGATAGTCGACGTTTTGAGTGAGAAGTTTTCTGGTGAAATTGAGTGTTTGAACAACTTAAATACGTCATATTTGATGTGTTTGAAGTGTTTGTGGAAGTTTTTGATGGTCGTATGAGGTTTTGGCAAGGGTTTTGCAAAAACAGATTTTGTGTTACAAGGAAACAATTTTCTCAAGTTGCAAGAAGAATGTGATCAGAGGAATGAAAGATATTATTCTTGGTTTCTAACTCAATCTGGTATGGTTTAGATGTGAGAAAAGTGCTCTATTTATTTTCAAGCTTCACAAGTGAGAGGCATGGGCAGATTGATACATTTTGCCAAGTTTTCCCCTTTTAGAGGGAAAAGTGAACAAATCCAACTTGTGATCTTGTTTATGAGCATGAGTAAGTTTCTAATGTGATTCATCATCACTAATAGCCTGCAAATAGTTGGCATAAAGTGATAGCGGGAGACAAGTTGATGTAGCATCTGAGTTGTAGCAAGTTTTGCATAAAGTTTCTCTCTCCTTGCCACTTGGTTGGCCTTTCATGAATAAGCAATTCATTTAATCACCAATATGGTTTTTGCTTGTGATGATCCTTTTCAATATCCTCAACTAAGTCTCTAAACATAAGAACATGAGTTAACTAAGTTATTAGTAGAGGTTTAATTGGTTTATGCATCAATTTGCAAATGATGTACTTGATTTTGTGACATGACAAAACCTCAACTTGATTTCTTTGATTCTCCCTAACCATGAAGGCTGAGAAAATTCCCTTGTACTTTTTAAAAAGATCCAAATATGATCTACAAGTTTCATGTTTTTCCAAGCTAAAATTTCAAATAGAACTATGTCAAAAATCCTCTTGAAGTTGGCTGCAAATTTGACTTACAAGTCAAGAAACATGAAAAGTTTTCAAGTGTGGAAATTCTTCACAACTTGATAAGCTCACAACTCAAAATCCATGCATGTATTTTCCATAGGTTAGTAATACAATTTTTAAGGATTTCTCAAGAGATTTCCAACAAGCTTTGAACCACTCCATTTGGATGTGTGGTTAGGAAGTTATGAAAATTTCAAGTTAGCTTAAAATTAGGGGTTTTTCACGAACACTAGTTTCTTGATTTGCAAGTTATCCATCAATTCTGGATTAAATCTTCACCAAACTCACTAGTTAGGCATAAAATTAGGTTGGGAACCTTGCTTGCTTTAATTTGGTTTCAAAACCCTAAAGGTCAAAGAGTTGACTATCCAGACAGACGAACCGAACAGTTGAAATCTCCAGGATCGATCCTAAGGTTTCTGGGTTCTTTGAGCCTTTCAAACTTCTTGACGGGACTTCAATAAGTCATAGTAACCTCATGGACCATGATTCAAGCTTTGGAAAACCATCTAAGCCAAAACTCAAACTACAATTGACTTTTTTAACTAGAAACCCTAATCAGGATTTTGCCCTGCACTGCTCTTATTCTTTTGGTAACAACCTCAAATATCACTTGTTCTTAGTAAGATATGAATATCTTGATGATGTGAAGACTTGATTTGTATAAGATCAATCCAAAACCTTGAATGATAAGTCCACAAAATTCTTGATTTTGACAATGTGAAACTCTAATTCATCTGCATCTTGACAAAGACCAACTTGAAAGAGGTTAAGTTAGATAACATATGCTTGATGCAACTAGAATGATAATGGAATCTAGGGGCTAAAATTTGGGGTATGACACACTTGAAGAAGATCTTCAGGATTGTCCCAAAATGTTTGAGAGGTTGGTAAGTGATGTAGAGAAACCATTGTATAAAGGTTGCACTAAATTCACAAGATTGTTTGCGGTATTAAAGTTGTACAACTTAAAGGCAGGTAATGGATGGTCGGGTAAACGTTTCATAGAGTTATTAGCCCTTACAAAAGAGATGCTTCCAGATGATAATGTTCTTCCCAATCGAACCTATGAGGCCTAAAAAATGTTGTGCTCTATTAGCATGAGCTATGATAAGATACATGTTTGTCTAAATGATTGCATTTTATTTCGAAATGAATATGCATCCTTGAATGAGTGCCCTAAATACGATGTCTCTTGTTATAAGAAAAAATTGTCTCCAGCAAAAGTCTTATGGTATTTTCCTATAATTCTGAGATTTAGACGTATGTTTTATAGTGAAACCAATGCAAAACACTTGACTTGGAAAGCAAATGAAAGAATTATAGATGAAAAGTTTTGAAATCTGACAGATTCACCACAGTGGATGAAAATTGACAATGATTATCCTAATTTTGGAGAAGAAGCAAGAAACCTTCGGTTGGCATTATCTACTGATGGAATGAACCCACATGGTCTGCAAAGTATCTCACATTCCACATGGCCTTTGATTATTATGATTTATAACCTACCTCTATGGCTATGTATGAAGCATAAGTACATGATGTTATCTTTGTTAATTTTTGGGTCTAAATAACCAAGGAATGACATAGACGTATACTTGACACCTTTAACCGAAGACTTAAAGATTTTGTGGGAGAACAATGTGTTGCAGTGAGAATCGTGATACCAAGCTATTGAATTAACTTGAATCTTAATTCTTAAATTCACAACTGGACTTTAATTTATCCAAAGGAAAGGTCTAAAGAAAAAAAAACCTTTTCGCGATGTAACAACGCTAAGAGATTCGGGGATCGGGGGTTGGTTATGCATAGGGTAGGTATTTCACATCCTAAACATCTGTAGTACTCTACAGGAACCTTTTGTTTGTTTGCATGCTAAATTTGGTAAATATTTGCTAAGGTTTGGGATTGGGTAAAAAGGTGTAGGTTATAGGTAAAGACTTAATGATAGTTTCTAAGTTTGCTCGCAAAGACATCGCGTCCTCTGCCTACGTATCCTAACTAGGATAGAATCAGAGCAATCGTATTTCACCTCACAAGGGTTGAAGAACTCTTGATTATGATCAAGGTTCAGGGGGGAACAAACATAACAATGTTTGTGTAGAGTTTCACAAAACTCTCTAGATCTATGTTGAACTCTCAAGAAAGGGAAGTAAGTAATCATACCCATGATTTTTACATAGAGTTAACCAAACTCTATCCTAAAGTTCTAAGTTGTAAGACCAATTGGTTCTATCCAGACCAAAAGGAGGAAGATGGGGGAAGGTTGCTCGTCAAGATATCACATCTTGTGCCTACGTATTCTCATTGTCCAATGAGAAATCAGAACGGTCGTAGTTCGGGCACGAACTACAGAATAAGGGTCAATTGGTTCTTTCCAGACCAAAAGAGGGGGAAGGTTCTATCCAGACCTATAAGTTTAAATCCTAATGGTTCTATCCAGACCAAAAGGAGGGGAAGTTTCTATCCAGACCTATGAGGGTGAATCCTATTGGTTCTATCTATACCAAAAGGAGGGGAAGGTTCTATCCAGACCTATGAGTGTATTGAGTTATCTATGACCCAAGGGTCAATAGAGAGACTTTTCCTTTGGAAGGAAAGGGATGGGAAAATTTGGATGAGAACTAAAGAGTTCCATCACTTGGGGAGAAATACTTAACCAAGTACTAAACATTTAAGCATGATGAATATAAGATATGTGGTTACAACCAAGCAAGCATGCATATCACAATAAGCAAGGATCAATACAAATACTTATAACCAAGAATGAGATATCATAACAATATGAGGGAGGTTCTTATCAGACCTAAGCATAAAGATTTAGAAGAGATGACACATCTTAACAAATATTAGGGTGACAACCCAAGGGATACATATTAACAAATATGGAATTTAACAATCATGCAAATAAGTCACAACTTAAGAGGAGCATGTTGTAAGTTCAAATGCAATAACATTAGACATTGATGACAATCAAGTATGTAAAGAATGTTCACAAAAGTTAAGTTCAAGATTTAGGAGGAGAGAATGTAGGTTCATTGTAACAACCAAAAGGGAAACAAAGCCTTAACATGTTAACAAACATAAAGCAGTCAATCATCAACAAATCTCACAAGATAAGTCAAGCATGGTATAAAACAAATTCATCAAGACGCAAGGTAACGACCCTAAAAATGAACCAACTTTCAAGTAGGCAAAAGGCGTTGTGAATAAAGGAAATTTGAAATATTTTTTCATTAAATGAAACTAGACATTATTTTGAACATTTTGCAAAAAGAATGGTTTGAAAATGATAAAAAATGAGCAAGTTATGATTTTTTGAAATTTGTTGAAGAAAAAGAATTAAAAAGGCAAAAAGTGTCCCCTATGGGGATTAAACTCAGGATACAAGGCTGATAAGGCATAAGGGGCGCATGGGGAAACCATTGGGGTGGCGATACATCCAAGTATTTTGCCACCCCAAATAACATATGAGGCTGCTTTGGTGATAAAATCTGGGCCAGGCCAAGGCAAAAATGCAAGAGGCGGATTGGTGTCAAACTCTCTCAAAAGGGGATCAATTTTTGCAAACTAATAGTCTAACTCACTCAGAATTTAACAAGGAACATGATGGTATCATTGGATTTGTGAAATAATGCTTTCAATCAAAAACACGATGACAAGTGAATTTTGGCATTTTGAGTTGCATAATGGAAGTCAAAGCACAATCAGAGTTCATTCATATCAAACAATCATTGTACACAAACTAATGTCATGCTAACAGATGATTTGCACACTTAGGGCTCAGTCATAGATCAACAGAACTAAAATTGGCTCATTGGTTGTAAACATAGCATGCAAGTAAGCAAGCTGTCAAGGTACAGATGGGAAGTGTTCAATTCATTTACAAATCATACAAGAATGTCTCAAGCAGAAGAAGGTAGTATGATGCAGCCAGGGAATTATGATGCAACAGTCATAATGCAGAACTGTTTTTGAAAAGCAAGTTTGATGATGCAAGTTGGCATAACTCAAAATGAGGGGACTCATGTCATACAAATGATGCATACACATTGCAATTATGATGACGGATGCTTTCATGCTTAACTTTCAGACATTCATCTTTCATAATACAACTTGGCATACTGTTGGCAAAAGAGTGAAACTGTTGAACCAGCAAACAAGCAGCAGGAGAGTTGTGATGTATTATGAGAGGTGATGTCAGGGAAAATAAACAGCACACACAAAAATCAAACATGCTAACTATAGGTCGTTTGCTCATAACTTAAATGAAAACACCTTAAAACAAGAATGGATATGCTGGCAGCTAGGAAGTGCAAAAAAAAAACTATTTTTATGAAAACAAGCTAATGATGCAAGCTGGTGCAGTTTCATGTTATGCAAATAACACACACATATTAATCATGCCAACAGATGAAATTATACTTAAGACTCATTCACATCTCTTTCACAACAGAATTTGGTAATGTTTATGCAATGCAGGCAGAAATGGCTTAAATGAAAATTGATGATGCATCATGAAAGTGAAAGGACAAACCAAGTAGAATCAGGTCATGCAACCAGCACACACACATCACAAACATGAAAGTAGATGAGATTATGCTCAAAACTCAAGCACATAACATTCAAAGCAGAATTTGGTATGTGGTTAGCTATGCAAAAAGCTATTTTGGGAACAAATTGAGGATGCAACAGGTACAGTTCAAAATGAAAAGTTTTATGTCAAGAAAATGATACACACACATCACATATATGCCAATTGATAGTTTCATGCCAAAAAATCAGGCACATTCCTTTCAAAGCAAAATCTGGTATGCTGATGGTAATCATAAAAAACTGTTTTGAAAATGAATAATGATTTTGAGTGCAACATGGTATAGGTCATGAACAAATCAGCTTTAGCATTACACAAACATCACATACCAACCCTAAACATGCTAACTAGCTCCAAGGCTCAATGAGAAACAAAATTAAAATAGAACTTGGCATGCTGCAGCTAACACACAATTGAAAATGCAAGCTGTTTTGAAAATGCATGACAAGTTTCATTATGCAAATACAACATACCAATTTCAATCATGTTATCTAAAGGTTCTAGGATCAAAGATCATCTAGGAACATCTTAAAACAGAAAATGATATATTGATGGCAAATATGATTGAGCAATAATGCAGTAAACTCAAAACAACTCAGGTCATGGTGTACATACATACTTGGCACAACAAGAAACATTCATATCAGCAGTTAATACTAGGCACATAACATCTTGTCACCGGATTCATAACAGTAGACATGGTATAGCAATCAACACCAACATCACAATTGTGAAACAACAGCCCCTCTAAGTTCATACATGACCTATGGGCAGAGATACCTCATGAAGTAACTAACAAGCTACCTGAACACAACAATAATCAATGGCTAGCAGATTTGTATCACCACATAACCATTCCCTATTAAAACCCCTAAGGCTTTACTTGTGGGAAAGTTTCTCAAAAACAATTGGAACAATATATAAAGCATAATCTTAATGGAATAACATCAACACATCACTTATGAGAATCATACTTTTAACAAAAGCAAAGACATTGCAACAAAGACAAACTCTTGCCAAAGATCAATTTTGGGATAGCATGAACATTATTCTCAAAACAGAACTCAAAACAACAAATCATGACATGTGATGTATAATGAGGAGGCTTAGCAGTACATACCTCTTGTAGACCTTCTTGAGCAAGCTTGATAGCAAAGAAA
Organism: Lathyrus sativus; assembly: GCA_963859935.3. Lineage (NCBI taxonomy): Eukaryota > Viridiplantae > Streptophyta > Magnoliopsida > Fabales > Fabaceae > Lathyrus > Lathyrus sativus. Next base: position 658,159,128 of record OZ012735.1, read on the forward strand.
CCCAGAGATCTTCTATTGGCACAAACTTGGAGCTTGCTTCCTCTTGAAGCAATAAGTGACTTTCTTGAAAAGTTTGAGTAAACAAACTTCCAGCTGGTTTTTGAGCTTTTGGACAGTTGAAACAAGATAGATATGAGGTGTTGGGGGTGTTGAAGTGGTAGGAAAGGCCTTAAGTATAGACTTGGCTCCCAAAGTGCATAAAAATCAAAATATGGAGGTATGAAGGTTGACTTTTAGATTGATGAGTTTTTTGAGAAATGTAATGATGGGAACAGTTTCAAATGGCCATTTTAAAGGTGTTTATGTGATCTTTTAAGTGTTTTGGTGTTTGGAACAAGAAATGGCATGAAAAGTGCAAAATGGTGATTTTGGTGATTATGAGAAGTTTTGCACTTTCAAGCAAGGAAGGAAGTGAGATAGCTATGAGTTTCTGAGTATTCTAGATAGCTCTGGTGTGGTTTTGAGAGGGTGAAGATATCTCTATTTATAGGCCATGAGAAGCTTGAGGCAGATTTGGTTTTTTCACTTTTGGAGGGAGATTTTGAAGGAAATCTTGCCAAAATCATGTGGCAGGTTTTCTCCTCATTTCTTGGGCTCAAGGCAAGGCAAAAATCAAGTGAAATGAGAGGGATGAGGTGAATTAAGTGACGCTATGAAAGTAGGGGACTGCAGTTGCATAAACCTTCCATAAAGTTTCTCTTTCTTCCTTCTTTAAATGAATATTATATTGTCAACTTGCTAGCAAGTTGCAAAATCCATCAATCCCTTCTTTCTTCTGGTTTTCCTTTCATCTAAGCCTTAAATTATCATAATTAAACATGATCCAATGGTTGAGGATGGCCCAAGTTGTTAAAATTTGAATTTGAGAAAAAGTTGGAATGGTGACTTCAAGTGTGGCAGCCCCAACTTCCATGATCCATAACTCTCAGCTCACAAATGCTATTGAGGAGTTCTAATACTTTTTGGAAAGCCCTAATGGAGCTCTAAAAATTTCATGATTGTAAGATCTTCATATTCTAGGTAGAACTAGGTTGAAAAACCCCTTCAAGTTGGCTGAAAATGTGAATTATGCAGCCAAAATACTTAGAATATTTCTAAGTGTTTTGCACTCTTAAAATGATCTTGGCTATAACTTCAATTCTATGCATTTTTTGATCATGGACCACTGTGGGACTTTTGTAGTATTTGCCAAGACCTTTCCAACAAGCTTGGAACCACTTCAATTGGATGTGTGGTTAGGGAGTTAGGGTCTAGCCCCTTTCAAAACCCTAATTTCCCGATTTTTCGATTACTCTTCAATCCTTGATCCAATGGTCATGAAATTTTACGGGCAAGTGTAATATGACATAAGGAACATTTTTGATTCACATCTTGAGGTCAAATTACTTATAGTTGAAGAGTTGTCTTTTTGGTCAACCGTACGATCGATCGATGACTATCGAGCCGACTGTTCATGATCCGGGTCTTCCAAGAGTTTGAAATTTCTTGAGTGGACTTCACTAAGACATATAAACCTTATGGACCAAGATTGCATCATTCAGAACACCTTTTAAATCAAAAGTCAAACTACATTTGACTTTTCCCGCTCGAAAACCCTAATCGGGGATCCTGAACTGCACTGTCTTCAATCTTTGGGTGACAACCTCAAATTAGATTCATACTTGACCCAATGTAGTATCCTTGATCTTGTTTATAGTTGAATCAAACCAAAACATTGATTGATCAAACCATCAAAGCCTCGATTTTTGACGGTACAGAACCCTGATTCATCTGCATCTTGACAAAGATAAACTTGAAATAGGTTAAGGTTAGTTAATCAAATGAATATGATCCTAAAAGAATGATGAGGATCTAAGGGGTCAAAATTTGGGGTGCAACACAGTGTAGAGGTTTACGATGGATACAGGAAATAAAGTTTCAATTTGAGGGCGATGTTGTTTGGCACAATTAATGATTTTCCAACATACAAAAACCTATCAGGGTATAGCATTAAAGGTCAATGTGTGTGTCCTATTTGCGAAGAAAATACAGATTGGACGCAATTGGAATTTTTTCAGAAGAATGTCTTTCTTGGTCATCGTAGATTCTTAAATTCCAATCATCACTACCGTGGATGGAGAAAAGAATTCAATGGAAATATAGAACAAGGTAGAGCTTCACCTACATTGACAGGTGACCAAATTTTTGAAAAGGTGAAAGATGTGAGTACTCAATTTGGCAAGCCTTTTGCACATACTATTGTCACACGTGGGTGGAAGAAGAGGTCAACTTTTTTTGACTTGCCATATTGGAAGTCGTTGTATGTAAGACATTTTCTTGATTTCATGCATATTGAAAAAAATGTATTTGAAAGTGTTATTGGTACATTACTCAATATACAAGGAAAGACTAAGGATTGCCTTGAAGAAAGAAAGGACTTGATAGTGATGGGAATAAGAAATGAATTAGGACTCTTGAAGAAAGGAACATGAATATATCTACCACCTGCTGCTTATACTTTATCTAGAAAGGAGAAAAAGATATTGTGTAAGTTTTTAAGTGAAGTTAAAGTTCCAAAAGGATACTCTTCAGATATTAGAAGACTTGTGTCTATGAAAGACCTCAAGTTAAAGATTTTAAAGACACATGATTGCCATGTTATAATGGGACATTTTCTACCAATAGGTATACTTCCAATTTTTCCATAAAAAGTAAGACGCGCAATAACTAAATTGTGTTTTTTCTTCAGGTTCATTTGTAGTAAGATGATCGATCTCGCGACCTTACCATCATTGCAAAAAGAAATAGTTATTACTTTGTGTCAGCTTGAAATGTATTTTCCTCTCTTATTTTTTTGATATAATTGTTCATCTAGTTGTTCATCTTGTGAAAGAGACCAATTATGTGAACCAACTTATATGAGATAGATGTACCTTGTTGAACATTATATGAAATTATTAAAAGGGTATGTTAAAAACCAAAGTCGACCAAAGGGATGTATTGTTGAACGATACATTGTTGAAGAAGCGATTGAGTTTTGTACTGAATATTTGTCCAATGTTCAATCCACTGGACTCCCCAAATCTCATGTTGTCAAAAAAAAGAAAAGGAAAACAGTTAATTGGAAATAAAATTGTGACAATATCAAGGGTTGAACGTGAGCAAGTGCATTTGTATGTTCTGCACAATGACCACGTGATTGAGCCATATGCTAAAATGCATAAGGATGAACTACAAGGTTCAAATCTGAATAGAAATGAAAATTGGATAGTACAAGAGCACAATCGAAGTTTTATACCATGGTTCAAGGATCATATTTATTCAAATTTTTATTCAGATCCCGCTTCAATAATAGAAAGGTTGAGATGTTTAGCATATGGTCCAAGTTTACATGTGTTTTCTTATAGCGCATACACAATTAATGGATACACACTTTATATCAAAGAACAAGATGATAAAAGTACTATGCAAAATAGTGGTGTCATCGTGGTAGCTGAATCAATGCACATTTCAAGTGTGAAGGACTTAAACCCCAAATATGAAAATCTGTCATATTTTGGGGTTATCGAGCATATTTGGGTGTTTGATTATGAGAAGTTTCAGATTCCTATATTTGGTTGCAGGTGGGTTGAAAATAATAGTGGCATACGAATGGATAAGTTGGGATTTTTACAAGTGGATCTTAATAGGGTGGGGTACAAAGATGAGCCTTTTATTCTAGCCACACAAGCTAAACAAGTGTTCTATGTCACTGATCCAACAAGTACGAAATGGTCTATCGTGCTTTTATCTAACAAAGTAGTTGATGATAACATTGGAGATCAAGGTGATATTGATGTTGAGAATGAATCATATATTATAAATAATCAAAATGAGAATACTATAGTGAATGAATCATATATTAGAAATGACCATAACGAGGGAATCTGGATCAATCCATCCGCCCGTGTTGTTAAGCGACAAGTAAACCATATTCCAACCAAGAAAAGAAAGAGATGTTAATGAAAAAGGTATTAGTAAAAATAAATATATTATGTCATTCAATTAATTTTTATATATTTGTCATTCAATAAAATCGTCTATTTGTCATTTTATATATTCAAGGGATTATGGATTACGGGTGTTGATATTTGACATTTCATATTTATGTTTTTCTTTATTACAGGTTAAATGGCTAGCAACGATGAAAATGCACATGATACTTCTAAAAATGTTGGTAACGAATCAGTACATGATGTGGAAGGAGATATAAAAAGAGGAATAATGATTATGAAAGGAATAATTAGTGGGAGAGACAAAGGTATAAAATATGACTTACATTGGAATGAAACAAACCAATTAGTTGAGCCTAACGGTGCAACGTTGACAAGTTACATTGAGGCACTTGTTCGTTCGCAAATTTCAATCACATGTGATAATTGGAGAACTCCATTGTTGACACCCGCTAAAGAAAAAATATGGAGTGAGATTCATATGTCATATGCGAAGTTATTTGTTTTTGTCGATGATTATGTCTTTAAATTACTTATACTAACACACTTTATGTATGTGAATTTGTTGGCAGAGGTCTTTTAACATTGGTGACGAGCGGAAAAAATATTGTCTTCAATTGGCCAAAAAAAGACTTAGAGGGTTTCAAGCATTTTTAACGAACAAATTTCTTAAAGATTCTGATGGAAATTTTGTTGAATCAGAACGTCCAAAGAAGTATGCATATTTGATTTCACCTAAAGAATGAGAAACTTTTTTTGCCAAATGAAGAACACAAGAATTCCATGTAATTTTTCCTTTTCATGAACATTGTATAATATATATTTTTGTTACACATGTATTCTGATATGACTTAAACTTGTTTATACATGTTGTGAGTGACATAAATCACCAACAAACATCAAAACCTGCGTATCCATACAAAAAAGAGTGTTTGGGATATGCACGCTCACAACAAAGAATAGTAAGTATATATAAATGCTTTACAATGATATAGTTAGAAGAAGAGAAAATTACACTTGTATTCCAGAACAAATAAGTTATAATTGATCTTAATATTTGTCTTAATGTGTAGTTAGAAGAGGAGAAAAATGAAGAAAAATCTCTTCCGGAACATGTTTTGTGGAAGGCTGCTCGTGTGGGTAAGGATGAAGTTGTCCATGAAGAAGTTCAACAAGTTTTTGAGCAATGTATAAGTATAACATTAATAAAATCAAAATTTTATTAATATTTATGATTTTTAATCAACACTAATATTTTTCTATATGCATATGAATTTCAGGAGAATCTATCTCGGTCCATAACTCCAGATGAAGACCTTGATTGCAGGAGCATACTAAGTTGCGTATTAAATGTTCTTGAGTATTCTGGTCGTGTGAGGGGTAAGGGATTCGGGGTCACTCCAACAACATTGTATAAGCATCCAAAGAGTAAAAGTCCTAGCAATCAACAAGTGATGAAATCGTTGAAAGAATTAAAAGCTCAAATTCGTGAATTGCAAAAGGATAAAGAAAGATATATGTCAGAAATGCGCGGTTCAAAATTTAAAGATACTAGTGACAAAAATATTATTAATTGTAATTTTCAACTGTAACTTCCTGAGGTAATTATATATATTACCTTGAGTTTAATTTATCACAATTTTTTGAATTGTCATATTTACGTACTTAATCATATTTATTATTGGTTTATGCCATTTCACCTTTTCAGCTCTATTTATCATCACCGACTTATCGCATGGTTGGCAAGGGAAAATGCATAACACTTTGGGAGACTTACTTCATAACAAACTGTTCCCTGCTGGATTTTTGAAAGTTTTGATTGATATTGCTTTATAGGGGAATGCGTTATTACCTATACTAGATGATGTTTCAGATGTAACATTGGTGGGAGACGCAATAGGATCGTATGTTGCATGTGCGTCAAACCTTATTTTCATAGATGATGAGGTATATTGATCACCATTATGACCTTCTAGTATTCAAATGTTTTACGAGCCATGCATGTAAGTTATTCTTACATTGACATACTTTTTATTTACTTGTTATTTTTAAACTCCTACAAAATTCAAATTAAAAGATAAAGAGACTGTGCGGAAAACCGGGTCAACTGCATCAAAAAAACAGGTACATTTATATATATGCATATAAAGTGTCAATTATATTATATCACATGAATTCAAAAGCTTCATAACTTTATACATTAATTACTTAACTGATATGATTTTTAGATTCATGCTCAGGAGTTGGAATAAATCAGCAAGAATATCATGCCTGAATTTAGCAATGTGTCAAAAAAAAAAGGAACTTGCAAAGACCCAACCTAAAAAAGCATATGTTCCTCGATTTAGGTTGTGCTTTGAAACATATGTAGGAACAACATATGTGATGGAAGGTGGTATTCGTGAAATACCTATGGAGGAAGGTATTTTCGGGTTTGCTTATACCGAAACAATTGCTAAAGAGGATTTAGATCAGATTTTTCAGCATTCTGAATTAGACATCGGTGTTATGCATTCATACATCAGGTACTCCGATCAATTTTATTTAAATAATTGAACAACATATTTACTCATTTCAATGTTATATTCTAATGTTGATTATGTTTTTATTTAAGGTTCTTGTATGACAAATTGATGCTCCCGCGTTAATTGACAGATAAATTCTCATTCTCATTTGCCACTTGTATCAACGCACGGTTAATCGAACAAAGTTCAAATGCAGTCCAAAATCACTTGGTCGATGCATTTTTGGCCAACAGAGATACAGAGAAGTTGTATTTTTTTCCATTTAATACTGGCCACAGGTTAACATTCATTCTAATTTCCTTTATTATAATTATTCATTTTTTTCCGTTGTATAGAAAATTTCCATCTAAACTTTTGTATTATTTTGCAGTGAATACTGGTTGTTAGTTGCAATTAATCCGATAAGAGAGATAATATATTATCTGAATTCGTTGGATGATATATGATCAAACAAAATACTCAGATATGAAGATGATGGTTGATACGTAAGTGATGAGATTGTTCTGAATATTGTTGTGTATATTTATTTATTATGTGAGATTGTTCTAAATATTGTTGTGTATATTTATTTATAATGGTATATATAAGGCATATGTGTTGAAATAAAACTGTTATTGACGATATCAATTCACAACATGTGTGTGTGTCTGTGTGCGCGTGTGCGTGCGTGCTTTTGCGTGCATGCGTGTGTGTGACTTGGCCTCCTCTGTAATCACATAATCAAAAACAGAACTGACGGTTCCACAATTTGTTTCATTGCGAGTTATGAACGGGAATGTGAGATATAAAGGAAGATCATGTCACCAATCTTTTCAGAATTTCGAATAAAGATAACAAAAACGATAGCCTTTTTCTAAATCATATCTACAACAAATAAGAATTGATATAAATGTCTTTAAATAATCTACCACAAACTATATTTTTATCTTGGTAATAATCTATCACAAACTAAAGTCTTTAAATATATATAAAAATGTGATATTTACGTATATTATAGAAGTTTGATGTTATCATATTATTTATTAGGCCGAGAAATTATCGAATAAACAATATAATTGACATGACAATGTTATTTTATACATGAATAACAATGTTGAGCTTCAGATGAAAATTATGAATAATGGTTAAAATATTAACGATTGGTTATTGATATGTATGTAAGCATATTAGCTGCAACACTATCTATCACTATATCATGTTATTTTTTTATTTTTTTTATTACATATAATTTATATTTCTTATTTTTCATGGATTCAATAATTTTATTCACGTAATTATTATTGACAGGCCTACTACATTTCTATAAAATACAACACAACAAAAATGAAAAGAAATAGACTGAAATACATGGTAGTTTCTCATGGCTGAGTTAAGCTAGTTGTGGTTTGATGAAATATCTTGTATAAATATCTTACCAATATTATTGTCTCTAACACGATCAACCATTTGGTTCATAACAATGGAAGATAGCAAACATTATCTTTACATCTTGTGTGTATTACTTAACAAACAACAAAAAAATTATTTGTTTATTTGTTGAATAATAAAAGTTGGATGTAGATGTAACGTAGCCAAAAGCTAAGCCATACACAGGTGGGTGAGCTTAGTCCAAAATTTTGTATAATAAATACAAATACAGCGATGCATTAAATTCTCACTCTTTTATTTGTTATCAACTTGTCCACAAAATATCCCATTTGAATTATAATACTACACTAGATTGCTTTTCTAATACTTGTTTTTATTTTAAATATTTAATATTAAATGGTAAAATAATCTTTGTGATACACAATATTTTTATATTTTATTTGTTAAAATTTAAAAATAGTATTAATCTCTGTATTGTTATAATTTTAAATTTTATTTTGTAGAATAATATTTTAAAAGAATTATAATGAGAATTTATATAAAAATTTTAATGATGTGAAAATAATTAATATGAGTTCCTAATTATTTTATTAAATTAAATTCAAAAAATAATTATTTAAGATTTCAACTAATTATATTTAAAATTTAATTTTGCAAGTTCAAAAACTTTTTACGATGTGATCAAATAATTATTTTTTCATGAATAAACAGAGACAATGCATATTTGTTTCATGAGAATTTTTTTTGAAATTGTCCAGAGCATTGGTTTCTTTCATGAGAAAAAGTTTTTATGTACTGCATATTTAGGTTATGGTTTCTTTCGTGAAATGTTCAGATCTAAATGGATTTTTGATTTTTTTTCTAAAAGTATAACAGATAATATATATGCACTACTTTTGTTGAGTTATGGTGCGCGAATCCATTTGAATTTCTGATTTTTTACAAACACTTTATTTGTTGATCCTTATGAATTATCTAAATTTTAGAGGACTACAAATTATAAAACTCACCTTATCTCGTCTACGAAACCTCTTTTTCTTCTTCGTGTATTCGTACCAGCGTTTGTCAATGTATTTCTCCAGCTTTACAACCTTATTCTTTCTCTTGGTACAATGTACCTCCTCGTAATACCTATCTCCATTTTCACAATCAATAATCTTGATTGTCTTCTGCACCACTACAAATACACTTTTTATAACACCAATTTCGTAACGGCTATAAAGTTAATCGTGGTAATACTTTTATTTCTAAGCATTTTTTTTGGAATTTATTAGAGGACATGTCACAACTGTCAAGTGAAGCAACTTGTGAAAAGGTAATGTTATTTACCTTGTATATCACCAAATTTTTTATTAACAACCGTAATAAATGTGATATTTTATTTATATATAAGCAGAGTTATCTATTGGTTCAATACATTACAACCGTCTCTCTCAAAATAAAAGTCTAACAACTCTTTCACTTGTCTCTCTCAAAACAAAACTCTAACAAATCTCTCACTCTTCTCTCTCATATGGAAACCCCAAAACGAAACCATAACAACAAATCTTAGCCAATGGATATTTACAGGTTCGTTTTCTCTATAGTTATTTTTTAAAAATCTGTTTATATAGCTTTGTTTCATGATGTTTGATGTAACACCCCAAATTTATTGAAATGTTTATTTAATTTATTTAAATATAAACATTCGTATTTTTGGTGATTTTCGGTGGTTTATGTGAAATATTGAAAATTATGGATTTTAGGTTATTTACTTAAATAATAGTATATAATATGAATATATTGGTATTATTATTAATTTAAATAAATATAAGTTAACTAAGGGCAAATTGGATAATTAAGGAGGAGTTAGTGATGGTAATATTGAAAAAACCCAATTTATATGCTCAAAGTTAGCTTTAACAAAAAGAAATTTTGAGGAAATTAGGATTCATTCTTGCTAGACCGTGAAAATGGAAGAAATAAAGGGCAGAGTTCTGAGGAAGATGATTCAGGCAAAAGCTTCGCGAGGTTTCTAAGAATCAAGGAGAAATGCTTAGAGTCAGCAATTAAGGTATGTGGAGTATTGCTTTCATTGTTTTTAATATGTGATTCAATGTATTTAAAGCTGATTTAAGGATTTAAAGAGTTTGAGGTTGATTTGAGATAAAGGAAATTAGGCCTTAATGGCCAAAATCTATTATTGAGGTTTTAACCGTATAAGGATTTGAACTGATGGTCTGATAGGTTTGAGGTTGATTTAAGAGTAAATGAAATTAGGCCTCCGTGGCCAAAATCTGTTGTTGAGGTTTTAACATTGTAGAGTAATTAGATAGTGAGTACTCTAATGACCGTGATGTAGTTGTAAGGAAATTATGAAAATTAGAGGCATAAATATGATACGGGATTGAACCTGTATCCCTTAATTTTAAAGGTTTTAGCATAATCTTAAAACAATGATTAAATGATTTAATTGTGTTAAAATTGTAAATTTACTTGAGATAATTACAATGTTGAATGGGTTGTAATTTTATGAGAGTTTGGGTTTTTATGGAATTGAAATCGGAGGTCCGGAAGGTCTCCAACGGTGAAAAATGCAGAAAATTTTGCATGTTTTCCGTCACGACTGTTTATGTTTTCGATCGAAATCGTTTTGGACGTAACTTTTAATCTGTAAGTCCGTTTTGATCCCCGTTTGAAGAGTTAGAAAGCTAATGAATAGGGCTATAACATGGTATAGATAAGGGAATTGGTTTCCCAATATTTGTATATATAATATGTTTGGGAAGTCAATTATGTTCTGGTTCAGTGATGTCTTGATACTTTGGTGCTATGATTTTCTGGGTGAATTCCATAAGTGTAACTGTGATTCCTATGTGATTAAATGGATGTATGATGAATTACCATGAGTATAACTATGATTCCTATGTGATTAAATGAATGTATGATGAATTACCATGAGTATAACTGTGATTTATATGTGATTAATACATGATTGCATGATGAATTCCCATGAGGAACTGTGATGATTTGTAACATTGATTCCATGAGGTTTTGATGATTATATGATGACGTGATTCTTATGATTATTTTGATGAATTATGATGCACCTAATGAGATTATTTTGAGGATGATATTGACGTGTGCATCATGCATTCATGTGCATTCAGACTTCGGCTCAGGATCTTGATTTCTTTGGCTTCACACTACTAGAAATGATGTATTTAGCCTCAGCCACTTTCCGAGGCTATAAGGCAAAAAACCGCCGCTACTAGCCAATTAGCCTCGGCGTAGCCTCGGTGTCGGGGATAGGCTAAAACGATCGAAGCTAACTTTTAGCCTCGGCAAGAAGATCCGTGTCTAAAGTAGCCTCGGTCTATCCTTGTCTAATTTAGCCTCGGTAAAGCCGTGTCTACTTTAGCCTCGGTGAAGCCGTGTAAAAAAACTTAAAATAGCCTGGGCCTGACCGAGGCTAAAGTCAAACTCCATAAGCCCCTACAATATTTAGCCTTGGTCCTGGTCGAGGCTAAAGGAATATTTTGCCTCGACTTTTTCGAGGCTAAGTTCAAACTTTATAACATCAAAATATTTAGCTTTGGCCTAACCGAGGCTAAAGTCAAATTATAAAAGTCATCAAAATTATGCCTGCTTTCCAATTGTATAATCTATATATGTTGACCATGTTTTCCAATAATGGTAATTATGTCATGTCCTGTTCTCCTTCAATCTATTTATCAAAACATATAACACATATGAAGTAAGAGTTATCAAAATATTACATAGATTGAAACAACAACAAAAAAAGTAGTCATATCTACAACAAAAAACAGCCCCAAAAACTCGGAATACATTGAAAATCATGTCCAAAAAAATTTACATCTGAGACTACTTCTACTAACACTGCATGATCAATCTTCACTTAATGATTGGTCATCTAAATCATCATCATAGTGAGGATTTGACGATCGAATGACAACTCTAGCAGATTGACCATTTGTAGGGTCAAGCTTCTGCATGATAAATGCCTTCAAAACATTCAGTTCATACTCCATCTTCTTAGCAAACTCGTTAGACACTTGATATTGTTCGGTTGCCTTCCGAGCAATCTCATTTGACGCCTGAATAGCTTTGGTAGCCTCTTCGAGTCGAGCTGATGTAGCTGCAGCCAATTGTTCAGCTCTAATTCTAGATGCTCTCTCTGATTCAAAGGATGTCCCAAACATAGATCCGCGAGAATTTTGAGGTTGTTGGATAAAGGATATCGATCCATGCTTCAGATTGATAGCTAAATCCGTTGTTCCATAAACCCGGCCATGACTACGACCCCCAGCAGAATCTGTCCATAATTTAGAAATGGTCTCTGCATCTAACCTCTCGACATCATCTCCAGCTTTTTCCTTAAAAGTGGACTGTAAAACAGAAAAATGAGTCATTTTTAAATATAGGATTCTTATTGTGCCTGCATGAGTTATACAAGAGTTATTGTGCCTGCATGAGTTAGTACAACATTTCAATAATTAACAACTACAACCTAGTCTCACCTAATCTCATTTCAATAATTAACATTTCAACATTTCAATGATTAGTACAACATTTCAGCATTTGCAGCAGCAACATTTGTAACAGAAAATAGGTTATAATTAATACAACATTAGTATAACATTTCAATGATTAGTACAGCATTTGTAGCAACAACATTTCAGCATTTACAGCAGCAGCATTAGTACAACATTTCAATGATATATTAGTACAAGAGATGTCAACTGTTTTAGCTCTCTCAAAGAATAACAGAAAATCTTAACTTGTATTTATGTAACTGATTTTTTAGGGTTCAATTCAGGTTATAATAAACCATAACAGTCTGTGGGTTCAAAACTAGAAGATTAAATTCAGGTTACATCATTCACAGGTTAAATTCAGGTAACATTTTACTTCCCCTTCCTGATTTTGCGTTAAAACTCTAATTTCAAGGCAGTCTAAGAAACAAAAGACTATCTCACTCAACCTCAAAGACAGAATACAGGGCATTAGCAAATAATAGTTGACACTCAATGGCTCAGATGTTAGGTGCAGCGCACATCATTGTCGCGGTGCGTCGGGTGCATTTCACGAGAGCAGCACAACACAGAAGCTGCAGTCGCAGAGTTCTGAGCAGCACAGAGCAGCACAGCACAACGCAGAAATAAACAGTTACATAGTATGCGAAAACACTCAACTTTACTCCTCCCTAACAATAAGACTGTAGTCCATCAATGGAACATGAGTGGAGTTGGAGTTGCTCCTTCAACACTAATTCAATCTCAAAATATCAACATCCATCCACCACCATCCACCTATCCTATTTATCATCATACCTCTACTTTATTTCCATCTCCACTTGGATTTCCAACACCTGCTTCTTCCAAATGCTCTAGCATTTGGGGTTATCATTGGCATCTAACGGAACCTCACTCACTTTTATTCCCCCACAGTTCCTTGCCGGTACTGGAGTCTCACAAAACAAATCAAAAATGTTGAAATTAAGCTAAGAAAAAATAAAAGATGTTTTTAACAAGATCTCTGAATTCCCAAAGAGAAATAATAAAATTTTCAAGTCACTAGCTGGTGGTCTAGCTAGCCATGAAGGATAAAAGTGGAGCAAGCATAAAAGGCTAATCAATCCTGCTTTCCAAATAGAAAAATTAAAGTAATCTCAACGTGTGAGTGTGTGGAAGTTAGAAACAAATGTGTTATTTTATCCTTCAAACTACATTTCTTGAAAACTATATGCTTTGAAATATGGATAGTTATGCATATTATATTGTTTTTATGATTACACTTCAGATTATGACACCATCTTTCTTGAAAAGTTGCAATGATCTGATTAGCAAATGGGAGGAATTGTTGTCTTCAAATGAATCATGTGAAATAAACATATGGCATTCTCTTCAAAACTTGGCTAGTGATGCTATTTCTCGAACCGCATTTGGAAGTAGTTATGAAGAAGGAAAAAGAATATTTGAACTTCAAAGAGAGCTAGCTGAACTTATAATGAAAGATATAGTGAAATCTTTCATTCCTTTCTGGAGGTATAGTGAAATCTTTTCATATCATTCACTTATTTAGTTGGTCTTTTTTTATTTTTTCTTGGCTTTATTTCAACATTTTTGTTTGTAGGTTTGTACCTACTACTGTCCATAGAAATATGGATGAAATTTACAGAGTTCCTTTATGTTATGAAACTCCAGTCTTTATGTTATGCAGCCTTTATGTTATGCAGCCTTTATGGACTACAATCTTATTGATGGACTACAGTCTTATTTACACTTATGCATATGTCTTCTAAGATTCAACTAACAAACATCTATGATGCACATACACAAAACAACTACAGCAGCGAAACTGTGAAGAATTGATAATTTGATTCCCATTTGCCACCTAATGATAGATTATTTAATTAAGACTTACGTATGTAGACTCAGCAGGATGATCAACCCATGCTCCACTTTTCCTCTTATGGGTCTTTAAAAATAACTCATCAGGACGTACATCCCTTTGAAGTTCTTGGGTCTACAAATATAAATTAAAGTAAATTTGATAGTGTAAATAATTAAAGATTGAAATGAAAATCGACTTTATTACTTACAAGCTCAAGCGCTACATCAACATGAGCCTTACGACCTGAGGTGTGGACTGCTTCTCCTCTTGCTGAACTTCGATTGGCCTTGTTTTGAGAGGACAATTTCAAGAACGAATCACTCTTCCAATAAGTTTCAAGCTCATTCCAGGCATCCTCACCAATCCATGAAGGACGGGTCCCTTTTAACCTCACCTTCCTCATTATGTCATTTAGTCGAATGACTGCCTTTGAATAAAAGACTTTCTTGACAAACATCTCATATTGAGGATCCCATGAAACCTTGTCCTGAAAATGTGTTTTTGTCAGCATCTATCCATAAGGAAACATGTGTTTTTGTCCTTAATGCTGAGGCTTTTAGACAAAATTCAATAAATACTTACCGCAAAAATAGCAAACCATTTTTCTTTGACATTATCGGAAACTGCTGCCCAATTATAGAAACCCCTATAAAATTGTTTGCGTATCGCATAATGGCATTTGCTACTTCTTTAGCTGGAACAAGCCTACAATATTGAATGAAACCAATGATGTCATATGATATACTGTTGAAACTAATGATAATATTGAAGCATGTTACAATATTGAATAAATATTTTAAACTTACCCACTACCACAAGTTTGTATAATAACCTTCCCATTATCATCCCTTATTATCATATGAGGGGGAACATTACCTTCACCCACGACCACCTCATCCGCGTCCTCATCCTCAATTTCCTCTTCATTTACCTCCATTGGAATCTCACGTGAGGCATTATCTAGAGGGACAGCCACATTTTGAATGTTTAAACCCAGAGTAGGCATAAACCTAAATACCTCAGAGGTAGAGACATGATTAGGTGCAGATGATAATGTAGTCTGCAATGGTGGTACAGCCTGCGACACAGGCGCAGTCCGCAAAATGGGTGCAGTCCGCGGGACCGGTGCAGCCTGCACTGGCAATGGATTCAGAGCAGGTGATGGATTCAAAGCAACCGAGGGAGTCGGAGCCAACGATGGATTCGGAGCAGGTGATGGAGTCGAAGCAACCGAGGGAGTCGGAGCCAACGATGGAGTCGGAGCCGACAATGGAGTCCGAGTTGGTGGAGTCGGTGTTGTAGTAGCTTGTGATGACTGAACAAATGTAGAGTTCTTTTGATACATGCTATTCCGATTATCAATAAGCTTTCCGGGTGCTAAGCACTTAGATTTTCCTTTTTTTGGATTTTCCTTTCCTCTCTCACCTCCACTTCTGTTAGTCATCTACTGTCATAAAATACAAAAACAATTAGACAAAAATTAGACAAAAACAATTACAATCAAGCAACTAAACAGCCAGCAACTAGGATAAAGGACTTGTCATCACTGATAGCAACTAGGACCTGTCATTATCATTTTGTTTAATATCCACAAAACAAAACTTCATCATGGTGCAGTATGTACAGACTTTGGTATTAGTCATTATCATTTTGTTTAATATTGTAACAGACTTTGTCAAAACAAAACAAAACAAAACTCCAATGGACAACACATACTTTGTTTAATCTCAAAATATGTGATATAATATTGGGCATTACTGATGTTTGGATAACACTCTATAGATGGGTGCTAGTATCATTATCCATATGGTATTACACCAATGCCAAATAACCAAGTATCGCTCAGTTACCGTTCAGGCATATATCCTCCATATCGTTGCTCTGGCTCATTGACAATGGCTAACTGTAAAAAAGGTGATTCAGAAAAAGAGCCATTTATAGCGGCTCATAATATTATTCTATCACATGCAACTGCAGTTCATCTCTATAGATAATTACCAAAACCATGATAATGGTAGGCTTTGGATTTGGTGGAATAAGACTCATTTTCTTTACTTGTCTCATAAGTGCTGCTACAAGCAGACTTAGACAAACAAAGATTCTTCTTCAGTCTTTCATCATCAAACTCAAACTCTTGTTGCCTCTTCTCATCACTCTTCGCTTCAATTTGAGCGAGCACGTTGTTGAGAGAAGGCAACTCCGAGATAGAATCCGAAGCAGCCTTGATTAACCAATCAACCGCTTTACTCGGTTGATCATAACCAAGTCTATCTTGCACATCATAAAACTGAATAGCCATGGTAACCAAGAGCCTAACTCTTCTATCTCGTAAACCCTTCGAAGTCATCACTTTGTTGTGTCTATCTTTTCCACCCGAACCTCTCGACACTCTAACGATTCTCGAAGAGTTTTCTTCCTCCTGCTGCCGCTCCTGCCAGCTTCTCTGAAAATCACTCCTAGTAACTCCTCCAACATTCTTCCTTCTACCAGAACCTAAATTCTTGTTGCTAGAATTGTTTAAGTTGTTTACAACATTTCCGAGTCTCGGAAACTTGCATGCTTGAATCTCATCCTCCATTTCACAATCATGCCTTAGAAAGAGAAACACACTCCTATGGTATGCAAGTAGTTTGGCTTAATAAATAAGTAGTATGGATGTATAGTGATAAAAAGTGCTTTTTATTTAATTTTATAAAAAAATAAATGATAATGATGCATCACAGTCTAAGTCAGAAACCCTTGTTTAAGGCTTTTTTTTTGTTCAGTTTTCAAAAACAAAAGACTGATTATGATTAGTAGGTTTCATTCAGAGCTTCACCTCCTGCAAACACAACCAAAAATACATGGACATGACCCTTCATATTTTGGCTCCTAGTGTGTCTGATCATAACTTACTGCTGCTGAAAAATCTTGATATGGATAGGTATAAGAGACGGTTTCACTTTAAGTTTCTCAACAGTGTGGTGGATATGGCTGACTTCCAAGAGGAGATTCAAGAGGAGATTCACAAGAGCTGGAGCATCCCTATTGGGGGTAGTCCCATGTTTTTATCGTGGAGGAAAATGATTAGAGCTTAAGGTGTCATCAAAGCCCTTAGTACTCCTTTGATAAGAGCCTCTCACTCTCTGAAAATAGTTAGGCAACAGTTGCAGATAATTAGGAGAAGTTGGTGCATGACAGAGAAAATCCTGGGCTTATTAATAAGGTGAAACCACATACAAAGAGCCAAGATTAGTTGGCTCAGACTGGGTGATGGCAATAACAGATACTTTAATGCTCAAGTAAAGTGAGATGATGACACCCTACTTACAAATCCTGATGATATTAAAGCTGAAGTTTTACATTTCTATGAGAGTCTTATGGGCAGTGCAAATGATAACCTTAATGACATTGATCTTGTGGCTATGAGAGAAGGGCCCAATTATCTAATGAACAAACGTAGCTAACAATCAAAGCATGTGAACAAGGAAGAAAATACTTAGGAAAAAGAGAAATGATAATATCATATTCATCAAGATATTGGAATACAAAATACACATAATAAACCATAACATAGTTGTGTGTCTTCAATCAATATCCTATCGTTGCTTCACTACGTATCAAAAATCTCTTCAAACACATCTACTTGTGTGCTGTCACGCAAACAAGATATTGATTCAATTTCAATAGTGGGTAGAACAGGTAACATCCCATCAGACTGATATGGCATTTCATCATCTATGTTATCAATCATCACATGACCCCTTGGTTTTGTGGTGATTGTCGCACACCATCCACGCATATCTCTACACATTTCTGGATATGGGACATAATACACTTGTCTTGCATTTTGCGCAAGGATGAAAGGATCATAAGGACGATAACGCTTATCCATCTTAATATCAACAGTTTTATATTGTGGATGAACCTTTGTTCCTGTGTTCTTTGTTGGGTCAAACCATTCACAATAAAAAAGTGGAATCTTCTCCTTCAATCCAAAGTAATCTAGTTCATAGATATGTTTGATTATGCCATAAAAATCATCTTTTCCTCCTTCAGCGAGACCTTTCACGTGCACACCACAATTGACAGTTTTTTTACCTTTGCTCCATTCTTCGGTATGATACTTATACCCATTTACAAAGTACATGTTCCAAGAGATTTCCAATGATGAAGGACTGTGTGATAAGGAAATTATGTCTTTGTTGGTAACTCCATTTGTCTTCTCATTTACATATTTCTTCAACCATATGGGAAACTCTGTATGTATTTGTCCAGATAAATCTTCTATACTTATAGAATGACTCTCTAAGAATATGCTGCAATCAACCACACAATTCATGAGTAAATATTTATCATGATATGCATCAAGATCTTGATTGATGTGTTATTGTGCATACTTACTCAAGATATGGTTTGACCTCATCACAATTTATCAAGACATGTACATGTGAAGACTTCCATTCCTTATCTGATAGATAATGTTTTCCAGACTTCCCACTTGGTCGACCACCACTGTGTAAGAGGGACATTGTAGGTAGGATGCCATCATGGTCTGAACGAGGATTGTTACAAATATTTGTGTTTGGCAACAAACTGAATGAGTTGAAATAATGAGAACAAAAGTAATTTGTCTCACGATGTATATAATCGGTGCATATGAAACCTTCAACTCTTGCCTTATTTGTTACTGCCCTCTTTGAGACTCCCATAAATCTGCACATTCAATCATACCACGTCTATTAAGTTATGATAAACGAGTAATTACTAAATAAAAGCAACCACAACCATTACCTTTCGAATGGATACATCCACCGGTACTGTACTGGACCACCTAACATCGCTTCTTTAGAAAGATGGATTGGAAGATGCTCCATTGAGTCAAAGAATCCAGGTGGAAATATCCTTTCTAACTTACATATGATAACTGAAATGTTCTCATCCAACTTAACTAAGTCATCCATCCTTAACGTATTGCAACAAAGGTCTTTGAAGAATCGACTTAGCTCGGTTAATGGTTTCCAAACCAAATCCGACAATGAACGAAATGAAATTGGGAGTAAACACTCCATGAAAACATGACAATCATGGCTCTTCATCCCATGCACCGTACCCTTTTCGACATTGGCACACCTAGAGAGGTTTGAAGCATAGCCATCTGGCATTTTCAATTCCTTCGGCCATTTACAAACCAACTTCACTTCAGTTTTGGTCAGAGTGTAGCTTGCCTTTGGTTTACCCCTCTTTCCGTTAGTTAAGGGTTGGAGCTCTAAGTCCCCACGAAAGCATAATTTAGCC
Organism: Lathyrus sativus; assembly: GCA_963859935.3. NCBI lineage: Eukaryota > Viridiplantae > Streptophyta > Magnoliopsida > Fabales > Fabaceae > Lathyrus > Lathyrus sativus. Next base: position 658,178,665 of record OZ012735.1, read on the forward strand.
AAGTCTTCTCTCGCCTTTTCGTTATCCTTTGTTTTATCCTTAAAATTCATGACAGTGTTAAATATATTATCAAAGACATTTTTTTCTATGTGCATCACATCGAGGTTGTGCCTTAACAAGTTATCCTTCCAATATGGGAGATCCCAAAAAATACTTCGCTTTTTCCAATTATGATCAACTCCATACCCTTCAAACTCTTTCCATTTTTCTTCCCATCCAATTTCAGTCACTTTTGGAAAATTACTTATTACTGCCCATATATCTTGACCTGTGGAAACGGGAGGTGGGTCGTCTTTCACAACCCTATTTTTTATGAAACTTCTTTTAATCCTTCTGAAAGAGTGATTAGTTGGCAAAAAACGACGATGACAGTCAAACCAGGAATTCTTATGGCCACTTTTTAAGGTAAAAGCATCTGTGTGTTCCATACAATGAGGGCATGCCAGCTTACCTTGTGTTCCCCATCCAGACAACATACCGTAGGCCGGAAAATCATTAATTGTCCATATCAAGCAGGCTTTCATGATGAAGTTTTGTTTTATGGATATATCATATGTCAAAACTCCATTGGACCATAATAGACATAGATCATCAATCAATGGTTGCAAGTAGACATCTATCTTCAATTTAGGATTGTGAGGTCCAGGTATGAGACAAGCAAGAAACAAGTATGGCTTGGTCATGCACATTTCAGGGGGAAGATTGTATGAAGTAACTATTATTAGCCAACATGAGTATGGAGAAGCAGATGCTTGAATGTAAGGAGTAAATCCATCTGAACACAAACCCAATCTTACATTTCTGGGCTCCCTTGCAAAGTCAGGATATACATCATCAAAATGTTTCCACGCTTTTCCATCAGACGGATGGCGAAGGACGTTGGAACTATTTTTGTTCATTTGATTCCATCTCATTTCAGTTGCCGACTCGGTTGATGCATATAGTCTTTGTAATCTAGGAATGATTGGAAAATAAAACACCCTCTTCGCTGGGATATCTTTGTACTTTCCCATGCCAGTCTTGCGAGAAATGAACCTAGGAGCATTACAAAATTTGCACTCAGACAACTTACTATCATCCTTGTAGTATAACATGCAACCATTCTTACAACAATCAATCTTCTTAACCTTTAGCCCTAACTTAGACACCAACTGTGATGCTTGGTAATAGTTCTCAGGTAAACATTTTTGAACTGGACATACACTTTTAAGCATTTGTGCAACAAAATCTAAACCTTTTTGTGGAACATGCCAGTTAGACCTAATTTCAAGAAGTTGAGTAGATATTGATAACATAGACTGGGTAGCTCCCTCATAGATAGGCTTGTTGAAAGATATCAACTTGTCATAAAACTATTTAGCTTCTTCGTTGGGAAACTCATCCTCCAAAAATTCCTCTTATTCCATATTATCATTCGCGTGAGAGAAACCTCCATGAGGCCTAAATGCATCATACACCATTTGATCCATTGCCTCAAACTGGTCAGCTTGACGCACATGTTCACTACTATTTGAGCCACCCCTTGTATCAATATTGAGCTCCACTTCTCCATGTTGAGTCCAAATCCAATAGTCTGGTTGAAATCCATCTCGATATAAGTGAAGTCTTACATTAGTTGTTGTACTTATCTTGCAACACTTGCAATTTATGCACGGACACCTTATCCCTCCCTCAGATTTACAAATGGGTTGATTCAAAGCCTTCTTCACAAACCTTTTAACCCCACAAACAAACTCATCTTTCAATCCGTGTCTATCGGAATATGCTCTATTATACATCCAAGTACGGTCCATTTTCTATATAGCAAACAATTAACATTTGAGTCACTAAACATTTTCTATATTACAAATAATCGAGTAAGATAACCTTAAAAGGGCCCATTTTTTATATAGCAAACAATTAACATGTGTGGTCTCAAATGTGTAAACCATGCTTTGAAAACTGTTAATAAATTTTGATTTTTTCTAACAGTTCAAGCGTGTTTCCAACAATTAAGACCGGTACCCGGCAAATATATAGCACCAATTCATATGAACCATTTGTTGAATTAATGTATACAAAATTGTCCCACAATTTCCCTGTTTTGGACTACTACTATCAAAATTTTAATTGCATTAGAAGGTAATGGCAAAAACACAATTGCCTACTGAGTGAGTCCACTAATATACTATATACCAGATTAGAAGGAAATCAAACAAAGTTGAGCCTGTGACACACTGACACATATAGTTTTGTAAAAGAAATTCACTTAGAGCAAGCACAATGAGGGTTGGTGTTGTAAATTGGCAGATCACAGATGATAGCAGTTTGGTCAAATTGTGCTACACAAAAATGTTATCGCACAACTTAATCCGCTATTTGACCAGGTTATTTAATCAATAGCATTTGCGGAACAATATCAATTTGTTCAAATTCCGCTACACTATAGTGTAATAGCATCGCTATTTAACATCAGAATGGGATCACTTGATGAGATAAAAAATTGTTATGTAGACTCAAATATAGAGGAGAAACTTGTTCATAATCTATGGGGGAATGAGGATTGTGGCTGGTCTGGTTTAAACGTTGTTGGTCAATCTGGAAGAAACTTAACAATTTGGTGGAAAGGTTGTATTGATCCAATCCTCAGTTTCAAAGGAACAGGTTTTTTGGGTTTGTTTGTAACCTAGAGTAACGTGTTTTTCTATATCATTAATGTACATTCTTCTTGCATTTTAGCTGAGAAGAAGAAATTGTGGGCGGAGTTGTTGGACGCGAAAGCTAAATTCCCAGCTGGTGAGTCGATAATAGGAGGGGATTTTAATGCTATAAAATCGCCTGAAGACAGGAGAGGTAGAGGCCATAACTCGAAGGTGTAAATGGAGGAATTCAACATATTCTTATATGCCATTGAATTGGTGGATTTACCAGCTACTGGTAAAAAAATTACATGGTTTAAAGTAAATGGTTCTTGTTGTAGCAGGTTAAATAGATTTTTAGTATCTAAAAATCTGATCTCCAAATGGAATATACTGGAACTATACTGGAAATGGAATATACTGGAACTATTTTCACTCACAGTATCTAAAATACATGGACATGACCCTTCACATTTTGGCTCCTAGTGTATCTGATCATAATTTACTGCTGCTGAAAAATCTTGATATGGATAGGCATAAGAGACAGTTTCACTTTAAGTTTCTCAACAGTGTGATGGATATGGTTGACTTCCCAGAGGAGATTCACAAGAGATGGAGCATCCCTATTGGGGGTAGTCCCATGTTTTTATCGTGGAGGAAAATGATTAGAGCTTAAAGTGTCATCAAAGCCCTTAGTACTCCTTTGATAGGAGCCTCTCACTCTCTGAAAATAGTTAGGCAACAGTTGCGGATAATTAGGAGAAGTTGGTGCATGACAGAGAAAATCCTGGGCTTATTAATAAGGTGAAACCTCATACAAAGAGCCAAGATTAGTTGACTCAGACTGGGTTTAGCAGTAGCTATTCAGTTAGACCATAAATGGATCTGTCAGGCTTAATCACTTTGTCCATTGAAGAAAGTTTACAACTAGAAGATCTGTTATGGGTCGCTGAGTATGACATAATTGGGAGTTCTGTCAGGCTTATTCAGTAGCTATTCATTTATCCCATTTTGGCTGGAAAAATGGCTGACCAATAAGCCGCTTATGAATGTTTTTTCAGTGTTGTTTGGTACTTTGGAGAGTAGGCTTGTAGTTGTGGCGGGTATGGGTCACTGAGTATGACATAATTGGGAGTTTTTCTATGCAGAAAGTTCAGCTGGAATGAAATCACTTACTACAGTTATCTCTACAGCATCGAAAAGTTTAGTACAACTATTTCTGCAGCACCGAAAAGTTCAGCTAAAATGACAGTGTTGCGTTTGTTTATTTTACAAGCACTGTGGTTGTTGAGGTTGTGAACAGAGTGAGTGGAGGGTGGTTGGAAAGTAATAAATTGAATACAGGTAAGAGGCAATATGAGATAAATCATAAGAACAAAATAAATAACAGTAATAACAAGAGGCCAACATCCATGCTCATAATCACATATTAACTCTAATAATTAGCTAAAAGTCAACAAGCACAACACATGACTAATATACACACACTACAAATGGCTTGTAACATAAACGTATAATACAATATACACCAAAACATAAATATTACGTACACAGAAATGACATCCCAAAGCATTACATCGAACCACAAATTTCTTACTACAAACTAAGTTGTCACCAAGATAAAACAAACAAGCAGCCAAAGAAGCATAATATGAAATACGCGTAAAAAAATGTTACCGAAATGCGAAAACGAGATTCAGGTTGCTAGAAGTGAACGCAGTCGGCGGTGGAAATGCAAAGACGACGGTTGTTTTTTATGGTTTACGTTTGTTTCAATGACTTGAAAAAAATGAGAGTAAGTTGGTGTGGAGTATGAGACAAAGGAGTATATGTATTGATGAACAATAAACGTGAGAGGAATATATGAAGGTTGGTGTATTTGGTTTCACTTCATGGTGTTGAAAGAAAATGAGTGTGAGTTTACATATTGTTTTAGTGAATTAGAAAGGAATTTTATGAGGTGTGTTATTATGTAAGGTAATGGCGATGATGAAATGCGCAGGAGGGAGTTCAAATCCAAAAACCTTTTCGCCTTCTCATCCTTCTGCGTTCGAATCCAACGGAATCTCCTCTCAAAACTTCTATGAACACAAACTAACTTATGTTTCTCCTTATATTAACATGTCATCATTTTAATAAACAGAATAACAATCACAACAAATCATTAAACCTAAATCTCAGTTAGGGTTGGAATTAGAATGGCAAATAACAAAATCTAACCTTAAAATGGCAAATAACACAAACAAATTGATTCTATCTCTGCGTCTTTTCTCTGCTTGAATATGATTCTTGTAAGCACTTGCAGCTTTATCTTCTAAACTTCCTTCAACAGGTAAAGGTCAACACTAAAACTCACTATATTGAAAAAAAGCAAAAGAAGAATCAGAGATACTTTGAGGTTAAAAAAAAGAAGAAGAAGAATCAGAGACCAATAAACCCACTCACAAGAATCAATGATCTTGAATATGAAAACGAAGAGATGAAACTCAATACATTGATTTTAGGGGTTTTTTTTCTTCTGAAAATGTATGTCTTTAGTTTTAGGGTTCGTGTTCTCTGAAAGGAATTAAGAGGGAAACATGAAAAACAAGGTGGGAAATACTTTAGACTCGGCTCATCCGTGTCTACCAGATAAAATAAAAAAATAAAACACGTTAGCCTCGGCTGATCCGTGCCTACCAGATAAATTAAATATATATTCGAAAATATTAAAAACTTTAGCCTCGGCTCATCCGTGTCTACCAGATAAAATAAATATATATTTGAAAAATATTTAAAATGTTAGCCTCGGCTGGTCTGTGTCTAATACTTAAAAAATAGAAAAAATTTTAAAAGGGGTTTATTGCGTTTAAATAGCCTCGGTGAGACTGTGTCTAATACTTAAAAAAAATTTAGCCTCGGCCTAGCCGTGTCTAAATAATTAAATAAAAATAATGGTAAAAGAAAAACTGTAAAATGGCTTTTTTTGCGTTTAAGTAGCCTCGGTTTTGTCGAGGCTATTTAGCCTCGGTTTTGTCGAGGCTATTTAGCCTCGGTGTCGGTGGCTAAATTCGCAGCTAAAATGAAGTTTTCTAGTAGTGTCAGTCTTATTATGCGGATGTGAGGTATTTTGATGTGCTTCGGTTCTTGTATAGAATCAATCCTGTTGATGAGGATCTATGGAGGATTGATGGCCCAGTGTCCATCGAGCTGTGATGATTGGTACCACATGCATGAGTCTTGTTGCATTTGCATTTATGTGACAATTTGGTGTAATTTATAATGTTGTGACCTTTAATGTTCCTTGATGATTATAATGATGTTGAATATGAAAATAAAGTTGTTTTATATATTGATTCCTATATTGATTATTATGAATCGTTTTAATCACCCTTCCTGTTTGAATGTTGCCTCCACGTGGGTAATGTGCAGATGATCAGGTTTAGTCATGGATGGCATCAAAGACTTTTGAAGTTTTTGGATCGTTGACCATTATGGTTGAATTAAAGGGTCTTATTCTGATAGTGTAACATCGAGTTGGGGTCCTTGAGTCAAACTATTTTATTGAGTTTTTGTCATGTTAATTTCCTTGCGGTAAAAGGAAAACTTTGGATTTTTGCCCTTTTGGATTCCGCTGCCATTTGAGCACTTTTTAGTAATTTTGAGAAAACCTGTTGCTTATAGAGAATTGACCTTGATTTGAATTTATTAAGAAATGTACGCCCTTTGAGGTGATTTTTATGGTGTTTAAAATTTTACTCTGATAAATTCTATTATTTTGCCATAATATTCATGGGGTAGAAAAGGGTGTTACATTAGTGGTATCAGAGCCTGGTTGGTCCGTCCGACCAAGTTGTCTAATGTTAATTGTTCCTTAGTATGCGACATGTGTGTGAAAACACTGTCGATACACGTTTATTTTCTAACCTTTGTCTGTAGAAGTAGGAATGAAACAAGTGGAAGAGAAACTTGTGCTTCTCCAGGATGCTTCAAGTGTGGAGTGGTGGCTCAATGTGTCGATGAATGCTCTTATAGTTTAGTAAAGATGGTTTATGTCTCATCATGATTTTCGGCTGTCTATTGACAAATTGAGGAACTGATCACCCTTAATATCTTGTCGATAGTAGACGGAGTCATGTTGGATGGGATAGACGTGTCTTGCAAGCTTACATGGCGTGTGCAGTGAATTGTTTTGAGTTAACCTTAGTGTTTACGGATTATTTTAGTGAGTCAGTGCAGGATGGTGCTGAGACGTTTATTTTGATGGAAACTTTGAGTATTAATTAAGTGGAGAAGTTGATGGTGTGCTAATTATTTGTGATTGTCCGGAATTTTTTCCTGATGAGATAAATGATTTACCGCCGGAACGTGAAGTGGAGTTTACGATCGACCTAGTTCCTAGAACTAGTTTGGTAGCGATGGCATCCTATCATATGTCCACATCGGAATCGAAGAAGCTGAATAATCAACTTGAAGATCTGCTTGAGGAGAGATTCTTTTGTCCGATTGTGTCACTGTGGGGTGCACCAATTTTGTTAGTTAAGAAGAAAGAAGGTTTTATGAGGCTTTGTATGGATTATAAACTATTGAACAAGGTGACTATCAAGAATAAGTATCCACTTCCAGGGATTGATGGTTTGATGGATCGATTGGTTGTTGCAAGCGTGTTCAGTAAGATGGATTTGAGATCTGGGTATCATCAAATTCGTGTGAAGGGTGAAGATATTCAGAAGACTTCTTTTAAAACAAGGTATGGACATTATGAGTATTTCGTAATTCCATTTGGCGTGACTAATGCACCATGTGTATTTATGGAGTATATGAACAGGTTTTTCCATCCTTATTTGGACAAGTTTGTGGTTGTGTTCGTTGATGATATTTTGATATATTCGAAGAGTAAAGAGGATCATGCTGAGCATCTGAAAATTGTGTTATCAGTGTTGAAAAAGAAGCAGTTGTATGCAAAGTTATCAAAGTGTGAGTTTTGGTTGAAGGGAGTGATTTTCCTTGGTCATGTAATCTCGAGTAGAGTTATGCGGTTGATATGTCGAAGGTTGAAGCTGTATCGCAACGGGAAGCTCCAAAACCTATTTTTGAGATTAGAAGTTTTCTTGGGTTGGCACATTATTATCGAAAATTCATTTAAGGATTTTCCAAGTTATCTTTGTCATTGACGCAGTGGACTAGGAAGGTTCAAGCTTTTGTTTTGGATGCAAAGTGTGAAGAAAGTTTCAAGAGCTTTTGAGAAGGCTGACAACAACTCATGTTTTGATTTTTCCGAATTCGGCAGAACAATTGTTGTATATTGTGATGCTTCGTTGATGGGATTAGGAGGTCTGTTAATGCAACATCAACAAGTTTTAGCTTATGCTTCAAGAAAACTTAAAGTGCATACTGTCGCTACTGCGAAAATCAGGTGTCGGCACAACAAGAGTCGCCACCTTTCGTTATTTATCCCTCGAGCGGGAAAGGAAACGAACAGGAAAAACCTCGCGAAAACGGGACAAAACCGGTCATCGCAACCAAATCTTAGGGTTCGGGAGTCGGTTACGTAAGGGGAAGGTATTAACACCCCTCACGTCCATCGTACTCGATGGGATCCACGCTTGTTTGTTGTCTGGACGGATTGTTAATCTAATCTACCTATGAAGGCTGGTTCAAACAAAACTAATCTAGAAAATAAAGGAAAAGGACTCGACAAAGCGTCGCGCTTTGGGCCTACGTATTCTCATCTGTCATGAGAAAATCAGAGTCGACGTAGTTCGACTAACTACGGGTGGATGGTAGAAGGTGGAAGGTGGAAGGTGGCTCGCCAAGACGTCGCATCTTGTGCCTACGTATTTCTCATCAGAGAAAATCAGAGCTAACGTAGTTCAGGAAAAAACGGAACACGGGTTGTTCAGACAGTTTTTACCCGAGTATGGTTAACCAACAGTTCCAGCAGTTAGGGACAAAGCCTGTTTGCGGTGGCGCTGAAGTTTAACAACACTCTTTTCTTCAGAAAAGTCTTCATTAATTTGCTTACCCCAAAGGGAAAATGATTTTCAGTCTGTTTTCAATCTTTTACGCAAGAAGTGTTTTTTATTGTGTTTGCAATTTCAATCGCACTAAAGACTATGACCTAGGAGTGAATGCGTCGCATGTCACCCAAAGGGTACCATACTAAACATCCCAACTATTGGAAAAAAACTCTCCAACAGTTGTTTCCTAGATAGCTTAAGGCTCGTAACGTACGAAAGAAATCATTCATGATTACTGTATCTTAAGCTGTTTGTAGATGAGAAGAGAACGCAACTAAGGATTCATCCTAAGGTTGAGTTGAAACGGGGAACTCCTAGAAGTTATCATGCAAAGGCTTCAGCCTAAAAGTCTAATCATCACTTTCCCATCAGAGAAGAGTGAGAACCTAGGGGGAACCATATCAATGGTGAACAAACAGACAGTAAGAATAAACAGTAAATCATCAACAGTAAAGATGCATGCTATGCACAACACGAGCGAGGCAAGGGAAGGCTAGCTTCCACTCAAGCCTATGGGGAATGCTCTCAAGTAAACAAACAATACAGAGAAAGAAAAGCAACCCAGGAGACTCTGCTTCAGCAGCTCCAAGCCATCTTCAACTGGAGACTCCACCTTCAGGCTTCATCTTCAACAGCAAGTCTCAACTTGCTCCTTCAGGCTTTGACTGTAGCTAACACAAGTCTCAACTTGTATTCTTCACCTCTCTAGGTTTCAACATCCTCTCCAAGCTTCAACTTGATCATGCAAACAAACATCCTGCTCTAAGCTTCAGCTTCAAGCACAGGGAAACATAAACTAACATCTTCAAGTTCTTCATCAATCTCTAAATCAAACCTCCAATATTCAAGGACTCATCCTCTTCAAAGCTTCAGCTTCAAACTCAAGTCTCAACTTGATCCTCAACAAAGTCTTCAGACTTTAACAATCTTCAAGGAATCATCCTCTTCAGAGCTTCAGCTCCTATCTTCAACAACTTCAAACAAACCTCAATCAATCATCTTCAAGGCAGTCCTCAATGGAATCTTCTTCTTCAACACTATTCAATAGGACTCTTCAACAATCTTCAATGTTCTCTTTATCTTTAAGCAACCCAAATGCTCCAACAAACCAAAAGGAATCCATTAACAAGATGAGATGGGGATGTTAGAGTGCTTACTGACCTCCAAGGGAAGCCATTAAGGACTTAACATCAAAAGGAAAGGTTCTCTCAAAGTTCTACCTCATAGGGCAAGGTCACTTATCCCTCCAAAGGAGAGAGGTGAATATCCTAGAGGGACTTTATGTCATGGAGAAGAATGGAGGTGAATGATACACTCCAAGTTTCAAGAAGGAAATTATTCTAACTAGGGCTCTACCTACATCCCATCTCCTAAAACAAAAGCAAAACAAAACTCCTAAAGCAAAGACCTCAAGCTCCTCTATGCTCCTTCTTCAAGTCTTCATGGTCTCTACAATGCTTCATCATGCTACTTAAAACAAATCCAAGCTCCACAAGCACAAGGAGGGAACCACAAGCAAAGTAGACAAAAGATAATGCCCTCAAGGCAACACAAACAATGCATACCTTGCAAAATCCATGGAAAATAGTAAAATACTATACAAAAATCCAAGATTAATTCTAGGGGATCCTACACATCTACCCTTAATAGCCCATAGGTCCCATAACCTAATTTATCCTAAAAACTAAATTCTATGTGCTTTAATGAACCTATGTTGAATTTTAACCTAATTTTAACTAGTCTAGTGTACACTACTCAAAGCTACTCAAAATTATCCTCAAAAATCATGAAATAAAATCTATGGGAAATTTAATACCCTAAACTAACTACTCTAAAAAGAATGGGGAAAAAATACAAAGGGATCTATCTAAACTAAATTCACCAAAATCATGTATCAACTTAAAACCATTAAAAGGGCTATTAAAAGAGAAAATATACTAAAAATAGTAAAAAGAAATAAAAGGGCAATTTTATTATTTAGTATTTTTCTTGACAGAAATATAAAATGGTAGAAAAAACTCTCACTCAAAAATACTTAATTTCCTATTTAATATGGATTTCTAAACAATTAAAGAAATTAAAAGAAATTAAAAATAAGAGGAGAATCATAGGGGGTGCAGTTAGTAATGAGAGCTAGTTCATTAAGGCGCATGGGCCTGGACTGGGGGTGTGAAAAGGAATTGAGCCACTAAGCCCAGAATAGCGTTTTAATGAAACGCTGTGTTTTAATGCTATCAGAATTCCCTCTCAAATTGTTTTAAACCATGGCCGTTGGATCCGTGCATGGTCAACTAGTCTCCCCCCTCATCCAACACACGTGGACTCATCACTAACCTTGAGACTAGGGTTTGTAGTAACCCTCCATGAAAACAGAGTTCACACCATGAACTTCCACCACTTCGTACTCCTTCATAACAGCACCAAATTCAAAGAAATAAAACACTAAATTGCTCAGTTTTTCAAGCTGAACACACTCATAGCATTAGTTTTTATTGAAAGGTCCTCTAACATGAAACCCGATGGTGAATCCTCCATTACACTCAAACTTCAACTGTGATAAATCTTGGATTTCTTTATACTAACATGATCCTCACACTTCCCTGGTTCACACAAGCCATCCCACGTGTATTATCTCTCCCTATGGCTCTTGTTCTTGCTCATCAAAGAATTGATGTCCAATATGCAAACTCCACCAATGGACCTCAAACTCTCCAGAATTGATCACCTAGGTGTATCTAGCCATTCTACACTAATAACTCAACCAATCAATGCTTAAATAATGGTGTAGAAGAGAAATTGCAGACCTGGTTTCTTGGTATGGCAGGTGGTGAAATTGCTCAAACCAAGCTTCAATCCTTTGCAGAATTACTCAAGGAATCACCTTCTTGCTTCTGTTTGCAAAAGGAGAGGTTGAATCTTCCTCAATTCCAAAATTCGATTCTTGATGCAAGCTTGAGATTCCAAAATGCTATCCTTCAATTCTGGATCAATCCCCTCTAAATAATGCCCTGAACCAGTTCTAATCCCTTTATAGATGGTGTTTGATCACTCTAGAAGGTTCTGGAATGATCCAATGAGACATTGAGTTTCTCATGTCATGAAATCTCACTTTATGATATCTCACATGATAGTCCATGTATAGCTCAGTTCAGTACTTGGTTCTGAGTTGAAAATCTCTCCAAATGAGATTTTGAGTGTGTTTGGATTGGCATGGTAGCTTGGTTTGATCCCTTGTTGGATTTGGCATATGTTACTTACATTATAAGCTACCAACAGAAACCTTGAGAAAATGACCTCAAATGCAAAATCTAACATTGCCAATCATCTCCAAATGTATTTTCTACTCAAAATCATCTATAATTTCATTCATTTTGGTCTTGTAATGAGGAATTCCCAAAATAGCCACTTTAATGGACTTAAATCATACCATTTTTAGGTCATTTTTGTCAATATGAGTTCCATGCCTTTCCAAACTATCATGAACACTTTTATAGACTCAAAACATCATTTTGAGCAAGTTTGATGTTGGGAAAATTTTCATTTGAAGCTTCCTTGTATGAGTTTTAGGCATAGGCTAAGAATGACCTATAATTCCACTTTCCCAAAATACCCCTGACTTGCACAAGCTATAACTTGAGCTTCACAAATCAGATGAAGGAATACCATACCTTTTTGGAAAGGGGAGACCATGAGGAACATTTCTTATGTTTGGCCCAAGTTCATTTGAAACTTCCTTGAGGGTCAAAAGTTGCTTGGAAGACAGACAACTTTCATAGACAAATTTCAGTGTCCTCAGATGACCTGTAACTTGCAAAGGCTATAACTTGAGTTCTACAAATCCTCTCAAAGACTTCCACCACTCAAATTAAAGCTAAGAACATCCTCTACAAGTCCCATGACCATAAAGAGGTGATATGAGGCTTGCATTTCAACTTATCTTCCTTGAAAATTGGCACCAAACTAGGGGATTTTACACTGACAAGCATGGTAACCCTAGCCTTCAAACTTCTCAAATTTCTTAATCATGATCAAGTAGCCTTGGAATCATCCACTAGGCATCTTAAAGCATCAATACAAGATCATATGGCATTGGGCATAGGTCTCAACCTTCCTCAAATTCATCTGTTGACTTAGGGTTGACCAGTCAAACCCTAATTCTACCACTCATGGTAAAACTTTTCAATCTTCAATCAATGACTTGTCTAGGCCTCATGATGGCTCTCAAGACATCATATGAGCTCTAGCAAGACTTCAAGATCACACTCATAGCTTTAGAATCATCTGGATAGCTTCAATAACTTTCAAGTTAGGAGACTTTCAACTTTGCAATCAACCCTACCTCTGAGGATCTTCATTTTCAACTGAGGAGACATCAACCCTTATGAACTTCAATAACATCATTCAAGAGGTTCTCAAACCTTTCATTAGCTCAAAAGATGCTCACATCCCTTGATCCCTGCACACATCTCAATGCAATGCATATGCTAGTGTATGAATAAATGTAATGAAACCATGAACCAAGTCTCAACAAGGTTAAGTAAATTTTGGGGTGCAACAGCTGCCCCTATTCAAGCGGCTTGGGCCCGGCTAGTTCTCAAACAAGCGTGGCGGAAGACGGTTGAATACCAAAAACCCGAAAATTTGCCAATCACAGAGGCAAACTTCCAATTCTGATACCTGTACTGATAAATACCCGCGGTACTCCGCTGGGGAAGAAAGATTTAAACGAACACTTTTCAATCTGGGGATCACCCTCAGAAAATGACAAATGCCTTCAGATACTGCAATACACTGAGTTCACCATAGAACTTCAACATCAAATCTGTAACAACCTGGGTCACTCATGACTCAGACGGGGACATATAATCTTGCCTTCAGGCACCCTGCATCAGCTGGGGAAATCTTCGACATCAGTCTGAAGAATGATATTCTGAGCCACTCATGACTCTGTGAGGATACGTAAACTTGCCTTCAGGAAACTTTCCCGGGGACATCTTCGACATCAGTCTGAAGAAACAAAATCCTGAATCACTCATGACTCGGGGATCTGTGAACTTGCCTTCAGGCAACTCCGTCTTGCTGGGGAGAAACTTTGACATCAGTCAAAGGAATACTTCGGCCTTCAGTCCAAAAAGAGAATCCTTGGTCACTCATGACTCTGCGGGAATCCTCAAACTTTGCCTTCAGGAAACTCTGCAGGAAATATCTTCAACATCAGTATAAAGAATGGAACTTGCCTTCAGGCAATTCTGTCGCTGCTAGAAAATCCGTGACTTCAGTCAGGGAGATACTTCGAACTTCAGTCCGAAAAATGAATCCTAAGTCACTCATGACTTTGGGAATAACCTTGCCTTCAGGCACCTCGCATCAGCTAAGGAAATCAGTGACATCAGTCAGAGAAGTGGTATTCTGAGCCATTCATGACTCTGGGGATTCAATATTTTGCCTTCAGGCAAACTCCGCTTCAGCTGGAGAACATCCTCGACTTCAGTCATAAGAAACACTAGTTGGGTTATACCATAGCCTTCAGGCCTCGACATCAGTCGGGAAAAACCACTAGTCACTCGATCGCAATCAGAAACCATCAGGACAACTGATTTGGCCATCAGACCAACACGGATCATTTCGTAAACAAAAGCTGCACCTGCGAGCTTTTGACATTGTCTTCAGACAAACATTGAATCATCAATGGGGAACCTGAATCCACAGGAACCTTCCGTTGACACCTTCAGGTGTTCTCGAAGTCAATTTTCATATCTGACATCGCCTTCAGAGCAACATATCACGCTGCTATAACCATCAGGTTACAATACTGCTGAGGAGGAAGGAAGGGTTCGCCCAAACAATCCTGGAGACTTCGCTGGGGGAAGACGAGAGAGTTCACTCAATCGTTTCTGTAAACTTTCGGGGAGCATATACACTTCTGAAGAAACGGTAACCACCTGGTTCATGTTTCACATGCCTCAACCGGGGAACGCATGGGTATAATGCTATGCAATCATGCAATGCAATGCTCCAGCAAAATAAATGCTGGAAAGAGGAATCATCCTCTCGGGGGAGAGTAACCACTCTGCTGAGGAATAAGCTACCCATAAGGGGAACTGCAACCTGCGCCAATCTCAACTAGACTTAAACTTTGGGGATGACGGGCTCCTCCGGGAAAATTCAACCTTCAGGCCGACCAACATACTATGCTCTGCTCTACTGGGGAAACAAACTTCAGCTTGCTGAACAGTCCTTCAGGACCTGCGGGGAGAAAAGGATAAATGCCACGAACGGCCCTCTGAGAAAAGACTCTCCTGGGGAAAATAGCCTTCAGGCTACCAGACACCCATGTCGATAAGTTCTCAAACTTACGGAGAGACAAACTTCGATTTGCAAAACAGTCCTTCAGGATCTGCTTGGGGAAACATCTTCATTTGCCAATCATGGCTATGCTCGGCTGGGGAGATTCATCTACCTGCCGGAGACAACTGCTACTGAGGGAGTGCCGTCCACCTGCTGGGGAAAGGGCTACACTCTGCCTGGGGATAATTATCTCGATCTGCTGAGAATGACTCTTGCACACGCCTCACGGAGACCGACCCTTGCTGGGGACAACTGTGGGGAAATATTAGTGCATCAGCACTGCTGGGGATATCAATCCTTGGCTACTCAGCTGGGGGGGACGTGCCACTCCTCTCAAGGACATGCTTTGGCAACCTCCGAGGATATCAATCCTAACTTTCTTCGCAACTCGTCTGGGGAAGCTGAACCTATCAAGGAACTGCTCTGACGATCTCTGAGGGGAAACATACTGATCCTATCAAGGATCCACTTTGCGATTGCGGAGGATATCGATCCTGCAAAAACAAACAAACAAATACAACACCCTTCACAAAGGGACCATCAGGTTATCATTCGTGAAATTATTCAGGTAATTCAAAGCTTTAACAATCATTGGCCAAAGCCCACAAGCTTATGCACGCGTATTTTATCAAAAACACCAGGCGTTTTTCGCAAGCAAAACTGCAGAAATAAACATGTAAACAATCAGTTCACTAAATAGTATGTTTATTGATGAAATGGCCTGTAAATAGGCAAAGTGTTTTACAAAGGATGCGAACTCCTGAAATGAGGAAGCTGCAAAACAAACAAATACAAGTAGACAACAGATATGTACAAATGTTGGCAATGCGGTGTAGACGAACACCATGAAGCGATCACCCCTATGATTCTCTCGACTCCAAAACTTCCTGACGATTCATCTTCGGAAGAGCTTGATTCGGATAGACGACCTTCATGTACTCCCAAATCACTGAGCAAGGACAATCACACGGACCGCGATCATTTGCTTTTAAATCCCTAACTTTTGCCTGAATCGCCCGTTAGGGTTTTCGATTCACCGGGATACCCTTTTTTGCCAAAGTCGCCCCTTCAGGTTTTCGACTTTGCGGGTTTACATTCTTTTCATTTATATCCCTAATTTTTGCCCGAACCTTTTTCATTTTTCCATGGTTCGCCGGGATGCCCTAATTTTTGCCTGGATCTTCTTTTTCTGTCCAGCGGGTCATTTTTCAAGCAAAATATTTTTTAACCGCGTCCGCGTTCACTGAAGATGGAAAATCTTCCCCATCCATCGTGGACAATAACAAAGCTCCTCCCGAGAAGACCTTGCTGACAACGTACGGCCCTTCATAATTCGGCGTCCACTTGCCCCTGTGATCGGAGTGCGGCGGGAGTATCTTCTTCAGGACGAGATCACCCGTCTGAAAGCTTCGATGGCGCACCTTCTTATTGTAGGCTTTCTTCATTCGGCTTTGGTATATCCGACCATAAGCAATAGAAGCTAATCTCTTCTCATCCATCAGGCTGAGGTGGTTCAATCTGTCCGTTACCCATTCTGCCTCGTCGAGCTTGACGTCGCGCAAAACTCGCAGAGAAGGAATCTCGACTTCCAACGGTAACACTGCTTCCATCCCGTATAACAAGGAGAAAGGAGTTGCCCCGGTTGATGTGCGCACTGTCGTGCGATAACCGTGGAGGGCAAACAACAACATCTCGTGTCAGTCCTTATAGGTAACAACCATTTTCTGCACGATCTTCTTTATATTCTTATTGGCTGCTTCAACAACACCATTCATCTTCGGCCGGTAAGGCGACGAATTGTGATGTTCTATCTTGAAGTTCTGACACAACTCCTTCATCATCTTGTTGTTAAGATTTGAACCATTGTCCGTGATAATCCGCTCCGGGATACCATACCGACAGATGATGTCCTTCTTTATAAACCTGGCTATCACCTGCTTGGTGACATTTGCATACGATGCGGCTTCAACCCACTTCGTAAAGTAATCAATAGCAACCAGAATAAAGCGATGTCCGTTGGATGCCGTAGGCTCAATCTTTCCGATCATATCAATGCCCCACATAGAGAACGGCCACGGGGAAGACATGACATTCAACGGATTCGGCGGTATGTTAATCTTATCAGCATAAATTTGTCACTTGTGACACTTCTTCGCGAACTTGAAACAGTCCGACTCCATGGTCAGCCAATAATATCCTGCCCTCAGGATCTTTCTCGTCATTGCGTGCCCTCCGGCGTGCGTACCGAATGTACCTTCATGAACTTCTTCCATCAGGAAACCAACTTCTTTTTCATCTACACATCTCAGTAGCACGAGGTCATGATTCCGCTTATACAAAACACCATTAGGGTTGAGATAAAAGTTCCCAGAAAGCCTCCTCAGAGTCTTCTTATCCTGGGTTGACGAACCCACCGGATACTCCTTATTCATAAGGAAATTCTGGATGTCGTAGAACCACAGTTTTCCATCAGGCGCCGTCTCAACGGCAAAAATGTGCGCAGGCCTTTCAAGGCGAGAAATCACAATCTTTGGAGCTTCATTCCAAAAGTTGACCTTATACATCGAGGATAAGGTAGCTAAGGCATCAGCCATCTGATTTTCAGCCCTCAGCACATGGTGGAGCTCTACGCGATCAAAGAATGGTAACAACCTTCTGGCGTAATTCATATACGGAATCACGTTTGGTTGTCGAGTTTCCCACTCTCCTTTGATTTGATTCACAACGAGCGCTGAATCGCCGTACACATCAAGATTTTTGATCCTCAGATCAATGGCTTCTTCCAACCCCATTATACAAGCTTCGTATTCAGCCTCGTTGTTGGTACACGGGAATGTCAACCGGGCGGTGAACGGGATATGCGACCCATGGGGAGTTGTAATAATTGCCTCAATTCCACTACCGTACGAGTTAACCGCACCATCAAAAATCAATTTCCATTGGGAACCCAACTCCGGCCCCTCATCGGGCAAAGGCTCTTCGCGATCTTTCATCTTAAGGAACATCACATCCTCATCAGGGAATTCAAATTTCATAGGCTGGTAGTCTTCGATAGGCAACTCAGCAAGATGTTCAGACAACACGCTCCCCTTGATTGCTTTCTGGGACACGTATTGAATATCATATTCCGTCAGAACCATTTGCCATCTGGAAATCCGCCCGGAAAGAGCTTGCTTCTCAAAGACGTACTTTATTGGATCCATTTTCGAGATCAACAGGGTTGTATGATTCAACATATACTGGCGGAGACGCTTGGCAGCCCATGCCAATGCGCAACACGTCTTTTCCAGCATCGAGTATCGGGATTCACAATCAGTGAACTTCGTACTCAGGTAATATATGGCATGTTCCTTTCTGCCTGTCTCATCGTGCTGACCGAGTACGCAACCCATACTATTCTCGAGTACTGTCAAGTACATTATCAACGGCCGTCCGGCAACTGGGGGAATCAAAATGGGAGGTTCCTGCAAGTATTTCTTTATTTTATCGAAAGCCCTCTGGCAATCTTCGTTCCATACCACCGCTTGATCTTTCTTTAATAGCTTAAACATCGGTTCACATGTGGCCGTGAGCTGAGAAATAAACCTTGCAATGTAGTTTATTCTCCCCAGGAAACCACGCACTTCTTTTTCTGTATGCGGCGCTGGCATATCTCGAATAGCTTTTATCTTGGCAGGATCAACCTCGATGCCTTTCTCACTTACAATGAACCCCAGTAATTTACCGGATCGCACCCCGAAAGTGCACTTATTCGGATTCAGCCTCAGCCTGAATTTCCTTAACCTATCAAAAAGCTTTTGTAAATTGACCAGGTGTCCCTCCTCCGTTTGAGATTTTGCTATCATGTCGTCTACGTAGATTTCAATCTCGTGGTGGATCATGTCGTGAAACAACGTTACCATTGCTCGCTGGTAAGTTGCCCCTGCGTTCTTCAGACCGAAGGGCATGACCTTATAGCAGAATGTACCCCATGGTGTAATAAAAGTAGTTTTCTCCATGTCCTCCGGCGCCATCTTGATCTGATTGTAACCGGAGAAACCGTCCATGAACGAAAATACTGAGAATTGAGTCGTGTTATCCACCAACACGTCAATATGAGGTAACGGGAAGTCATCTTTAGGGCTTGCCCTATTCAGATCCCGATAATCTACACACATTCGTACCTTACCATCCTTCTTTGGTACCGGCACGATGTTTGCGACCCACGGAGGGTAACTGGCCACCGCCAAAAATCCAGCGTCCAACTGCTTCTGGACCTCTTCCTTGATCTTGACGGCCATATCTGGTCTGGTCCTTCTAAGCTTCTGCTTGACAGGAGGACAATCTTCTCTTAGAGGCAAGTGATGAACCACAATATCGGTGTCCAACCCTGGCATATCCTCGTATGACCAAGCAAAGATGTCACTGTACTCCTTGAGCATATCAACCAACCTTCTCTTGACGTCATCTTGCAATGCGGCCCCTATCCGAACTTCCCTGACAAGCTCTTCAGAGCCCAAATTAACGATCTCAATCGCTTCTTCATTAGGCAGAATGACCTTCTCTTCCTGTTTCAACAGGCGAACCAACTCTTCTGGTAGATCTTCGTCATCTTCACCAATCTCATCTTTAGCTTGATAAACCGGGTGATCGAAGTCGAAGAGAGTCATAGGGAGTTCTGAGGTGTCATCTGTAATAAGAGTCCTGCAATAAACATGGTCACATGCTTAAAAGATGCACATGGTTAGCTCTTAACCTAACATTGTCGTTTTGATGTTTTTCAGTTTTCAAAAATAATAAAAAGGGGGAAAACAAAAACATGAATAACAGGGAACACAAAGTTTTGAATGCAAAGAAACGCCTTGTGATTTATTAACAAAATATATGTTCATAAGCAAGTAAGGCCCTAACAATAAACCACTATGCCCCAGGCAAGACATAGGGTTGTACAATGACTGAAAAAGTAAAGCATTACTCTGGACTCGTCACTTGTATGATTTCTCGACTGGACCAGTTGTTGAGGCACTGCCCTGGAATGCTTGGCTGGATCCATGCGTCAAAGTCGCAGTCGCTATCGCCTTCGTCTTTAGACAAAGCGTTAATGCTTTCAAACACCACTCCTCCTTTAGTGAACACTACAGGTCCTCGCCGACGCTGCAAATTCTGGGATGATGAAGCACCAGGAGAATAACCCAATCCAAACCTTCCTTGCTGGTGGGGGATATCCAACACACGACCCCATCCTGGAGCTGAACCACTCTGGACCACGGCTTGCGCTTCCTTAAACGAAGACAAAGACAACACCGGTGTAGGCGCTGCTGTGGAAGATTCATCTTTCACCTTTACAGTTTCAAAAGCCTGACACAGGGTCTCGTGGATCTCACCATCCACTTCAATGTATTTGAAAGACGACAAATGGCTCACCATTATGTCTTCTTCTCCGCACACCGTCACGATACTGCCTCCGACAGCATACTTCAACTTTTGATGGAGGGTAGAGGTTACCGCCCCTGCTGAATGGATCCACGGGCGACCTAACAAGCAGCTGTAGGCAGGCATGATATCCATGATATAGAAAACTGCATCGAAAACTTCCGGCCCCACCTGAATGGCCAATGTAATCTCACCGAACGCCGACCGGCGAGTACCATCAAAAGCTTTGACCACCAGATCACTGGGGGTACAACGAATCCCTTGGACATTCAACCTCATCAACGCCTTTTTCGGAAGGACGTTCAAAGAGGAGCCGGTATCAACCAGCACATGAGACATTGTCGTCCCTCTGCAGTCTATAGAAATGTGAAGAGCGTTGTTGTGATCCCGGCCTTTAGGCGTCAGATCCATATCAGTAAATCCCAATCCGTTCCCAGCATTCACATGCGAGACCACGCCTTCAAGCTGGTTCACCGAGATTTCCTGAGGAACATATGCAACATTCAGTACTTTCAGGAGCACGTTGCGATGCGCTTCTGAACTAAGAAGCAGATTCAGGATGGATATCTTTGACGGTGTCTGCTGAAGATGATCAATGATCTTGTAGTCACTCTTTTTGATCAACCGCATAAACTCCTCAGCATCTTTAATAAGCAGATCTTTCTCTACCTCCCGCGAGGTCTCTTCAACTACTTTGCTCTTTCCCTTATCAGCCTTCTCAGCATTATCAGCTACTGGCTCAGGCGCAGCAAACACTCGTCCACTTCGGGTTATACCGCCAGTACCCACAACATTATCTACCAAAGATGCAGGGGTCCCCAGATCCAACTCTTTCCATTGCAATAGGCTTCCACCCTATATTGCCACGGAACAGCCTTCGAGCTCTCATATGGTATCGGACCAACTTTGGTGATTGTAATGGTAGGAGGCCTCCGGCCTGTGATGGTGATTGTTTTATAAGGGATATTGATGGTTGCTACTTCATCTTCCTGCTTCAGCAGTACTTCTCCAACCTTAGTATCAACTGCTCGGCTGAATTGTAACAAACCTTCGTCGATCAAACTCTGGATCCCTTCTGACAACTGCTCACAGCCATCTGACGTCTTTGCACATTCTGCACAAAACTGCCCACATCCTGGAAAGATCCCCCTCTTACCCAGCTTGGCTTTGATGAAGCTTAGTGGTGTCTTCAGATCACTCACTTTGCTTACTACCTCCAAATCATCTTCTGCTTTGATGATGGCATTGACTCGAGGCTGCCCATGGGTTGGCATAGGATTATCCAGAACGTTAGGAATTTCGTTCGAGAAATTAATCAACTTGGTATCAAGCAGGTCTTGAACTTTATGTTTGAAAGCTTTACAGTTCTCAATATTATGACCAACTCCTCCGGAGTGGAACTCACATCTCGCGTTGGCGTCGTACCCCGGTGGTGACTGTCCCGTGATGGGAGGCAAAGTCCTCTTCTGTACAAGATTAAGAGTCAATAACGTCTGAAGCAAATCAGCATAGGTTGTAGGCGGTGTATTAAAATGCCGATTGTTCAACCCTCTATTCGGAAACCTCTGGTTGCCCTGTTGGCGCTGTTGGTTCTGCTGAACCACCTGTTGTTGTGAAGGACCAGCGGGAATGGTGATGTTGGCTATTTGAGGACGCTGCGTGCCCCCGCTCTGACCTCTCCCTCTGCCACGGGCGTTGGTCACTGAACTAGTTTCGCCTTCTCTTTTCCGATTACCAAGGTTCTTCCTACCTCCGGCTGAGGAAGTATCTTCACCCTGGATCTTCCCGATTTTGATCCCATTTTCGACACGCTCGCCCGTGATGATGAGATCTGAAAAGCTACCGGACATGCCGCCAACAAGCTTCTCATAGTATATACCAGGAAGAGTAGATACAAACAAGTCTACAAGTTCCCGCTCCACCATTGGAGGTTGAACCCGAGCAGCTGCCGCACGCCATCTCTGTGCGTATTCCTTAAAACCTTCCTCGCTCTTCTGGGACAAATTTTGCAGATGGATACGATTGGGAGCCAGATCGCTGTTATACTGGTAATGACAGACGAATGCTTCAGCAAGCTCCTTCCAGTTATGAACAATGTTGGGTTCCAAACCCATATACCACTCTAAGGATGGTCCAGATAAGCTATCTTGAAAGAAGTGCATCAGCAACTTCTCGTCGTCAGAGTAGGCGGACATCTTGCGATAGAACGACCTCAGATGCATCTTTGGGTAGGTCGTACCTTTATACTTCTCAAAGCCAGGCACTTTAAATTTCTGCGGAATTTTCAGATTGGGAATCAGCCCCATACCAGCTGTCGCTTGCGCGAAAATAAGGTGCCGGCAAAACAGAAGAGTCGCCACCTTTCGTTATTTATCCCTCAGAACGGGAAAGGAAACGATCGGAAAAACCTGACGAAAAAGGGTAAGACAAGGTCGTCGCAACCATTGTCTGGGTTCGGGAGTCGGTTACGCAAGGGGAAGGTATTAGCACCCCTCACGTCCGTCGTACTCGACGGGATCCTCTCTTGTTTGTTTACTTGGATGGGTTGGTTATAATCTATCTACCTATCAAGGCTGGCTGAAAAAGAAAAGAAAAATGACTCGGCAAAGCATCGCGCTTTATGCCTACGTATTCCCGTCTGGAACGAGAAATCAGAGTCAACGTAGTTCGGCTAACTACGGGTGAAGGTGGGGAAGGTTGCTCGCTAGGGCATCGCGTACTATGCCTACGTACTTTCATCTGGTATGAAAGATCAGAGCAAACGTAGTTCGGGAAACTACGGGTTATCTCCTGAGAGAAGTGTTTTTTATTGTGTTTGCGATCTCAACCGCACTAGAGACTATGACCTGAGAGTGAATGCGTCGCATGTCACCCAAAGGGTACCATACTAAACATCCCACCTCAGATAGCTTAAGGCTCGTAACGTACGAAAGAAATCATTCATGATTACTGTATTTTAAGCTGCTTCGAGATGAGAAGAGAACATGCCCAACTAGGAGGGAGACTATCAAGTCCTACTGTTATCATGCCATGGATTCATCCTATGGTTGAGGTTTGAACAGGGAACTCCTAGATGTTGTCATGCATAGGTTTCAACCTAAAAGTCTATCATCAAATCCTTATCAAAGGAAATGAGAGTCCTAAGGGATCATGTCAATGATACACCAAAACAGACAAAGCATCAGCTTAACAGTAAAATGCATGCAATGCAAGTGAGGGAGGAAATGTGTGTGGGGCTTCAGCCTCCACAAGCTCGTCTCGACCTCAAGCCAGTCATGAAATAACAGTAATCATACTGAAGATAAACAACATGCTATCAAGCAATGAACAAATAAAAGAAGTGAAATGCCATCAGGCAAACAAAACACACTTGAGAAAGAATCATCTACTCTCTAATCCTAACCCTAACACAGAATCCTGATCAAATCTAAGCAAAGCCCTAAAGCAAAACCTAACCACAAGAAAACAATCCCAGTCTTCAAGCTTCAGAACAAGCTTACCAAAGAAAGGGAGCTAAGTAGGCAGACTCATAGTGTCTTCCTCAGGAAAGCACTAGGAGGTGTATACTCAGGAGTCATATCCTATGTGGCTCAACCACTGTGATCAGTTTACATTCCTCCTCAGGAGAAATTAAACTCACAAGCAGGCTCCAACATCACTGGATACTTAGGAAATCCTATCTGAACTAGTGGAACTAAGTGAATAGACCCATAGGACCTTCCTCAGGAAAGTACTAGGAGACTTCCACTTAGGAGTTGTATCCTATGTGGCTCAACAACTGTGATCAGTTTACATTCCTCCTCAGGAGAAATTAAACTCACAAGCAGGCTCCAACATCACTGGATACTTAGGAAATCCTATCTGAACTAGTGGAACTAAGTGAATAGACCCATAGGACCTTCCTCAGGAAAGTACTAGGAGACTTCCACTTAGGAGTTGTATCCTATGTGGCTCAACAACTGTGATCAGTTTACATTCCTCCTCAGGAGAAACTAAACTCACAAGTTGGCTCCAACATCATTGGATACTTAAGAAATCCTAGATAAACTAATGGAACTAAGTGAATAGATCCATAGGACCTTCCTCAGGAAAGTACTAGGAGGCTTCCACTTAGGAGTTGTATCCCATGTGGCTCAACAACAGGTGATCAGTTTACATTCCTCCTCAGGAGAAATTAAACTTACAAGTTGGCTCCAACATCATTGGATACTTAAGAAAGAGGTGAGAAGAAAGAATGAAAGTCATTCATAGTGCCTTCCTCAGGAAAGTACCATGAACTTCCTTCAAACTTCAGGATCTCAAACCTCACAGACAGGGAACCAGCCAAGCTCTGGGTCTCTGAGTCTTGATCTACAATCTTCTCTTCATCATGCTCTCCAACAAGCCCCAAAACAAACCCCAGAGATGAACAGATAACCACAGAACAGACAAAATCATCAGGCAACTTCAGAAAATATCTAAAAATACTAAACCAAGGGGGAAAAATCTAACAATTATTCACAAGGGCCTACAACATTTACTCATAACATCCACATATGCCCCTACCCAAAAATCAAAACAAAACTCTCTAAAGAAAATGAATTTCCTTACCTATGCACAACCTAAACCCTAATTAAGCACCCTAAGGCTAACCTAACTAAACTAATCAAATTTTAATCTAAAAATCAAGAATTAAATCCTATGGGGAACTATGATTCAATATCTAATCACACCAAAAAGAATGAGTTAAAAATCCTAAGGGAAAGTCCTAAAAGAAATTCTACAAAATCATGTACAAAACTAATCCTATTTTAAAAACTATTAAAAAGAAAAATCTATTAAAAATATGAAAAGAAAATAAAATGGACATTTTATTTATTCATAATTTTCTAGACAGATTTATTAACATATGAAAAAACAAGAATTAAAAAATATTAAATTTTCTATTTTTTATGAATTTTTAAAGTGCAAGAAAATTAAATGGAATTAAAATAAAAAAGAAAACAATTAAAGGGGAGGGGGGTGTGATAAGCAAGACACGCCAGTTATTATATTAGATGGGCTGGATCATGGGGGGTGCGGATAGGAGAGAACATGCTAAGCCCAGACGGACTCACTAATTGAAACGGCAGCGTTTCAATTTTTGAATTTTCCCTCCGTTTTGTTGATTAATCTGGGCCGTAGATTGAGGTGAATTGGTCAATACTTCCAACACGAATCAACGGGTGTGATTATGTCTTCCACCTTGGATCTGCTAGGGTTTCACGAAACAACCCCCACACGCGAATCTTCCATCCTCCATAGCTCTCTCATCTCACAACCATTTCCCTCGATACAAAAACCAAACTTAACCTACTCATTGCCCTCTACACAGCCATGGTCCTAGATTCCTCTAAAACTCAACCTAAAAAGAAATACACACGATGGAAGTTCTGGGCACACTCTAATGGCACTGATATGCATGGAAATGGTATGGGCTCATATTATGCAAGAATATTCCCCATCTCATGGGGAGTACACTGAGCTAAAGAGCTAAGATTATAGTATACTAAATGGTAGGTTCTTGGTCCTAAAACAGAAATGGCCATAAAGCAAACCTCCATGTAATGCTCTAAAACTCATCATGATTCATCTCCTAATGGTCTCTACCACATTTCACCTAACCACATGATCTAACTATGCATAAATAATGAGATTCGAAGGAAAATGCATACCTTGCAAGTGGTGATGGCTATGGTGGTTCTCCTTCAATTCAAGACTTGGTACTTCCTTTAGATGATCTTTAAGGGATCTATATGCTTCTGTTTGCAGTAGTTTGTGCTCACACTTCTTGAATCAACCTAGCCAATCCTTCATGCAAGTTGGAGTGAAGCTTGTGATCTCATGAACCAGCCACAAATTCTCCTTGATTTTTCTTGCCAAATACTCAATGTTGCTTGTAGATGATGATGATAATCAGAATTGTAGTGATTGATGAAGTTTCAATGGGGTTTGGAATGGAAATGCACTTTTGGAGTGAAGGAATCAAAGTGTAGTATGCAAGCTCTAAGAATCTCTAACCAATGCATGGAGTCACTCTAGGGCTTATATAGATGAGAATAGAAGCCTCTAGAACTTTGGAGAACCTTCCATGAAGTTTCTAGAACTTCTCATGCAATGATAATTTGAATTTGCCATATTTAGTAAATCTCATGCTATATCATGATACACCATGCAATCTCACTTAATTTCTCCTCAAATGATATGGTAAAATGAAAACAAAGCCTTACAAGTCCTTATGTAGCATTTTCCCATCTTTCCTTTTGATGCCTTAAAGTGCAAGTAACAAATTTACAAAGCAACTCCAATTTTTAAGCCTAAACTCAAAAATGTGGCTAAACCATGGCTTTTAAAATGATGTTTCCAATCAAAATGATATATTGGATGACCTATTTTGGATTCCTAACCAATTTCCAATTTCAACTTTTTCAACTTATAAGCCATTTTAGGTCATTTTCACCCAATCTTGCAAATCCATGCTATGAGCTTTTCCAACAATTCATGAACTTCTTTCTAGACTTAAAATCACATTTTGAACAACTTTCATGTTTTGAGTTTTTCCATTTGAGGCTTGGAACTAGGAGATATGGCCTTTGCTTAAAATGACCTATAACTGACAAATGACCAAAATACCCCTGTCTTGTTCAAACCATAAGTTGAGTTCCACAAATCCTATCAAGGACTTCTACCACTCAAATTAAAGCTAAGAATATGCCCTCCAACATTCATGTTGACCAAGAGATCATAGGAATCATCCTACTAGGGCAAAAGTTGTCTGCAAGTTGGGTGACTTTCAAGGACCCAGATTCACACACCTCAACTGACCTGTAATTTGTCAAAACCATAACTTGAGCTCTGTAACTCCTATCAAGGACTTCCACCATTCAAATTAAAGCTAAGAACAAGCTCTACAACATTCATGTTGTGGGGAAGATGAGATATCAATCACATCTAGAGCTAAAACTGCCTGGAAGATAGGGATCAAATTAGGGTTTTTTCACTGACAATCCTTGGAAACCCTGACTTGAAACTTCTCAAACTCCTCAATCATGATGAGTTGGTCTAGGAATCGTCTTTATAACATCTCTATGCATCATTCCATGATCTCATGGCCCTTGGATTGGGTCTCAACCTTCTCCAAATCTTCAGCTGATCTAGGGCTGACCCAGTCAAAACCCTAATTCTACCATTCATGGTTGAATCTTCTGAACTCTTGCATAATGACCTCTCTGGGCTTCATGATGGCTATCAAGCCATCTCACAGGCTTCCTCAAAGCATCTAGTTCATTCTCAAAGTCTTAGAATCATCTGAGGAGCACCCACAACTCTCAAGCTGTGAAGCACACACCCCTGGTTTCAATCCACTTCCTCTGAGGATCTCTTGAACTTTATGATGAAGGTATCCATTTTCAAACACTCAATGAATAAATAATTGTTGGTCAAATTTTGGGGTGCAACACCAGCCATATCAAGTCCAATAGAACTCGCATTCTCAATACTTTTTACTTTATCCTCCAAAGCCTTAAACCTCAGTTTGGCTTCAGCGTTCAATTCAGCCTCTCCTCCTCCCAGGGAGAGCATGTCATCTTGACGCTCGGGTGTCCAGTGTTGAGGACCAGCTCCAACACCAGCGGGACCTCCTCCTTGGAAGTTAGCATTGTGGTTTCCGTTGGCGGCACTAGCGCCTCCTTGATTCACGACCGCTGCTCCAGTCGTACCATTGGCAACCCCAGCTGGGCCAGCACCTACTCCCGTGTTCCCATTCACAACACCAGTAGGGGTAATTGTCACCGGTATGGAATTATCACCTCCGTTTGCACCCACCTGGGTCTGAGCATTCTCTCCAGCATGAAATGCTCCCTCAACATCCAACCTTGCAATCAAAGGCTGCACCATATTCTTCAGCTGATCCTGGCTGTTGACAATCACTTGCATCATATCCATGAAGTGAGCCATCCTGTCCTTGAGCTCTTGAACGTCGTTCTGTACTTGTTCCATTATCCTTGGCTTGTTGGCTCTAGTAGAATAACGGTGCGCTGGTCTTTGATCAATCCTGAAATAGAACTCCTGGTAAGACAGAAAGAGTTAGCAAGTAGCTCAGAGTACCTGTTATGCAAAATGATTTATGCAAATGCAATGTGTGTCTGTGCGTTGGGGAGATCACCCCCAATTCTAGTGCCAATGCCAGTGACAGTGCAGGAATAAGAAGCTTGGATCCAATCATGGAGGAAACATCTCATATATTGCTGAAAATAGGCCTATCAAGGCGAAGTTACAACATCACTGCATTACAAACAAAAGCATGACCTCAACCAACAAGCCTGGTGATGGTCAGCACACAACAATACAAACAGCAATCAAGTGCTACTACCCGCCCGATACTCCTTCAACAATCTCTTAGTCTTAGGATGATCCGGCTGGGAAAGCAACCCTTTGATGAGAATGTCTCTTTTCCTGATAATACCCTGAAGTTCTTCAATGGATTCCTCCCAAGTACCTTCTCCAAAGCACTCGTCCAACTTCCTCTTCTGAGATGCAGACTCTTTCTTGTGCTTGACAACTTTGTTCAATGACGCTTAAAGGGAGAAGCTACGCACTGCTTCTGTTTCAGCCTTCCTGGTGCTAACCTTCAACTGATCTTATAACTCGGAGATTCGCAGCTTCAGCTTATCTTCTCTCTCTTTGTTATTAGTCAGCGTAGCATTCCAGGTCTTGTTGAAAGCAGAAATCTCCAGGTAGGCTCTATCAAGGGCCTTCTTCTTGGACTCCAGCATATCGTGGGAGCTCTTGAAATCCATCCCTAAGCGTTCGCGCTTCTTTATCTGCTCAGCCAATTCCATGCGCAACTGGCTTACCAGCTTCTTTTGTTGCTCAAAGGAAAATACCGCTTCGCTCTTCTCATGCCTGAGTTGCATCAGCTCCTCTTCCAACTTCTCGTTGGCTTTCCTCAGGTCCTCTTTCTCCTTCACAACCTGTTCATACCTCTCGATAGGGACAGTAGTGGGCTCCTCAATCATGAGGGGAGTAGGAGGTAGTACTGCCGGAAAAGGCATCAGCGCCTGCTTTGCCCTATCTTGCATCCAGGCCCTGTACGGCGCGTAGGCTTGACTATCACTCTTGCCTAACAACGGTTTTCCTCTTTTGCAAACATGGTTCCAAGCGTGCTGAAGCTTGGCTAACAGTTCTCCGCTCAAATCACCAGTGAAATACAGAGATTCCTGTATTTCCTCATCTTTAGGCGGGCTTCTCAAAGCATAGCCGAACTGACGAACCAACAGTGAAGGATTGTAATTGATACAACCCTTCCTCCCAATCATGGGAACATTAGGATACCCGGCGCATCTATAGATGATCTCTGATCCCAGCAGAGCTCTATCAAACCAGACGACGACTTCTGCAGAAAGTCCCATCAAACGCTGAGGCCATTCAACCGTAGTTGCTGATTCAACAAAACTACCTTTCTTGGGCATGTGGCTATCAAACCACATATACAACAGAGGTACACAACAAGAAATGTTCTTTCCTCTACGGTTCTCGTTCTTGTAGTGCAAAGAGTGGTAGAAATCTCCAATCAGGGTAGGCACTGGATTGCCTGAAGCAAACAGGTGAAAGGCATCCAAATCAACAAAGTCCGGCATGTTTGGGAACAATATGATGCCATAGATGCACAATGTGAGAATAACATTGAACACAACCCAGCAACCGCTCTTAGCATACTCTTGTGCTTTCCCCACCAAGAACTTGAGAGAGAAACCAGAAACTCCGTTCCACGAGGCTAACAACAACTCTGACGGATCTAAGTGTAAAGCAGCAGCTAAATCATCCAACTTGGGCTTAGTATCCATGTGCACAAATGGTACTCTGTCCTGAATAGTAAATTCTAGCATCGAGGCATACTCTTCCATAGTCGGAGCTAAGATGAAGTCCGGAAACACAAAGCATCTCAGGGGAGGATCATAAAATTGCATTAGCGCATACAATCCATTCAGCTCATACACAGTTGGCTTACAGACCAACCTCAGCAGCTTCCCATAGCTCTTTCTGAAGCTACTCTTCACATCATCCCCAGCTAAAGCAATCAGACTCAATCGAGGAGCCACATCAGGAGTAGGCAACTTGTAGGCTACGGTCTTCTTCAACATAGCTGATAGGAGACAGAAATCCGGGCACTAGAATCAAGGGGTATGAAATGCACCTGCAACACAGACACACGTTAATGGTATGCTTCATGATTATGCAAACAATGCAATATGCAAATGATGCAACTATGTGGCAGGGATCAAGAGCTGAATCTCCAACAACTGCCTCAAACAACCCCACAAAACTGCTCAAACCAAGTCACTACAAACCAAAAACAATGCTCCAATCTGGCCTTCAATAGGCCTAGTAACACTGTCTTCAAATAATCAATACCACGGAATCTCAATCCAGAAAACCGGTAGTCTGAAGGTCGAGTTACCTGCATATTCTCATCCCTCTCAAGGTAGGTATCCTATCAACGGATAGCAAGGTACGACATCCTATGCGGTCGATGGCGTCACAGACTTTCAAGACTGATGATACGATACCCAGAAGGTGTGGCATCATCAATCTTGAAGAGGCCTCACTTAGCCAACTTCCAAATGATCGGTCCCCGGAGTCGACAATCCAACTAACCAACAACCCACTCCACCCAAAGGGTGGAACAAGAAGCCAACCAGAAGAACCTCGTCCGAGCGCGGATTTCATGGGACACTAGTACCTGCAAAGCACGCACGCGCCCACTAATTTCCACTCTAAATCTAGGTGCACTCAAGCCCAGGTCCGGCTTACCTCTCAATCATAGATCCCCTCCCCACAATACAACAATAATAACAATGATATAATGCTGAAAAGTAAATGCGGGAAAATAAAGGAATAAAACTGTAAATCCATACAAAACCCCAGACGGGAAAACAAGCGCTAGGATTGACTCTCTTAAGGGACGTTGGATCCCTATGCATAAGGAACTATCGCAGTCCTCAGCGACTGGGAACCGTTGGAGTCCCCAGCAGAGTCGCTAGCTGTCGCTACTGCGAAAATCAGGTGCCGGCACAACAAGAGTCGCCACCTTTCGTTATTTATCCCTCGAGCGAGAAAGGAAACGAATAGGAAAAACCTCGCGAAAACGGGACAAGACCGGTCATCGCAACCAAATCTTAGGGTTCGGGAGTCGGTTACGCAAGGGGAAGTTATTAGCACCCCTCACGTCCATCGTACTCGATGGGATCCACGCTTGTTTGTTGTCTGGACGGATTGTTAATCTAATCTACCTATGAAGGCTGGTTCAAACAAAACTAATCTAGAAAATAAAGGAAAAGGACTCGACAAAGTGTCGCGCTTTGGGCCTACGTATTCTCATCTGTCATGAGAAAATCAGAGTCGACGTAGTTCGGCTAACTACGGGTGGATGGTAGAAGGTGGAAGGTGGAAGGTGGCTCGCCAAGACGTCGCATCTTGTACCTACGTATTTCTCATCAGAGAAAATCAGAGCTAACGTAGTTCGGGAAAAAACAGAACACGGGTTGTTCAGACAGTTTTTACCCGAGTAGGGTTAAACAACAGTTCCAGCAGTTAGGGACAAAGCCTGTTTGCGGTGGCGCTGAAGTTTAACAACACTCTTTTCTTCAGAAAAGTCTTCATTAATTTGCTTACCCCAAAGGGAAAATGATTTTCAGTCTGTTTTCAATCTTTTACGCAAGAAATGTTTTTTATTGTGTTTGCAATTTCAATCGCACTAAAGACTATGACCTAGGAGTGAATGCGTCGCATGTCACCCAAAGGGTACCATACTAAACATCCCAACTATTGGAAAAAAACTCTCCAACAGCTGTTTCCTAGATAGCTTAAGGCTCGTAACGTACGAAAGAAATCATTCATGATTACTGTATCTTAAGCTGTTTGTAGATGAGAAGAGAACGCAACTAAGGATTCATCCTAAGGTTGAGTTGAAACGGGGAAATACTAGAAGTTATCATGCAAAGGCTTCAGCCTAAAAGTCTAATCATCACTTTCCCACCAGAGAAGAGTGAGAACCTAGGGGGAACCATATCAATGGTGAACAAACAGACAGTAAGAATAAACAGTAAATCATCAACAGTAAAGATGCATGCTATGCATAACATAAGCGAGGCAAGGGAAGGCTAGCTTCCACTCAAGCCTATGGGGAATGCTCTCAAGTAAACAAACAATACAGAGAAAGAAAAGCAACCCAGGAGACTCTGCTTCAGCAGCTCCAAGCCATCTTCAACTGGAGACTCCACCTTCAGGCTTCATCTTCAACAGCAAGTCTCAACTTGCTCCTTCAGGCTTTGACTGTAGCTAACACAAGTCTCAACTTGTATTCTTCACCTCTCTAGGTTTCAACATCCTCTCCAAGCTTCAACTTGATCATGCAAACAAACATCCTGCTCTAAGCTTCAGCTTCAAGCACAGGGAAACATAAACTAACATCTTCAAGTTCTTCATCAATCTCTAAATCAAACCTCCAATATTCAAGGACTCATCCTCTTCAAAGCTTCAGCTTCAAACTCAAGTCTCAACTTGATCCTCAACAAAGTCTTCAGACTTTAACAATCTTCAAGGAATCATCCTCTTCAGAGCTTCAGCTCCTATCTTCAACAACTTCAAACAAACCTCAATCAATCATCTTCAAGGCAGTCCTCAATGGAATCTTCTTCTTCAACACTCTTCAATAGGACTCTTCAACAATATTCAATGTTCTCTTTATCTTTAAGCAACCCAAATGCTTAAACAAACCAAAAGGAATCCATTAACAAGATGAGATGGGGATGTTAGAGTGCTTACTGACCTCCAAGGGGAGCCATTAAGGACTTAACATCAAAAGGAAAGGTTCTCTCAAAGTTCTACCTCATAGGGCAAGGTCACTTATCCCTCCAAAGGAGAGAGGTGAATATCCTAGAGGGACTTTATGTCATGGAGAAGAATGGAGGTGAATGATACACTCCAAGTTTCAAGAAGGAAATTATTCTAACTAGGGCTCTACCTACATCCCATCTCCTAAAACAAAAGCAAAACAAAACTCCTAAAGCAAAGACCTCAAGCTCCTCTATGCTCCTTCTTCAAGTCTTCATGGTCTCTACAATGCTTCATCATGCTCCTTAAAACAAATCCAAGCTCCACAAGCACAAGGAGGGAACCACAAGCAAAACAGACAAAAGATAATGCCCTCAAGGCAACACAAACAATGCATACCTTGCAAAATCCATGGAAAATAGTAAAATACTATACAAAAATCCAAGATTAATTCTAGGGGATCCTACACATCTACCCTTAATATCCCATAGGTCCCATAACCTAATTTATCCTAAAAACTAAATTCTATGTGCTTTAATGAACCTATGTTGAATTTTAACCTAATTTTAACTAGTCTAGTGTACACTACTCAAAGCTACTCAAAATTATCCTCAAAAATCATGAAATAAAATCTATGGGAAAGTTAATACCCTAAACTAACTACTCTAAAAAGAATGGGGCAAAAATACAAAGGGATCTATCTAAACTAAATTCACCAAAATCATGTATCAACTTAAAACCATTAAAAGGGCTATTAAAAGAGAAAATATACTAAAAATAGTAAAAAGAAATAAAAGGGCAATTTTATTATTTAGTATTTTTCTTGACAGAAATATAAAATGGTAGAAAAAACTCTCACTCAAAAATACTTAATTTCCTATTTAATATGGATTTCTAAACAATTAAAGAAATTAAAAGAAATTAAAAATAAGAGGAGAATCATAGGGGGTGCAGTTAGTAATGAGAGCTAGTTCATTAAGGCGCATGGGCCTGGACTGGGGGTGTGAAAAGGAATTGAGCCACTAAGCCCAGAATAATGTTTTAATGAAACGCTGTGTTTTAATGTTATCAGAATTCCCTCTCAAATTGTTTTAAACCATGGTCGTTGGATCCGCGCATGGTCAACTAGTCTCCCCCCAAATCCAACACACGTGGACTCATCACTAACCTTGAGACTAGGGTTTGTAGTAACCCTCCATGAAAACAGAGTTCACACCATGAACTTCCACCACTCCGTACTCCTTCATAACAGCACCAAATTCAAAGAAATAAAACACTAAATTGCTCAGTTTTTCAAGCTGAACACACTCATAGCATTAGTTTTTATTGAAAGGTCCTCTAACATGAAACCCGATGGTGAATCCTCCATTACACTCAAACTTCAACTGTGATAAATCTTGGATTTCTTTATACTAACATGATCCTCACACTTCCCTGGTTCACACAAGCCATCCCACGTGTATTATCTCTCCCTATGGCTCTTGTTCTTGCTCATCAAAGAATTGATGTCCAATATGCAAACTCCACCAATGGACCTCAAACTCTCCAGAATTGATCACCTAAGTGTATCTAGCCATTCTACACTAATAACTCAACCTATCAATGCTTAAATAATGGTGTAGAAGAGAAATTGCAGACCTGGTTTCTTGGTATGGCAGGTGGTGAAATTGCTCAAACCAAGCTTCAATCCTTTGCAGAATTACTCAAGGAATCACCTTCTTGCTTCTGTTTGCAAAAGGAGAGGTTGAATCTTCCTCAATTCCAAAATTCGATTCTTGATGCAAGCTTGAGATTCCAAAATGCTATCCTTCAATTCTAGCTCAATCCCCTCTAAATAATGCCCTGAACCAGTTCTAATCCCTTTATAGATGGTGTTTGATCACTCTAGAAGGTTCTGGAATGATCCAATGAGACATTGAGTTTCTCATGTCATGAAATCTCACTTTATGATATCTCACATGACAGTCCATGTATAGCTCAGTTCAGTACTTGGTTCTGAGTTGAAAATCTCTCCAAATGAGATTTTGAGTGTGTTTGGATTGGCATGGTAGCTTGGTTTGATCCCTTGTTGGATTTGGCATATGTTACTTACAGTATAAGCTACCAACAGAAACCTTGAGAAAATGACCTCAAATGCAAAATCTAACATTGCCAATCATCTCCAAATGTATTTTCGACTCAAAATCATCTATAATTTCATTCATTTTGGTCTTGTAATGAGGAATTCCCAAAATAGCCACTTTAATGGACTTAAATCATACCATTTTTAGGTCATTTTTGTCAATATGAGTTCCATGCCTTTCCAAACTTTCATGAACACTTTTATAGACTCAAAACATCATTTTGAGCAAGTTTGATGTTGGGAAATTTTTCATTTGAAACTTCCTTGTATGAGTTTTAGGCATAGGCTAAGAATGACCTATAATTCCACTTTCCCAAAATACCCCTGACTTGCACAAGCTATAACTTGAGCTTCACAAATCATATGAAGGCATACCATACCTTTTTGGAAAGGGGAGACCATGAGGAACATTTCTTATGTTTGGCCAAAGTTCATTTGAAACTTCCTTGAGGGTCAAAAGTTGCTTGGAAGACAGACAACTTTCATAGACAAATTTCAGTGTCCTCAGATGACCTGTAACTTGCAAAGGCTATAACTTGAGTTCTACAAATCCTCTCAAGGACTTCCACCACTCAAATTAAAGCTAAGAACATTATCTACAAGTCCCATGACCATCAAGAGGTGAGATGAGGCTTGCATTTCAACTTATCTTCCTTGGAAATTGGCACCAAACTAGGGGATTTTACACTGACAAGCATGGTAACCCTAGCCTTCAAACTTCTCAAATTTCTTAATCATGATCAAGTAGGCTTGGAATCATCCACTAGGAATCTTAAAGCATCAATCCAAGATCATATGGCATTGGGCATAGGTCACAACCTTCCTCAAATTCATCTGTTGACTTAGGGTTGACCAGTCAAACCCTAATTCTACCACTCATGGTAAAACTTTTCAATCTTCAATCAATGACTTGTCCAAGCCTCATGATGGCTCTCAAGACATCATATGAGCTCTAGCAAGACTTCAAGATCACACTCATAGCTTTAGAATCATCTGGATAGCTTCAATAACTTTCAAGTTAGGAGACTTTCAACTTTGCAATCAACCCTACCTCTGAGGATCTTCATTTTCAACTGAGGAGACATCAACCCTTATGAACTTCAATAACATCATTCAAGAGGTTCTCAAACCTTTCATTAGCTCAAAAGATGCTCACATCCCTTGATCCCTGCACACATCTCAATGCAATGCATATGCTAGTGTATGAATAAATGTAATGAAACCATGAACCAAGTCTCAACAAGGTTAAGTAAATTTTGGGGTGCAACAGCTGCCCCTATTCAAGCGGCTTGGGCCCGGCTAGTTCTCAAACAAGCGTGGCGGAAGACGGTTGAATACCAAAAACCCGAAAATTTGCCAATCACAGAGGCAAACTTCCAATTCTGATACCTGTACTGATAAATACCCGCGGTACTCCGCTGGGGAAGAAAGATTTAAACGAACACTTTTCAATCTGGGGATCACCCTCAGAAAATGACAAATGCCTTCAGATACTGCAATACACTGAGTTCACCATAGAACTTCAACATCAAATCTGTAACAACCTGGGACATTCATGACTCAGACGGGGACATATAATCTTGCCTTCAGGCACCCTGCATCAGCTGGGGAAATCTTTGACATCAGTCTGAAGAATGATATTCTGAGCCACTCATGACTCTGTGAGGATACGTAAACTTGCCTTCAGGAAACTTTCCCGGGGACATCTTCGACATCAGTCTGAAGAAACAAAATCCTGAATCACTCATGACTCGGGGATCTGTGAACTTGCCTTCAGGCAACTCCGTCTTGCTGGGGAGAAACTTTGACATCAGTCAAAGGAATACTTCGGCCTTCAGTACAAAAAGAGAATCCTTGGTCACTCATGACTCTGCGGGAATCCTCAAACTTTGCCTTCAGGCAACTCTGCAGGAAATATCTTCAACATCAGTATAAAGAATGGAACTTGCCTTCAGGCAATTCTGTCGCTGCTAGAAAATCTGTGACTTCAGTCAGGGAGATACTTCGAACTTCAGTCCGAAAAATGAATCCTAAGTAACTCATGACTTTGGGAATAACCTTGCCTTCAGGCACCTCGCATCAGCTAAGGAAATCAGTGACATCAGTCAGAGAAGTGGTATTCTGAGCCATTCATGACTCTGGGGATTCAATATTTTGCCTTCAGGCAAACTCCGCTTCAGCTGGAGAACATCCTCGACTTCAGTCAGAAGAAACACTAGTTGGGTTATACCATAGCCTTCAGGCCTCGACATCAGTCGGGAAAAACCACTAGTCACTCGATCGCAATCAGAAACCATCAGGACAACTGATTTGGCCATCAGACCAACACTGATCATTTCGTAAACAAAAGCTGCACCTGCGAGCTTTTGACATTGTCTTCAGACAAACATTGAATCATCAATGGGGAACCTGAATCCACATGAACCTTCCGTTGACACCTTCAGGTGTTCTCGAAGTCAATTTTCATATCTGACATCGCCTTCAGAGCAACATATCACGCTGCTATAACCATCAGGTTACAATACTGCTGAGGAGGAAGGAAGGGTTCGCCCAAACAATCCTGGAGACTTCGCTGGGGGAAGACGAGAGAGTTCACTCAATCGTTTCTGTAAACTTCCGGGGAGCATATACACTTCTGAAGAAACGGTAACCACCTGGTTCATGTTTCACATGCCTCAGCCGGGGAACGCATGGGTATAATGCTATGCAATCATGCAATGCAATGCTCCAGCAAAATAAATGCTGGAAAGAGGAATCATCCTCTCGGGGGAGAGTAACCACTCTACTGAGGAATAAGCTACCCATCAGGGGAACTGCAACCTGCGCCAATCTCAACTGGACTTAAACTTTGGGGATGACGGGCTCCTCCGGGAAAATTCAACCTTCAGGCCGACCAACATACTATGCTCTGCTCTACTGGGGAAACAAACTTCAGCTTGCTGAACAGTCCTTCAGGACCTGCGGGGAGAAAAGGATAAATGCCACGAACGGCCCTCTGAGAAAAGACTCTCCTGGGGAAAATAGCCTTCAGGCTACCAGACACCCATGTCGATAAGTTCTCAAACTTACGGAGAGACAAACTTCGATTTGCAGAACAGTCCTTCAGGATCTGCTTGGGGAAACATCTTCATTTGCCAATCATGGCTATGCTCGGCTGGGGAGATTCATCTACCTGCCGGAGACAACTGCTACTGAGGGAGTGCCGTCCACCTGCTGGGGAAAGGGCTACACTCTGCCTGGGGATAATTATCTCGATCTGCTGAGAATGACTCTTGCACACGCCTCACGGAGACCGACCCTTGCTGGGGACAACTGTGGGGAAATATTAGTGCATCAGCACTGCTGGGGATATCAATCCTTGGCTACTCAGCTGGGGGGGACGTGCCACTCCTCTCAAGGACATGCTTTGGAAACCTCTGAGGATATCAATCCTAACTTTCTTCGCAACTCGTCTGGGGAAGCTGAACCTATCAAGGAACTTCTCTGACGATCTCTGAGGGGAAACATACTGATCCTATCAAGGATCCACTTTGCGATTGCGGAGGATATCGATCCTGCAAAAACAAACAAACAAATACAACAACCTTCACAAAGGGACCATCAGGTTATCATTCGTGAAATTATTCAGGTAATTCAAAGCTTTAACAATCATTGGCCAAAGCCCACAAGCTTATGCACGCGTATTTTATCAAAAACACCAGGCGTTTTTCGCAAGCAAAACTGCAGAAATAAACATGGAAACAATCAGTTCACTAAATAGTATGTTTATTGATGAAATGGCCTATAAATAGGCAAAGTGTTTTACAAAGGATGCGAACTCCTGAAATGAGGAAGCTGCAAAACAAACAAATACAAGTAGACAACAGATATGTACAAATGTTGGCAATGCGGTGTAGACGAACACCATGAAGCGATCACCCCTATGATTCTCTCGACTCCAAAACTTCCTGACGATTCATCTTCGGAAGAGCTTGATTCGGATAGACGACCTTCATGTACTCCCAAATCACTGAGCAAGGACAATCACACGGACCGCGATCATTTGCTTTTAAATCCCTAACTTTTGCCTGAATCGCCCGTTAGGGTTTTCGATTCACCGGGATACCCTTTTTTGCCAAAGTCGCCCCTTCAGGTTTTCGACTTTGCGGGTTTACATTCTTTTCATTTATATCCCTAATTTTTGCCCGAACCTTTTTCATTTTTCCATGGTTCGCCGGGATGCCCTAATTTTTGCCTGGATCTTCTTTTTCTGTCCAGCGGGTCATTTTTCAAGCAAAATATTTTTTAACCGCGTCCGCGTTCACTGAAGATGGAAAATCTTCCCCATCCATCGTGGACAATAACAAAGCTCCTCCCGAGAAGACCTTGCTGACAACGTACGGCCCTTCATAATTCGGCGTCCACTTGCCCCTGTGATCGGAGTGCGGCGGGAGTATCTTCTTCAGGACGAGATCACCCGTCTGAAAGCTTCGATGGCGCACCTTCTTATCGTAGGCTTTCTTCATTCGGCTTTGGTATATCCGACCATAAGCAATAGAAGCTAATCTCTTCTCATCCATCAGGCTGAGTTGGTTCAATCTGTCCGTTACCCATTCTGCCTCGTCGAGCTTGACGTCACGCAAAACTCGCAAAGAAGGAATCTCGACTTCCAACGGTAACACTGCTTCCATCCCGTATAACAAGGAGAAAGGAGTTGCCCGGGTTGATGTGCGCACCGTCGTGCGATAACCGTGGAGGGAAAACGACAACATCTCGTGTCAGTCCTTATAGGTAACAACCATTTTCTGCACGATCTTCTTTATATTCTTATTGGCTGCTTCAACAACACCATTCATCTTCGGCCGGTAAGGCGACGAATTGTGATGTTCTATCTTGAAGTTCTGACACAACTCCTTCATCATCTTGTTGTTAAGATTTGAACCATTGTCCGTGATAATCCGCTCCGGGATACCATACCGACAGATGATGTCCTTCTTTATAAACCTGGCTTTCACCTGCTTGGTGACATTTGCATACGACGCGGCTTCAACCCACTTTGTAAAGTAATCAATAGCAACCAGAATAAAGCGATGTCTGTTGGATGTCGTAGGCTCAATCTTTCCGATCATATCAATGCCCTACATAGAGAACGGCCACGGGGAAGACATGACATTCAACGGATTCGGCGGTATGTTAATCTTATCAGCATAAATTTGGCACTTGTGACACTTCTTCGCGAACTTGAAACAGTCCGACTCCATGGTCAGCCAATAATATCCTGCCCTCAGGATCTTTCTCGTCATTGCGTGCCCTCCGGCGTGCGTACCGAATGTACCTTCATGAACTTCTTCCATCAGGAAACCAACTTCTTTTTCATCTACACATCTCAGTAGCACGAGGTCATGATTCCGCTTATACAAAACACCATCAGGGTTGAGATAAAAGTTCCCAGAAAGCCTCCTCAGAGTCTTCTTATCCTGGGTTGACGAACCCACCGGATACTCCTTATTCATAAGGAAATTCTGGATGTCGTAGAACCACAGTTTGCCATCAGGCGCCGTCTCAACGGCAAAAATGTGCGCAGGCCTTTCAAGGCGAGAAATCACAATCTTTGGAGCTTCATTCCAAAAGTTGACCTTATACATCGAGGATAAGGTAGCTAAGGCATCAGCCATCTGATTTTCAGCCCTCAGCACATGGTGGAGCTCTACGCGATCAAAGAATGGTAACAACCTTCTGGCGTAATTCATATACGGAATCAAGTTTGGTTGTCGAGTTTCCCACTCTCCTTTGATTTGATTCACAACGAGCGCTGAATCGCCGTACACATCAAGATTTTTGATCCTCAGATCAATGGCTTCTTCCAACCCCATTATACAAGCTTCGTATTCAGCCTCGTTGTTGGTACACGGGAATGTCAACCGGGCGGTGAACGGGATATGCGACCCATGGGGAGTTGTAATAATTGCCTCAATTCCACTACCGTACGAGTTAACCGCACCATCAAAAATCAATTTCCATTGGGAACCCAACTCCGGCCCCTCATCGGGCAAAGGCTCTTCGCGATCTTTCATCTTAAGGAACATCACATCCTCATCAGGGAATTCAAATTTCATAGGCTGGTAGTCTTCGATAGGCAACTCAGCAAGATGTTCAGACAACACGCTCCCCTTGATTGCTTTCTGGGACACGTATTGAATATCATATTCCGTCAGAACCATTTGCCATCTGGCAATACGCCCGGAAAGAGCTTGCTTCTCAAAGACGTACTTTATTGGATCCATTTTCGAGATCAACAGGGTTGTATGATTCAACATATACTGGCGGAGACGCTTGGCAGCCCATGCCAATGCGCAACACGTCTTTTCCAGCATCGAGTATCGGGATTCACAATCAGTGAACTTCGTACTCAGGTAATATATGGCATGTTCCTTTCTGCCTGTCTCATCGTGCTGACCGAGTACGCAACCCATACTATTCTCGAGTACTGTCAAGTACATTATCAACGGCCGTCCGGCAACTGGGGGAATCAAAATGGGAGTTCCTGCAAGTATTTCTTTATTTTATCGAAAGCCCTCTGGCAATCTTCGTTCCATACCACCGCTTGATCTTTCTTTAATAGCTTAAACATCGGTTCACATGTGGCCGTGAGCTGAGAAATAAACCTTGCAATGTAGTTTATTCTCCCCAGGAAACCACACACTTCTTTTTCTGTATGCGGCGCTGGCATATCTCGAATAGCTTTTATCTTGGCAGGATCAACCTCGATGCCTTTCTCACTTACAATGAACCCCAGTAATTTACCGGATCGCACCCCGAAAGTGCACTTATTCGGATTCAGCCTCAACCTGAATTTCCT
The DNA here is from genome assembly GCA_963859935.3 of Lathyrus sativus. Taxonomy (NCBI): domain Eukaryota; kingdom Viridiplantae; phylum Streptophyta; class Magnoliopsida; order Fabales; family Fabaceae; genus Lathyrus; species Lathyrus sativus. Next base: position 658,220,854 of record OZ012735.1, read on the forward strand.
TAACCTATCAAAAAGCTTTTGTAAATTGACCAGGTGTCCCTCCTCCGTTTGAGATTTTGCTATCATGTCGTCTACGTAGATTTCAATCTCGTGGTGGATCATGTCGTGAAACAACGTTACCATTGCTCGCTGGTAAGTTGCCCCTGCGTTCTTCAGACCGAAGGGCATGACCTTATAGCAGAATGTACCCCATGGTGTAATAAAAGTAGTTTTCTCCATGTCCTCCGGCGCCATCTTGATCTGATTGTAACCGGAGAAACCGTCCATGAACAAAAATACTGAGAATTGAGTCGTGTTATCCACCAACACGTCAATATGAGGTAACGGGAAGTCATCTTTAGGGCTTGCCCTATTCAGATCCCGATAATCTACACACATTCGTACCTTACCATCCTTCTTTGGTACCGGCACGATGTTTGCGACCCACGGAGGGTAACTGGCCACCGCCAAAAATCCAGCGTCCAACTGCTTCTGGACCTCTTCCTTGATCTTGACGGCCATATCTGGTCTGGTCCTTCTAAGCTTCTGCTTGACAGGAGGACAATCTTCTCTTAGAGGCAAGTGATGAACCACAATATCGGTGTCCAACCCTGGCATATCCTCGTATGACCAAGCAAAGATGTCACTGTACTCCTTGAGCATATCAACCAACCTTCGCTTGACGTCATCTTGCAATGCGGCCCCTATCCGGACTTCCCTGACAAGCTCTTCAGAGCCCAAATTAACGATCTCAATCGCTTCTTCATTAGGCAGAATGACCTTCTCTTCCTGTTTCAACAGGCGAACCAACTCTTCTGGTAGATCTTCGTCATCTTCACCAATCTCATCTTTAGCTTGATAAACTGGGTGATCGAAGTCGAAGAGAGTCATAGGGAGTTCTGAGGTGTCATCTGTAATAAGAGTCCTGCAATAAACATGGTCACATGCTTAAAAGATGCACATGGTTAGCTCTTAACCTAACATTGTCGTTTTGATGTTTTTTAGTTTTCAAAAATAATAAAAAGGGGGAAAACAAAAACATGAATAACAGGGAACACAAAGTTTTGAATGCAAAGAAACGCCTTGTGATTTATTAACAAAATATATGTTCATAAGCAAGTAAGGCCCTAACAATAAACCACTATGCCCCAGACAAGACATAGGGTTGTACAATGACTGAAAAAGTAAAGCATTACTCTGGACTCGTCACTTGTATGATTTCTCGACTAGACCAGTTGTTGAGGCACTGCCCTGGAATGCTTGGCCGGATCCATGCGTCAAAGTCGCAGTCGCTATCGCCTTCGTCTTTAGACAAAGCGTTAATGCTTTCAAACACCACTCCTCCTTTAGTGAACACTACAGGTCCTCGCCGACGCTGCGAATTCTGGGATGATGAAGCACCAAGAGAATAACCCAATCCAAACCTTCCTTGCTGGTGGGGGATATCCAACACACGACCCCATCCTGGAGCTGAACCACTCTGGACCACGGCTTGCGCTTCCTTAAACGAAGACAAAGACAACACCGGTGTAGGCGCTGCTGTGGAAGATTCATCTTTCACCTTTACAGTTTCAAAAGCCTGACACAGGGTCTCGTGGATCTCACCATCCACTTCAATGTATTTGAAAGACGACAAATGGCTCACCATTATGTCTTCTTCTCCGCACACCGTCACGATACTGCCTCCGACAGCATACTTCAACTTTTGATGGAGGGTAGAGGTTACCGCCCCTGCTGAATGGATCCACGGGCGACCTAACAAGCAGCTGTAGCCAGGCATGATATCCATGATATAGAAAACTGCATCGAAAACTTCCGGCCCCACCTGAATGGGCAATGTAATCTCACCGAACACCGACCGGCGAGTACCATCAAAAGCTTTGACCACCAGATCACTGGGGGTACAACGAATCCCTTGGACATTCAACCTCATCAACGCCTTTTTCGGAAGGACGTTCAAACAGGAGCCGGTATCAACCAGCACATGAGACATTGTCGTCCCTCTGCAGTCTATAGAAATGTGAAGAGCGTTGTTGTGATCCCGGCCTTTAGGCGTCAGATCCATATCAGTAAATCCCAATCCGTTCCCAGCATTCACATGCGAGACCACGCCTTCAAGCTGGTTCACCGAGATTTCCTGAGGAACATATGCAGCATTCAGTACTTTCAGGAGCACGTTGCGATGCGCTTCTGAACTAAGAAGCAGATTCAGGATGGATATCTTTGACGGCGTCTGCTGAAGATGATCAATGATCTTGTAGTCACTCTTTTTGATCAACCGCATAAACTCCTCAGCATCTTTAATAAGCAGATCTTTCTCTACCTCCCGCGAGGTCTCTTCAACTACTTTGCTCTTTCCCTTATCAGCCTTCTCAGCATTATCAGCTACTGGCTCAGGCGCAGCAAACACTCGTCCACTTCGGGTTATACCGCCAGTACCCACAACATTATCTACCAAAGATGCAGGGGTCCCCAGATCCAACTTCTTTCCATTGCAATAGGCTTCCACCCTATATTGCCACGGAACAGCCTTCGAGCTCTCATATGGTATCGGACCAACTTTGGTGATTGTAATGGTAGGAGGCCTCCGGCCTGTGATGGTGATTGTTTTATAAGGGATATTGATGGTTGCTACTTCATCTTCCTGCTTCAGCAGTACTTCTCCAACCTTAGTATCAACTGCTCGGCTGAATTGTAACAAACCTTCGTCGATCAAACTCTGGATCCCTTCTGACAACTGCTCACAGCCATCTGACGTCTTTGCACATTCTGCACAAAACTGCCCACATCCTGGAAAGATCCCCCTCTTACCCAGCTTGGCTTTGATGAAGCTTAGTGGTGTCTTCAGATCACTCACTTTGCTTACTACCTCCAAATCATCTTCTGCTTTGATGATGGCATTGACTCGAGGCTGCCCATGGGTTGGCATAGGATTATCCAGAACGTTAGGAATTTCGTTCGAGAAATTAATCAACTTGGTATCAAGCAGGTCTTGAACTTTATGTTTGAAAGCTTTACAATTCTCAATATTATGACCAACTCCTCCGGAGTGGAACTCACATCTCGCGTTGGCGTCGTACCCCGGTGGTGACTGTCCCGTGATGGGAGGCAAAGTCCTCTTCTGTACAAGATTAAGAGTCAATAACGTCTGAAGCAAATCAGCATAGGTTGTAGGCGGTGTATTAAAATGCCGATTGTTCAACCCTCTATTCGGAAACCTCTGGTTGCCCTGTTGGCGCTGTTGGTTCTGCTGAACCACCTGTTGCTGTGAAGGACCAGCGGGAATGGTGATGCTGGCTATTTGAAGACGCTGCGTGCCCCCGCTCTGACCTCTCCCTCTGCCACGGGCGTTGGTCACTGAACTAGTTTCGCCTTCTCTTTTCCGATTACCAAGGTTCTTCCTACCTCTGACTGAGGAAGTATCTTCACCCTGGATCTTCCCGATTTTGATCCCATTTTCGACACGCTCGCCCGTGATGATGAGATCTGAAAAGCTACCGGACATGCCGCCAACAAGCTTCTCATAGTATATACCAGGAAGAGTAGATACAAACAAGTCTACAAGTTCCCGCTCCACCATTGGAGGTTGAACCCGAGCAGCTGCCGCACGCCATCTCTGTGCGTATTCCTTAAAACCTTCCTCGCTCTTCTGGGACAAATTTTGCAGATGGATACGATTGGGAGCCAGATCGCTGTTATACTGGTAATGACGGACGAATGCTTCAGCAAGCTCCTTCCAGTTATGAACAATGTTGGGTTCCAAACCCATATACCACTCTAAGGATGGTCCAGATAAGCTATCTTGAAAGAAGTGCATCAGCAACTTCTCGTCGTCAGAGTAGGCGGACATCTTGCGATAGAACGACCTCAGATGCATCTTTGGGTAGGTCGTACCTTTATACTTCTCAAAGCCAGGCACTTTAAATTTCTGCGGAATTTTCAGATTGGGAATCAGCCCCATACCAGCTGTCGCTTGCGCGAAAATAAGGTGCCGGCAAAACAGAAGAGTCGCCACCTTTCGTTATTTATCCCTCAGAACGGGAAAGGAAACGATCGGAAAAACCTGACGAAAAAGGGTAAGACAAGGTCGTCGCAACCATTGTCTGGGTTCGGGAGTCGGTTACGCAAGGGGAAGGTATTAGCACCCCTCACGTCCGTCGTACTCGACGGGATCCTCGCTTGTTTGTTTACTTGGATGGGTTGGTTATAATCTATCTACCTATCAAGGCTGGCTGAAAAAGAAAAGAAAAATGACTCGGCAAAGCATCGCGCTTTATGCCTACGTATTCCCGTCTGGAACGAGAAATCAGAGTCAACGTAGTTCGGCTAACTACGGGTGAAGGTGGGGAAGGTTGCTCGCTAGGACATCGCGTCCTATGCCTACGTACTTTCATCTGGTATGAAAGATCAGAGCAAACGTAGTTCGGGAAACTACGGGTTATCTCCTGAGAGAAGTGTTTTTTATTGTGTTTGCGATCTCAACCGCACTAGAGACTATGACCTGAGAGTGAATGCGTCGCATGTCACCCAAAGGGTACCATACTAAACATCCCACCTCAGATAGCTTAAGGCTCGTAACGTACAAAAGAAATCATTCATGATTACTGTATTTTAAGCTGCTTCGAGATGAGAAGAGAACAGGCCCAACTAGGAGGGAGACTATCAAGTCCTACTGTTATCATGCCATGGATTCATCCTATGGTTGAGGTTTGAACAGGGAACTCCTAGATGTTGTCATGCATAGGTTTCAACCTAAAAGTGTATCATCAAATCCTTATCAAAGGAAATGAGAGTCCTAAGGGATCATGTCAATGATACACCAAAACAGACAAAGCATCAACTTAACAGTAAAATGCATGCAATGCAAGTGAGGGAGGAAATGTGTGTGGGGCTTCAGCCTCCACAAGCTCGTCTCGACCTCAAGCCAGTCATGAAATAACAGTAATCATACTGAAGATAAACAACATGCTATCAAGCAATGAACAAATAAAAGAAGTGAAATGCCATCAGGCAAACAAAACACACTTGAGAAAGAATCATCTACTCTCTAATCCTAACCCTAACACAGAATCCTGATCAAATCTAAGCAAAGCCCTAAAGCAAAACCTAACCACAAGAAAACAATCCCAGTCTTCAAGCTTCAAAACAAGCTTACCAAAGAAAGGGAGCTAAGTAGGCAGACTCATAGTGTCTTCCTCAGGAAAGCACTAGGAGGTGTATACTCAGGAGTCATATCCTATGTGGCTCAACCACTGTGATCAGTTTACATTCCTCCTCAGGAGAAATTAAACTCACAAGCAGGCTCCAACATCACTGGATACTTAGGAAATCCTATTTGAACTAGTGGAACTAAGTGAATAGACCCATAGGACCTTCCTCAGGAAAGTACTAGGAGACTTCCACTTAGGAGTTGTATCCTATGTGGCTCAACAACTGTGATCAGTTTACATTCCTCCTCAGGAGAAATTAAACTCACAAGCAGGCTCCAACATCACTGGATACTTAGGAAATCCTATCTGAACTAGTGGAACTAAGTGAATAGACCCATAGGAACTTCCTCAGGAAAGTACTAGGAGACTCCACTTAGGAGTTGTATCCTATGTGGCTCAACAACTGTGATCAGTTTACATTCCTCCTCAGGAGAAACTAAACTCACAAGTTGGCTCCAACATCATTGGATACTTAAGAAATCCTAGATAAACTAATGGAACTAAGTGAATAGACCCATAGGACCTTCCTCAGGAAAGTACTAGGAGGCTTCCACTTAGGAGTTGTATCCCATGTGGCTCAACAACAGGTGATCAGTTTACATTCCTCCTCAGGAGAAATTAAACTCACAAGTTGGCTCCAACATCATTGGATACTTAAGAAAGAGGTGAGAAGAAAGAATGAAAGTCATTCATAGTGCCTTCCTCAGGAAAGTACCATGAACTTCCTTCAAACTTCAGGATCTCAAACCTCACAGACAGGGAACCAGCCAAGCTCTGGGTCTCTGAGTCTTGATCTACAATCTTCTCTTCATCATGCTCTCCAACAAGCCCCAAAACAAACCCCAGAGATGAACAGATAACCACAGAACAGACAAAATCATCAGGCAACTTCAGAAAATACCTAAAAATACTAAACCAAGGGGGAAAAATCTAACAATTATTCACAAGGGCCTACAACATTTACTCATAACATCCACATATGCCCCTACCCAAAAATCAAAACAAAACTCTCTAAAGAAAATGAATTTCCTTACCTATGCACAACCTAAACCCTAATTAAGCACCCTAAGGCTAACCTAACTAAACTAATCAAATTTTAATCTAAAAATCAAGAATTAAATCCTATGGGGAACTATGATTCAATATCTAATCACACCAAAAAGAATGAGTTAAAAATCCTAAGGGAAAGTCCTAAAAGAAATTCTACAAAATCATGTACAAAACTAATCCTATTTTAAAAACTATTAAAAAGAAAAATCTATTAAAAATATGAAAAGAAAATAAAATGGACATTTTATTTATTCATAATTTTCTAGACAGATTTATTAACATATGAAAAAACAAGAATTAAAAAATATTAAATTTTCTATTTTTTATGAATTTTTAAAGTGCAAGAAAATTAAATGGAATTAAAATAAAAAAGAAAACAATTAAAGGGGAGGGGGTGTGATAAGCAAGACACGCCAGTTATTATATTAGATGGGCTGGATCATGGGGGGTGCGGATAGGAGAGAACATGCTAAGCCCAGACGGACTCACTAATTGAAACGGCAGCGTTTCAATTTTTGAATTTTCCCTCCGTTTTGTTGATTAATCTGGGCCGTAGATTGAGGTGAATTGGTCAATACTTCCAACACGAATCAACGGGTGTGATTATGTCTTCCACCTTGGATCTGCTAGGGTTTCACGAAACAACCCCCACACGCGAATCTTCCATCCTCCATAGCTCTCTCATCTCACAACCATTTCCCTCGATACAAAAACCAAACTTAACCTACTCATTTCCCTCTACACAGCCATGGTCCTAGATTCCTCTAAAACTCAACCTAAAAAGAAATACACACGATGGAAGTTCTGGGCACACTCTAATGGCACTGATATGCATGGAAATGGTATGGGCTCATATTATGCAAGAATATTCCCCATCTCATGGGGAGTACACTGAGCTAAAGAGCTAAGATTATAGTATACTAAATGGTAGGTTCTTGGTCCTAAAACAGAAATGGCCATAAAGCAAACCTCCATGTAATGCTCTAAAACTCATCATGATTCATCTCCTAATGGTCTCTACCACATCTCACCTAACCACATGATCTAACTATGCATAAATAATGAGATTCGAAGGAAAATGCATACCTTGCAAGTGGTGATGGCTATGGTGGTTCTCCTTCAATTCAAGACTTGGTACTTCCTTTAGATGATCTTTAAGGGATCTATATGCTTCTGTTTGCAGTAGTTTGTGCTCACACTTCTTGAATCAACCTAGCCAATCCTTCATGCAAGTTGGAGTGAAGCTTGTGATCTCATGAACCAGCCACAAATTCTCCTTGATTTTTCTTGCCAAATACTCAATGTTGCTTGTAGATGATGATGATAATCAGAATTGTAGTGATTGATGAAGTTTCAATGGGGTTTGGAATGGAAATGCACTTTTGGAGTGAAGGAATCAAAGTGTAGTATGCAAGCTCTAAGAATCTCTAACCAATGCATGGAGTCACTCTAGGGCTTATATAGATGAGAATAGAAGCCTCTAGAACTTTGGAGAACCTTCCATGAAGTTTCTAGAACTTCTCATGCAATGATAATTTGAATTTGCCATATTTAGTAAATCTCATGCTATATCATGATACACCATGCAATCTCAATTAATTTCTCCTCAAATGATATGGTAAAATGAAAACAAAGCCTTACAAGTCCTTATGTAGCATTTTCCCATCTTTCCTTTTGATGCCTTAAAGTGCAAGTAACAAATTTACAAAGCAACTCCAATTTTTAAGCCTAAACTCAAAAATGTGGCTAAACCATGGCTTTTAAAATGATGTTTCCAATCAAAATGATATATTGGATGACCTATTTTGGATTCCTAGATCTTCCAAACCAATTTCCAATTTCAACTTTTTCAACTTATAAGCCATTTTAGGTCATTTTCACCCAATCTTGCAAATCCATGCTATGAGCTTTTCCAACAATTCATGAACTTCTTTCTAGACTTAAAATCACATTTTGAACAACTTTCATGTTTTGAGTTTTTCCATTTGAGGCTTGGAACTAGGAGATATGGCCTTTGCTTAAAATGACCTATAACTGACAAATGACCAAAATACCCCTGTCTTGTTCAAACCATAAGTTGAGTTCCACAAATCCTATCAAGGACTTCTACCACTCAAATTAAAGCTAAGAATATGCCCTCCAACATTCATGTTGACCAAGAGATCATAGGAATCATCCTACTAGGGCAAAAGTTGTCTGCAAGTTGGGTGACTTTCAAGGACCCAGATTCACACACCTCAACTGACCTGTAATTTGTCAAAACCATAACTTGAGCTCTGTAACTCCTATCAAGGACTTCCACCATTCAAATTAAAGCTAAGAACAAGCTCTACAACATTCATGTTGTGGGGAAGATGAGATATCAATCACATCTAGAGCTAAAACTGCCTGGAAGATAGGGATCAAATTAGGGTTTTTTCACTGACAATCCTTGGAAACCCTGACTTGAAACTTCTCAAACTCCTCAATCATGATGAGTTGGTCTAGGAATCGTCTTTATAACATCTCTATGCATCATTCCATGATCTCATGGCCCTTGGATTGGGTCTCAACCTTCTCCAAATCTTCAGCTGATCTAGGGCTGACCCAGTCAAAACCCTAATTCTACCATTCATGGTTGAATCTTCTGAACTCTTGCATAATGACCTCTCTGGGCTTCATGATGGCTATCAAGCCATCTCACAGGCTTCCTCAAAGCATCTAGTTCATTCTCAAAGTCTTAGAATCATCTGAGGAGCACCCACAACTCTCAAGCTGTGAAGCACACACCCCTGGTTTCAATCCACTTCCTCTGAGGATCTCTTGAACTTTCTGATGAAGGTATCCATTTTCAAACACTCAATGAATAAATAATTGTTGGTCAAATTTTGGGGTGCAACACCATCCATATCAAGTCCAATAGAACTCGCATTCTCAATACTTTTTACTTTATCCTCCAAAGCCTTAAACCTCAGTTTGGCTTCAGCGTTCAATTCAGCCTCTCCTCCTCCCAGGGAGAGCATGTCATCTTGACGCTCGGGTGTCCAGTGTTGAGGACCAGCTCCAACACCAGCGGGACCTCCTCCTTGGAAGTTAGCATTGTGGTTTCCGTTGGCGGCACTAGCGCCTCCTTGATTCACGACCGCTGCTCCAGTCGTACCATTGGCAACCCCAGCTGGGCCAGCACCTACTCCCGTGTTCCCATTCACAACACCAGTAGGGGTAATTGTCACCGGTATGGAATTATCACCTCCGTTTGCACCCACCTGGGTCTGAGCATTCTCTCCAGCATGAAATGCTCCCTCAGCATCCAACCTTGCAATCAAAGGCTGCACCATATTCTTCAGCTGATCCTGGCTGTTGACAATCACTTGCATCATATCCATGAAGTGAGCCATCCTGTCCTTGAGCTCTTGAACGTCGTTCTGTACTTGTTCCATTATCCTTGGCTTGTTGGCTCTAGTAGAATAACGGTGCGCTGGTCTTTGATCAATCCTGAAATAGAACTCCTGGTAAGACAGAAAGAGTTAGCAAGTAGCTCAGAGTACCTGTTATGCAAAATGATTTATGCAAATGCAATGTGTGTCTGTGCGTTGGAGAGATCACCCCCAATTCTAGTGCCAATGCCAGTGACAGTGCAGGAATAAGAAGCTTGGATCCAATCATGGAGGAAACATCTCATATATTGCTGAAAATAGGCCTATCAAGGCGAAGTTACAACATCACTGCATTACAAACAAAAGCATGACCTCAACCAACAAGCCTGGTGATGGTCAGCACACAACAATACAAACAGCAATCAAGTGCTACTACCCGCCCGATACTCCTTCAACAATCTCTTAGTCTTAGGATGATCCGGCTGGGAAAGCAACCCTTTGATGAGAATGTCTCTTTGCCTGATAATACCCTGAAGTTCTTCAATGGATTCCTCCCAAGTACCTTCTCCAAAGCACTCGTCCAACTTCCTCTTCTGAGATGCAGACTCTTTCTTGTGCTTGACAACTTTGTTCAACGACGCTTAAAGGGAGAAGCTACGCACTGCTTCTGTTTCAGCCTTCCTGGTGCTAACCTTCAACTGATCTTATAACTCGGAGATTCGCAGCTTCAGCTTATCTTCTGTCTCTTTGTTATTAGTCAGCGTAGCATTCCAGGTCTTGTTGAAAGCAGAAATCTCCAGGTAGGCTCTATCAAGGGCCTTCTTCTTGGACTCCAGCATATCGTGCGAGCTCTTGAAATCCATCCCTAAGCGTTCGCGCTTCTTTATTTGCTCAGCCAATTCCATGCGCAACTGGCTTACCAGCTTCTTTTGCTGCTCAAAGGAAAATACCGCTTCGCTCTTCTCATGCCTGAGTTGCATCAGCTCCTCTTCCAACTTCTCGTTGGCTTTCCTCAGGTCCTCTTTCTCCTTCACAACCTGTTCATACCTCTCGATAGGGACAGTATTGGGCTCCTCAATCATGAGGGGAGTAGGAGGTAGTACTGCCGGAAAAGGCATCAGCGCCTGCTTTGCCCTATCTTGCATCCAGGCCCTGTACGGCGCGTAGGCTTGACTATCACTCTTGCCTAACAACGGTTTTCCTCTTTTGCAAACATGGTTCCAAGCGTGCTGAAGCTTGGATAACAGTTCTCCGCTCAAATCACCAGTGAAATACAGAGATTCCTGTATTTCCTCATCTTTAGGCGGGCTTCTCAAAGCATAGCCGAACTGACGAACCAACAGTGAAGGATTGTAATTGATACAACCCTTCCTCCCAATCATGGGAACATTAGGATACCCGGCGCATCTATAGATGATCTCTGATCCCAGCAGAGCTCTATCAAACCAGACGACGACTTCTGCAGAAAGTCCCATCAAACGCTGAGGCCATTCAACCGTAGTTGCTGATTCAACAAAACTACCTTTCTTGGGCATGTGGCTATCAAACCACATATACAACAGAGGTACACAACAAGAAACGTTCTTTCCTCTACGGTTCTCGTTCTTGTAGTGCAAAGAGTGGTAGAAATCTCCAATCAGGGTAGGCACTGGATTGCCTGAAGCAAACAGGTGAAAGGCATCCAAATCAACAAAGTCCGGCATGTTTGGGAACAATATGATGCCATAGATGCACAATGTGAGAATAACATTGAACACAACCCAGCAACCGCTCTTAGCATACTCTTGTGCTTTCCCTACCAAGAACTTGAGAGAGAAACCAGAAACTCCGTTCCACGAGGCTAACAACAACTCTGACGGATCTAAGTGTAAAGCAGCAGCTAAATCATCCAACTTGGGCTTAGTATCCATGTGCACAAATGGTACTCTGTCCTGAATAGTAAATTCTAGCATCGAGGCATACTCTTCCATAGTCGGAGCTAAGATGAAGTCCGGAAACACAAAGCATCTCAGGGGAGGATCATAAAATTGCATTAGCGCATACAATCCATTCAGCTCATACACAGTTGGCTTACAGACCAACCTCAGCAGCTTCCCATAGCTCTTTCTGAAGCTACTCTTCACATCATCCCCAGCTAAAGCAATCAGACTCAATCGAGGAGCCACATCAGGAGTAGGCAACTTGTAGGCTACGGTCTTCTTCAACATAGCTGATAGGAGACAGAAATCCGGGCACTAGAATCAAGGGGTATGAAATGCACCTGCAACACAGACACACGTTAATGGTATGCTTCATGATTATGCAAACAATGCAATATGCAAATGATGCAACTATGTGGCAGGGATCAAGAGCTGAATCTCCAACAACTGCCTCAAACAACCCCACAAAACTGCTCAAACCAAGTCACTACAAACCAAAAACAATGCTCTAATCTGGCCTTCAATAGGCCTAGTAACACTGTCTTCAAATAATCAATACCACGAAATCTCAATCCAGAAAACCGGTAGTCTGAAGGTCGAGTTACCTGCATATTCTCATCCCTCTCAAGGTAGGTATCCTATCAACGGATAGCAAGGTACGGCATCCTATGCGGTCGGTGGCGTCACAGACTTTCAAGACTGATGATACGATACCCAGAAGGTGTGGCATCATCAATCTTGAAGAGGCCTCACTTAGCCAACTTCCAAATGATCGGTCCCCGGAGTCGACAATCCAACTAACCAACAACTCACTCCACCCAAAGGGTGGAACAAGAAGCCAACCAGAAGAACCTCGTCCGAGCGCGGATTTCATGGGACACTAGTACATGCAAAGCACGCACGCGCCCACTAATTTCCACTCTAAATCTAGGTGCACTCAAGCCCAGGTCCGGCTTACCTCTCAATCATAGATCCCCTCTCCACAATACAGCAATAATAACAATAATATAATGCTGAAAAGTAAATGCGGGAAAATAAAGGAATAAAACTGTAAATCCATACAAAACCCCAGACGGGCAAACAAGCGCTAGGATTGACTCTCTTAAGGGACGTTGGATCCCTATGCATAAGGAACTATCGCAGTCCTCAGCGACTGGGAACCGTTGGAGTCCCCAACAGAGTCGCTAGCTGTCGCTACTGCGAAAATCAGGTGCCGGCACAACAAGAGTCGCCACCTTTCGTTATTTATCCCTCGAGCGGGAAAGGAAACGAATAGGAAAAACCTCGCGAAAACGGGACAAGACCGGTCATCGCAACCAAATCTTAGGGTTCGGGAGTCGGTTACGCAAGGGGAAGGTATTAGCACCCCTCACGTCCATCGTACTCGATGGGATCCACGCTTGTTTGTTGTCTGGACGGATTGTTAATCTAATCTACCTATGAAGGCTGGTTCAAACAAAACTAATCTAGAAAATAAAGGAAAAGGACTCGACAAAGTGTCGCGCTTTGGGCCTACGTATTCTCATCTGTCATGAGAAAATCAGAGTCGACGTAGTTCGGCTAACTACGGGTGGATGGTAGAAGGTGGAAGGTGGAAGGTGGCTCGCCAAGACGTCGCATCTTGTGCCTACGTATTTCTCATCAGAGAAAATCAGAGCTAACGTGGTTCGGGAAAAAACAGAACACGGGTTGTTCAGACAGTTTTTACCCGAGTAGGGTTAAACAACAGTTCCAGCAGTTAGGGACAAAGCCTGTTTGCGGTGGCGCTGAAGTTTAACAACACTCTTTTCTTCAGAAAAGTCTTCATTAATTTGCTTACCCCAAAGGGAAAATGATTTTCAGTCTGTTTTCAATCTTTTACGCAAGAAATGTTTTTTATTGTGTTTGCAATTTCAATCGCACTAAAGACTATGACCTAGGAGTGAATGCGTCGCATGTCACCCAAAGGGTACCATACTAAACATCCCAACTATTGGAAAAAAACTCTCCAACAGCTGTTTCCTAGATAGCTTAAGGCTCGTAACGTACGAAAGAAATCATTCATGATTACTGTATCTTAAGCTGTTTGTAGATGAGAAGAGAACGCAACTAAGGATTCATCCTAAGGTTGAGTTGAAACGGGGAAATACTAGAAGTTATCATGCAAAGGCTTCAGCCTAAAAGTCTAATCATCACTTTCCCATCAGAGAAGAGTGAGAACCTAGGGGGAACCATATCAATGGTGAACAAACAGACAGTAAGAATAAACAGTAAATCATCAACAGTAAAGATGCATGCTATGCATAACATAAGCGAGGCAAGGGAAGGCTAGCTTCCACTCAAGCCTATGGGGAATGCTCTCAAGTAAACAAACAATACAGAGAAAGAAAAGCAACCCAGGAGACTCTGCTTCAGCAGCTCCAAGCCATCTTCAACTGGAGACTCCACCTTCAGGCTTCATCTTCAACAGCAAGTCTCAACTTGCTCCTTCAGGCTTTGACTGTAGCTAACACAAGTCTCAACTTGTATTCTTCACCTCTCTAGGTTTCAACATCCTCTCCAAGCTTCAACTTGATCATGCAAACAAACATCCTGCTCTAAGCTTCAGCTTCAAGCACAGGGAAACATAAACTAACATCTTCAAGTTCTTCATCAATCTCTAAATCAAACCTCCAATATTCAAGGACTCATCCTCTTCAAAGCTTCAGCTTCAAACTCAAGTCTCAACTTGATCCTCAATAAAGTCTTCAGACTTTAACAATCTTCAAGGAATCATCCTCTTCAGAGCTTCAGCTCCTATCTTCAACAACTTCAAACAAACCTCAATCAATCATCTTCAAGGCAGTCCTCAATGGAATCTTCTTCTTCAACACTCTTCAATAGGACTCTTCAACAATATTCAATGTTCTCTTTATCTTTAAGCAACCCAAATGCTCAAACAAACCAAAAGGAATCCATTAACAAGATGAGATGGGGATGTTAGAGTGCTTACTGACCTCCAAGGGAAGCCATTAAGGACTTAACATCAAAAGGAAAGGTTCTCTCAAAGTTCTACCTCATAGGGCAAGGTCACTTATCCCTCCAAAGGAGAGAGGTGAATATCCTAGAGGGACTTTATGTCATGGAGAAGAATGGAGGTGAATGATACACTCCAAGTTTCAAGAAGGAAATTATTCTAACTAGGGCTCTACCTACATCCCATCTCCTAAAACAAAAGCAAAACAAAACTCCTAAAGCAAACACCTCAAGATCCTCTATGCTCCTTCTTCAAGTCTTCATGGTCTCTACAATGCTTCATCATGCTCCTTAAAACAAATCCAAGCTCCACAAGCACAAGGAGGGAACCACAAGCAAAACAGACAAAAGATAATGCCCTCAAGGCAACACAAACAATGCATACCTTGCAAAATCCATGGAAAATAGTAAAATACTATACAAAAATCCAAGATTAATTCTAGGGGATCCTACACATCTACCCTTAATATCCCATAGGTCCCATAACCTAATTTATCCTAAAAACTAAATTCTATGTGCTTTAATGAACCTATGTTGAATTTTAACCTAATTTTAACTAGTCTAGTGTACACTACTCAAAGCTACTCAAAATTATCCTCAAAAATCATGAAATAAAATCTATGGGAAAGTTAATACCCTAAACTAACTACTCTAAAAAGAATGGGGCAAAAATACAAAGGGATCTATCTAAACTAAATTCACCAAAATCATGTATCAACTTAAAACCATTAAAAGGGCTATTAAAAGAGAAAATATACTAAAAATAGTAAAAAGAAATAAAAGGGCAATTTTATTATTTAGTATTTTTCTTGACAGAAATATAAAATGGTAGAAAAAACTCTCACTCAAAAATACTTAATTTCCTATTTAATATGGATTTCTAAACAATTAAAGAAATTAAAAGAAATTAAAAATAAGAGGAGAATCATAGGGGGTGCAGTTAGTAATGAGAGCTAGTTCATTAAGGCGCATGGGCCTGGACTGGGGGTGTGAAAAGGAATTGAGCCACTAAGCCCAGAATAGCGTTTTAATGAAACGCTGTGTTTTAATGTTATCAGAATTCCCTCTCAAATTGTTTTAAACCATGGTCGTTGGATCCGCGCATGGTCAACTAGTCTCCCCCCAAATCCAACGCACGTGGACTCATCACTAACCTTGAGACTAGGGTTTGTAGTAACCCTCCATGAAAACAGAGTTCACACCATGAACTTCCACCACTCCGTACTCCTTCATAACAGCACCAAATTCAAAGAAATAAAACACTAAATTGCTCAGTTTTTCAAGCTGAACACACTCATAGCATTAGTTTTTATTGAAAGGTCCTCTAACATGAAACCCGATGGTGAATCCTCCATTACACTCAAACTTCAACTGTGATAAATCTTGGATTTCTTTATACTAACATGATCCTCACACTTCCCTGGTTCACACAAGCCATCCCACGTGTATTATCTCTCCCTATGGCTCTTGTTCTTGCTCATCAAAGAATTGATGTCCAATATGCAAACTCCACCAATGGACCTCAAACTCTCCAGAATTGATCACCTAGGTGTATCTAGCCATTCTACACTAATAACTCAACCTATCAATGCTTAAATAATGGTGTAGAAGAGAAATTGCAGACCTGGTTTCTTGGTATGGCAGGTGGTGAAATTGCTCAAACCAAGCTTCAATCCTTTGCAGAATTACTCAAGGAATCACCTTCTTGCTTCTGTTTGCAAAAGGAGAGGTTGAATCTTCCTCAATTCCAAAATTTGATTCTTGATGCAAGCTTGAGATTCCAAAATGCTATCCTTCAATTCTGGCTCAATCCCCTCTAAATAATGCCCTGAACCAGTTCTAATCCCTTTATAGATGGTGTTTGATCACTCTAGAAGGTTCTGGAATGATCCAATGAGACATTGAGTTTCTCATGTCATGAAATCTCACTTTATGATATCTCACATGACAGTCCATGTATAGCTCAGTTCAGTACTTGGTTCTGAGTTGAAAATCTCTCCAAATGAGATTTTGAGTGTGTTTGGATTGGCATGGTAGCTTGGTTTGATCCCTTGTTGGATTTGGCATATGTTACTTACAGTATAAGCTACCAACAGAAACCTTGAGAAAATGACCTCAAATGCAAAATCTAACATTGCCAATCATCTCCAAATGTATTTTCGACTCAAAATCATCTATAATTTCATTCATTTTGGTCTTGTAATGAGGAATTCCCAAAATAGCCACTTTAATGGACTTAAATCATACCATTTTTAGGTCATTTTTGTCAATATGAGTTCCATGCCTTTCCAAACTTTCATGAACACTTTTCTAGAATCAAAACATCATTTTGAGCAAGTTTGATGTTGGGAAATTTTTCATTTGAAACTTCCTTGTATGAGTTTTAGGCATAGGCTAAGAATGACCTATAATTCCACTTTCCCAAAATACCCCTGACTTGCACAAGCTATAACTTGAGCTTCACAAATCAGATGAAGGCATACCATACCTTTTTGGAAAGGGGAGACCATGAGGAACATTTCTTATGTTTGGCCCAAGTTCATTTGAAACTTCCTTGAGGGTCAAAAGTTGCTTGGAAGACAGACAACTTTCATAGACAAATTTCAGTGTCCTCAGATGACCTGTAACTTGCAAAGGCTATAACTTGAGTTCTACAAATCCTCTCAAGGACTTCCACCACTCAAATTAAAGCTAAGAACATTATCTACAAGTCCCATGACCATCAAGAGGTGAGATGAGGCTTTCATTTCAACTTATCTTCCTTGGAAATTGGCACCAAACTAGGGGATTTTACACTGACAAGCATGGTAACCCTAGCCTTCAAACTTCTCAAATTTCTTAATCATGATCAAGTAGGATTGGAATCATCCACTAGGAATCTTAAAGCATCAATCCAAGATCATATGGCATTGGGCATATGTCTCAACCTTCCTCAAATTCATCTGTTGACTTAGGGTTGACCAGTCAAACCCTAATTCTACCACTCATGGTAAAACTTTTCAATCTTCAATCAATGACTTGTCTAGGCCTCATGATGGCTCTCAAGACATCATATGAGCTCTAGCAAGACTTCAAGATCACACTCATAGCTTTAGAATCATCTGGATAGCTTCAATAACTTTCAAGTTAGGAGACTTTCAACTTTGCAATCAACCCTACCTCTGAGGATCTTCATTTTCAACTGAGGAGACATCAACCCTTATGAACTTCAATAACATCATTCAAGAGGTTCTCAAACCTTTCATTAGCTCAAAAGATGCTCACATCCCTTGATCCCTGCACACATCTCAATGCAATGCATATGCTAGTGTATGAATAAATGTAATGAAACCATGAACCAAGTCTCAACAAGGTTAAGTAAATTTTGGGGTGCAACAGCTGCCCCTATTCAAGCGGCTTGGGCCCGGCTAGTTCTCAAACAAGCGTGGCGGAAGACGGTTGAATACCAAAAACCCGAAAATTTGCCAATCACAGAGGCAAACTTCCAATTCTGATACCTGTACTGATAAATACCCGCGGTACTCCGCTGGGGAAGAAAGATTTAAACGAACACTTTTCAATCTGGGGATCACCCTCAGAAAATGACAAATGCCTTCAGATACTGCAATACACTGAGTTCACCATAGAACTTCAACATCAAATCTGTAACAACCTGGGTCACTCATGACTCAGACGGGGACATATAATCTTGCCTTCAGGCACCCTGCATCAGCTGGGGAAATCTTTGACATCAGTCTGAAGAATGATATTTTGAGCCACTCATGACTCTGTGAGGATACGTAAACTTGCCTTCAGGCAACTTTCCCGGGGACATCTTCGACATCAGTCTGAAGAAACAAAATCCTGAATCACTCATGACTCGGGGATCTGTGAACTTGCCTTCAGGCAACTCCGTCTTGCTGGGGAGAAACTTTGACATCAGTCAAAGGAATACTTCGGCCTTCAGTACAAAAAGAGAATCCTTGGTCACTCATGACTCTGCGGGAATCCTCAAACTTTGCCTTCAGGCAACTCTGCAGGAAATATCTTCAACATCAGTATAAAGAATGGAACTTGCCTTCAGGCAATTTTGTCGCTGCTAGAAAATCCGTGACTTCAGTCAGGGAGATACTTCGAACTTCAGTCCGAAAAATGAATCCTAAGTAACTCATGACTTTGGGAATAACCTTGCCTTCAGGCACCTCGCATCAGCTAAGGAAATCAATGACATCAGTCAGAGAAGTGGTATTCTGAGCCATTCATGACTCTAGGGATTCAATATTTTGCCTTCAGGCAAACTCCGCTTCAGCTGGAGAACATCCTCGACTTCAGTCAGAAGAAACACTAGTTGGGTTATACCATAGCCTTCAGGCCTCGACATCAGTCGGGAAAAACCACTAGTCACTCGATCGCAATCAGAAACCATCAGGACAACTGATTTGGCCATCAGACCAACACTGATCATTTCGTAAACAAAAGCTGCACCTGCGAGCTTTTGACATTGTCTTCAGACAAACATTGAATCATCAATGGGGAACCTGAATCCACAGGAACCTTCCGTTGACACCTTCAGGTGTTCTCAAAGTCAATTTTCATATCTGACATCGCCTTCAGAGCAACATATCACGCTGCTATAACCATCAGGTTACAATACTGCTGAGGAGGAAGGAAGGGTTCGCCCAAACAATCCTGGAGACTTCGTTGGGGGAAGACGAGAGAGTTCACTCAATCGTTTCTGTAAACTTCCGGGGAGCATATACACTTCTGAAGAAACGGTAACCACCTGGTTCATGTTTCACATGCCTCAGCCGGGGAACGCATGGGTATAATGCTATGCAATCATGCAATGCAATGCTCCAGCAAAATAAATGCTGGAAAGAGGAATCATCCTCTCGGGGGAGAGTAACCACTCTGCTGAGGAATAAGCTACCCATCAGGGGAACTGCAACCTGCGCCAATCTCAACTGGACTTAAACTTTGGGGATGACGGGCTCCTCCGGGAAAATTCAACCTTCAGGCCGACCAACATACTATGCTCTGCTCTACTGGGGAAACAAACTTCAGCTTGCTGAACAGTCCTTCAGGACCTGCAGGGAGAAAAGGATAAATGCCACGAACGGCCCTCTGAGAAAAGACTCTCCTGGGGAAAATAGCCTTCAGGCTACCAGACACCCATGTCGATAAGTTCTCAAACTTACGGAGAGACAAACTTCGATTTGCAGAACAGTCCTTCAGGATCTGCTTGGGGAAACATCTTCATTTGCCAATCATGGCTATGCTCGGCTGGGGAGATTCATCAACCTGCCGGAGACAACTGCTACTGAGGGAGTGCCGTCCACCTGCTGGGGAAAGGGCTACACTCTGCCTGGGGATAATTATCTCGATCTGCTGAGAATGACTCTTGCACACGCCTCACGGAGACCGACCCTTGCTGGGGACAACTGTGGGGAAATATTAGTGCATCAGCACTGCTGGGGATATCAATCCTTGGCTACTCAGCTGGGGGGGACGTGTCACTCCTCTCAAGGACATGCTTTGGCAACCTCCGAGGATATCAATCCTAACTTTCTTCGCAACTCGTCTGGGGAAGCTGAACCTATCAAGGAACTGCTCTGACGATCTCTGAGGGGAAACATACTGATCCTATCAAGGATCCACTTTGCGATTGCGGAGGATATCGATCCTGCAAAAACAAACAAACAAATACAACACCCTTCACAAAGGGACCATCAGGTTATCATTCGTGAAATTATTCAGGTAATTCAAAGCTTTAACAATCATTGGCCAAAGCCCACAAGCTTATGCACGCATATTTTACCAAAAACACCAGGCGTTTTTCGCAAGCAAAACTGCAGAAATAAACATGTAAACAATCAGTTCACTAAATAGTATGTTTATTGATGAAATGGCCTATAAATAGGCAAAGTGTTTTACAAAGGATGCGAACTCCTGAAATGAGGAAGCTGCAAAACAAACAAATATAAGTAGACAACAGATATGTACAAATGTTGGCAATGCGGTGTAGACGAACACCATGAAGCGATCACCCCTATGATTCTCTCGACTCCAAAACTTCCTGACGATTCATCTTCGGAAGAGCTTGATTCGGATAGACGACCTTCATGTACTCCCAAATCACTGAGCAAGGACAATCACACGGACCGCGATCATTTGCTTTTAAATCCCTAACTTTTGCCTGAATCGCCCGTTAGGGTTTTCGATTCATCGGGATACCCTTTTTTGCCAAAGTCGCCCCTTCAGGTTTTCGACTTTGCGGGTTTACATTCTTTTCATTTATATCCCTAATTTTTGCCCGAACCTTTTTCATTTTTCCATGGTTCGCCGGGATGCCCTAATTTTTGCCTGGATCTTCTTTTTCTGTCCAGCGGGTCATTTTTCAAGCAAAATATTTTTTAACCGCGTCCGCGTTCACTGAAGATGGAAAATCTTCCCCATCCATCGTGGACAATAACAAAGCTCCTCCCGAGAAGACCTTGCTGACAACGTACGACCCTTCATAATTCGGCGTCCACTTGCCCCTGTGATCGGAGTGCGGCGGGAGTATCTTCTTCAGGACGAGATCACCCGTCTGAAAGCTTCGATGGCGCACCTTCTTATCGTAGGCTTTCTTCATTCGGCTTTGGTATATCCGACCATAAGCAATAGAAGCTAATCTCTTCTCATCCATCAGGCTGAGTTGGTTCAATCTGTCCGTTACCCATTCTGCCTCGTCGAGCTTGACGTCACGCAAAACTCGCAAAGAAGGAATCTCGACTTCCAACGGTAACACTGCTTCCATCCCGTATAACAAGGAGAAAGGAGTTGCCCCAGTTGATGTGCGCACTGTCGTGCGATAACCGTGGAGGGAAAACGACAACATCTCGTGCCAGTCCTTATAGGTAACAATTATTTTCTGCACGATCTTCTTTATATTCTTATTGGCTGCTTCAACAACACCATTCATCTTCGGCCGGTAAGGCGACGAATTGTGATGTTCTATCTTGAAGTTCTGACACAACTCCTTCATCATCTTGTTGTTAAGATTTGAACCATTGTCCGTGATAATCCGCTCCAGGATACCATACCGACAGATGATGTCCTTCTTTATAAACCTGGCTATCACCTGCTTGGTGACATTTGCATACGACGCGGCTTCAACCCACTTCGTAAAGTAATCAATAGCAACCAGAATAAAGCGATGTCCGTTGGATGCCGTAGGCTCAATCTTTCCGATCATATCAATGCCCCACATAGAGAACGGCCACGGGGAAGACATGACATTCAACGGATTCGGCGGTATGTTAATCTTATCAGCATAAATTTGGCACTTGTGACACTTCTTCGCGAACTTGAAACAGTCCGACTCCATGGTCAGCCAATAATATCCTGCCCTCAGGATCTTTCTCGTCATTGCGTGCCCTCCGGCGTGCGTACCGAATGTACCTTCATGAACTTCTTCCATCAGGAAACCAGCTTCTTTTTCATCTACACATCTCAGTAGCACGAGGTCATGATTCCGCTTATACAAAACACCATCAGGGTTGAGATAAAAGTTCCCAGAAAGCCTCCTCAGAGTCTTCTTATCCTGGGTTGACGAACCCACCGGATACTCCTTATTCATAAGGAAATTCTGGATGTCGTAGAACCACAGTTTGCCATCAGGCGCCGTCTCAACGGCAAAAATGTGCGCAGGCCTTTCAAGGCGAGAAATCACAATCTTTGGAGCTTCATTCCAAAAGTTGACCTTATACATCGAGGATAAGGTAGCTAAGGCATCAGCCATCTGATTTTCAGCCCTCAGCACATGGTGGAGCTCTACGCGATCAAAGAATGGTAACAACCTTCTGGCGTAATTCATATACGGAATCAAGTTTGGTTGTCGAGTTTCCCACTCTCCTTTGATTTGATTCACAACGAGCGCTGAATCGCCGTACACATCAAGATTTTTGATCCTCAGATCAATGGCTTCTTCCAACCCCATTATACAAGCTTCGTATTCAGCCTCGTTGTTGGTACACGGGAATGTCAACCGGGCAGTGAACGGGATATGCGACCCATGGGGAGTTGTAATAATTGCCTCAATTCCACTACCGTACGAGTTAACCGCACCATCAAAAATCAATTTCCATTGGGAACCCAACTCCGGCCCCTCATCGGGCAAAGGCTCTTCGCGATCTTTCATCTTAAGGAACATCACATCCTCATCAGGGAATTCAAATTTCATAGGCTGGTAGTCTTCGATAGGCAACTCAGCAAGATGTTCAGACAACACGCTCCCCTTGATTGCTTTCTGGGACACGTATTGAATATCATATTCCGTCAGAACCATTTGCCATCTGGCAATACGCCCGGAAAGAGCTTGCTTCTCAAAGACGTACTTTATTGGATCCATTTTCGAGATCAACAGGGTTGTATGATTCAACATATACTGGCGGAGACGCTTGGCAGCCCATGCCAATGCGCAACACGTCTTTTCCAGCATCGAGTATCGGGATTCACAATCAGTGAACTTCGTACTCAGGTAATATATGGCATGTTCCTTTCTGCCTGTCTCATCGTGCTGACCGAGTACGCAACCCATACTATTCTCGAGTACTGTCAAGTACATTATCAACGGCCGTCCGGCAACTGGGGGAATCAAAATGGGAGGTTCCTGCAAGTATTTCTTTATTTTATCGAAAGCCCTCTGGCAATCTTCGTTCCATACCACCGCTTGATCTTTCTTTAATAGCTTAAACATCGGTTCACATGTGGCCGTGAGCTGAGAAATAAACCTTGCAATGTAGTTTATTCTCCCCAGGAAACCACACACTTCTTTTTCTGTATGCGGCGCTGGCATATCTCGAATAGCTTTTATCTTGGCAGGATCAACCTCGATGCCTTTCTCACTTACAATGAACCCCAGTAATTTACCGGATCGCACCCCGAAAGTGCACTTATTCGGATTCAGCCTCAACCTGAATTTACTTAACCTATCAAAAAGCTTTTGTAAATTGACCAGGTGTCCCTCCTCCGTTTGAGATTTTGCTATCATGTCGTCTACGTAGATTTCAATCTCGTGGTGGATCATGTCGTGAAACAACGTTACCATTGCTCGCTGGTAAGTTTCCCCTGCGTTCTTCAGACCGAAGGGCATGACCTTATAGCAGAATGTACCCCATGGTGTAATAAAAGTAGTTTTCTCCATGTCCTCCGGCGCCATCTTGATCTGATTGTAACCGGAGAAACCGTCCATGAACGAAAATACTGAGAATTGAGTCGTGTTATCCACCAACACGTCAATATGAGGTAACGGGAAGTCATCTTTAGGGCTTGCCCTATTCAGATCCCGATAATCTACACACATTCGTACCTTACCATCCTTCTTTGGTACCGGCACGATGTTTGCGACCCACGGAGGGTAACTGGCCACCGCCAAAAATCCAGCGTCCAACTGCTTCTGGACCTCTTCCTTGATCTTGACGGCCATATCTGGTCTGGTCCTTCTAAGCTTCTGCTTGACAGGAGGACAATCTTCTCTTAGAGGCAAGTGATGAACCACAATATCAGTGTCCAACCCTGGCATATCCTCGTATGACCAAGCAAAGATGTCACTGTACTCCTTGAGCATATCAACCAACCTTCGCTTGACGTCATCTTGCAATGCGGCCCCTATCCGGACTTCCCTGACAAGCTCTTCAGAGCCCAAATTAACGATCTCAATCGCTTCTTCATTAGGCAGAATGACCTTCTCTTCCTGTTTCAACAGGCGAACCAACTCTTCTGGTAGATCTTCGTCATCTTCACCAATCTCATCTTTAGCTTGATAAACCGGGTGATCGAAGTCGAAGAGAGTCATAGGGAGTTCTGAGGTGTCATCTGTAATAAGAGTCCTGCAATAAACATGGTCACATGCTTAAAAGATGCACATGGTTAGCTCTTAACCTAACATTGTCGTTTTGATGTTTTTCAGTTTTCAAAAATAATAAAAAGGGGGAAAACAAAAACATGAATAACAGGGAACACAAAGTTTTGAATGCAAAGAAACGCCTTGTGATTTATTAACAAAATATATGTTCATAAGCAAGTAAGGCCCTAACAATAAACCACTATGCCCCAGACAAGACATAGGGTTGTACAATGACTGAAAAAGTAAAGCATTACTCTGGACTCGTCACTTGTATGATTTCTCGACTGGACCAGTTGTTGAGGCACTGCCCTGGAATGTTTGGCCGGATCCATGCGTCAAAGTCGCAGTCGCTATCGCCTTCGTCTTTAGACAAAGCGTTAATGCTTTCAAACACCACTCCTCCTTTAGTGAACACTACAGGTCCTCGCCGACGCTGCGAATTCTGGGATGATGAAGCACCAAGAGAATAACCCAATCCAAACCTTCCTTGCTGGTGGGGGATATCCAACACACGACCCCATCCTGGAGCTGAACCACTCTGGACCACGGCTTGCGCTTCCTTAAACGAAGACAAAGACAACACCGGTGTAGGCGCTGCTGTGGAAGATTCATCTTTCACCTTTACAGTTTCAAAAGCCTGACACAGGGTCTCGTGGATCTCACCATCCACTTCAATGTATTTGAAAGACGACAAATGGCTCACCATTATGTCTTCTTCTCCGCACACCGTCACGATACTGCCTCCGACAGCATACTTCAACTTTTGATGGAGGGTAGAGGTTACCGCCCCTGCTGAATGGATCCACGGGCGACCTAACAAGCAGCTGTAGCCAGGCATGATATCCATGATATAGAAAACTGCATCGAAAACTTCCGGCCCCACCTGAATGGGCAATGTAATCTCACCGAACACCGACCGGCGAGTACCATCAAAAGCTTTGACCACCAGATCACTGGGGGTACAACGAATCCCTTGGACATTCAACCTCATCAACGCCTTTTTCGGAAGGACGTTCAAACAGGAGCCGGTATCAACCAGCACATGAGACATTGTCGTCCCTCTGCAGTCTATAGAAATGTGAAGAGCGTTGTTGTGATCCCGACCTTTAGGCGTCAGATCCATATCAGTAAATCCCAATCCGTTCCCAGCATTCACATGCGAGACCACGCCTTCAAGCTGGTTCACCGAGATTTCCTGAGGAACATATGCAGCATTCAGTACTTTCAGGAGCACGTTGCGATGCGCTTCTGAACTAAGAAGCAGATTCAGGATGGATATCTTTGACGGTGTCTGCTGAAGATGATCAATGATCTTGTAGTCACTCTTTTTGATCAACCGCATAAACTCCTCAGCATCTTTAATAAGCAGATCTTTCTCTACCTCCCGCGAGGTCTCTTCAACTACTTTGCTCTTTCCCTTATCAGCCTTCTCAGCATTATCAGCTACTGGCTCAGGCGCAGCAAACACTCGTCCACTTCGGGTTATACCGCCAGTACCCACAACATTATCTACCAAAGATGCAGGGGTCCCCAGATCCAACTTCTTTCCATTGCAATAGGCTTCCACCCTATATTGCCACGGAACAGCCTTCGAGCTCTCATATGGTATCGGACCAACTTTGGTGATTGTAATGGTAGGAGGCCTCCGGCCTGTGATGGTGATTGTTTTATAAGGGATATTGATGGTTGCTACTTCATCTTCCTGCTTCAGCAGTACTTCTCCAACCTTAGTATCAACTGCTCGGCTGAATTGTAACAAACCTTCGTCGATCAAACTCTGGATCCCTTCTGACAACTGCTCACAGCCATCTGACGTCTTTGCACATTCTGCACAAAACTGCCCACATCCTGGAAAGATCCCCCTCTTACCCAGCTTGGCTTTGATGAAGCTTAGTGGTGTCTTCAGATCACTCACTTTGCTTACTACCTCCAAATCATCTTCTGCTTTGATGATGGCATTGACTCGAGGCTGCCCATGGGTTGGCATAGGATTATCCAGAACGTTAGGAATTTCGTTCGAGAAATTAATCAACTTGGTATCAAGCAGGTCTTGAACTTTATGTTTGAAAGCTTTACAGTTCTCAATATTATGACCAACTCCTCCGGAGTGGAACTCACATCTCGCGTTGGCGTCGTACCCCGGTGGTGACTGTCCCGTGATGGGAGGCAAAGTCCTCTTCTGTACAAGATTAAGAGTCAATAACGTCTGAAGCAAATCAGCATAGGTTGTAGGCGGTGTATTAAAATGCCGATTGTTCAACCCTCTATTCGGAAACCTCTGGTTGCCCTGTTGGCGCTGTTGGTTCTGCTGAACCACCTGTTGCTGTGAAGGACCAGCGGGAATGGTGATGCTGGCTATTTGAAGACGCTGCGTGCCCCCGCTCTGACCTCTCCCTCTGCCACGGGCGTTGGTCACTGAACTAGTTTCGCCTTCTCTTTTCCGATTACCAAGGTTCTTCCTACCTCCGGCTGAGGAAGTATCTTCACCCTGGATCTTCCCGATTTTGATCCCATTTTCGACACGCTTGCCCGTGATGATGAGATCTGAAAAGCTATCGGACATGCCGCCAATAAGCTTCTCATAGTATATACCAGGAAGAGTAGATACAAACAAGTCTACAAGTTCCCGCTCCACCATTGGAGGTTGAACCCGAGCAGCTGCCGCACGCCATCTCTGTGCGTATTCCTTAAAACCTTCCTCGCTCTTCTGGGACAAATTTTGCAGATGGATACGATTGGGAGCCAGATCGCTGTTATACTGGTAATGACGGACGAATGCTTCATCAAGCTCCTTCCAGTTATGAACAATGTTGGGTTCCAAACCCATATACCACTCTAAGGATGGTCCAGATAAGCTATCTTGAAAGAAGTGCATCAGCAACTTCTCGTCGTCAGAGTAGGCGGACATCTTGCGATAGAACGACCTCAGATGCATCTTTGGGTAGGTCGTACCTTTATACTTCTCAAAGCCAGGCACTTTAAATTTCTGCGGAATTTTCAGATTGGGAATCAGCCCCATACCAGCCATATCAAGTCCAATAGAACTCGCATTCTCAATACTTTTTACTTTATCCTCCAAAGCCTTAAACCTCAGTTTGGCTTCAGCGTTAAATTCAGCCTCTCCTCCTCCCAGGGAGAGCATGTCATCTTGACGCTCGGGTGTCCAGTGTTGAGGACCAGCTCCAACACCAGTGGGACCTCCTCCTTGGAAGTTAGCATTGTGGTTTCCGTTGGCGGCACTAGCGCCTCCTTGATTCACGACCGCTGCTCCAGTCGTACCATTGGCAACCCCAGCTGGGCCAGCACCTACTCCCGTGTTCCCATTCACAACACCAGTAGGGGTAATTGTCACCGGTATGGAATTATCACCTCCGTTTGCACCCACCTGGGTCTGAGCATTCTCTCCAGCATGAAATGCTCCCTCAGTATCCAACCTTGCAATCAAAGGCTGCACCATATTCTTCAGCTGATCCTGGCTGTTGACAATCACTTGCATCATATCCATGAAGTGAGCCATCCTGTCCTTGAGCTCTTGAACGTCGTTTTGTACTTGTTCCATTATCCTTGGCTTGTTGGCTCTAGTAGAATAACGGTGCGCTGGTCTTTGATCAATCCTGAAATAGAACTCCTGGTAAGACAGAAAGAGTTAGCAAGTAGCTCAGAGTACCTGTTATGCAAAATGATTTATGCAAATGCAATGTGTGTCTGTGCGTTGGGGAGATCACCCCCAATTCTAGTGCCAATGCCAGTGACAGTGCAGGAATAAGAAGCTTGGATCCAATCATGGAGGAAACATCTCATATATTGCTGAAAATAGGCCTATCAAGGCGAAGTTACAACATCACTGCATTACAAACAAAAGCATGACCTCAACCAACAAGCCTGGTGATGGTCAGCACACAACAATACAAACAGCAATCAAGTGCTACTACCCGCCTGATACTCCTTCAACAATCTCTTAGTCTTAGGATGATCCGGCTAGGAAAGCAACCCTTTGATGAGAATGTCTCTTTGCCTGATAATACCCTGAAGTTCTTCAATGGATTCCTCCCAAGTACCTTTTCCAAAGCACTCGTCCAACTTCCTCTTCTGAGATGCAGACTCTTTCTTGTGTTTGACAACTTTGTTCAATGACGCTTAAAGGGAGAAGCTACGCACTGCTTCTGTTTCAGCCTTCCTGGTGCTAACCTTCAACTGATCTTCTAACTCGGAGATTCGCAGCTTCAGCTTATCTTCTCTCTCTTTGTTATTAGTCAGCGTAGCATTCCAGGTCTTGTTGAAAGCAGAAATCTCCAGGTAGGCTCTATCAAGGGCCTTCTTCTTGGACTCCAGCATATCGTGGGAGCTCTTGAAATCCATCCCTAAGCGTTCGCGCTTCTTTATCTGCTCAGCCAATTCCATGCGCAACTGGCTTACCAGCTCCTTTTGCTGCTCAAAGGAAAATACCGCTTCGCTCTTCTCATGCCTGAGTTGCATCAGCTCCTCTTCCAACTTCTCGTTGGCTTTCCTCAGGTCCTCTTTCTCCTTCACAACCTGTTCATACCTCTCGATAGGGACAATAGTGGGCTCCTCAATCATGAGGGGAGTAGGAGGTAGTACTGCCGGAAAAGGCATCAGCGCCTGCTTTGCCCTATCTTGCATCCAGGCCCTGTACGGCGCGTAGGCTTGACTATCACTCTTGCCTAACAACGGTTTTCCTCTTTTGCAAACATGGTTCCAAGTGTGCTGAAGCTTGGCTAACAGTTCTCCGCTCAAATCACCAGTGAAATACAGAGATTCCTGTATTTCCTCATCTTTAGGCGGGCTTCTCAAAGCATAGCCGAACTGACGAACCAACAGTGAAGGATTGTAATTGATACAACCCTTCCTCCCAATCATGGGAACATTAGGATACCCGGCGCAGCTATAGATGATCTCTGATCCCAGCAGAGCTCTATCAAACCAGACGACGACTTCTGCAGAAAGTCCCATCTATCGCTACTGCGAAAATCGGCGCCGGCTGACAGAAGAGTCGCCACCGTGCGTTATTTATCCCTCAGAGCGGGAAAGGAAACGCTCGAAGTAAACCTCGCAAAAAACGGGGAAAAGGTATGGTCATCGCAACCATAGCCTGGGTTCGGGAGTCGGTTACGCAAGGGGAAGGTATTAGCACCCCTCACGTCCGTCGTACTCGACGGGATCCACGCTTGCTTGGGTTGTCTACTGGATGCAAAACAATCTTATCTATGGCTGCTAAATCTAAACGGAAGGGAATTGACTCGATAGAGCGTCGCACTCTATGCCTACGTATTCTCAAGAGAGAAAGTCAGAGTCAACGTAGTTCGGGACTACGGGGAAAATTGGCTCGCCAAGACCTCGCATCTTGTGCCTACGTACTTCCACTGGATGGAAGATCAGAGCTTTACGTAGTTCAGACTAACTACGACTAAACAAACATTCTCACACAGCAGTGAGAAAAACAACTGGTTTCACAGGGTCGGGAACCTATGGTCAAAACTATGGCTGAGTCTCAACTGCACTTGGGCAAGAGAGAAAAAAGGTACTCAATTAGTCGTCAGCGGGAAAGTCTCGATCGCACAGCCGCGAGAGAACAACAGGTTAGTCGTTAGTGTGCTCGCTAGGATATCGCATCCTATGCCTACATATCTTCGTCTGGTACGAAGAATCAGAGCAGCTGTAGTTCGGCTACTATCGGACCACAGCTCAAATCTCGTTTTATTAATCTCTGAAAGAATGATTACAATGGGTTGAATACTGAAATAAATCTCCTAGGAAACGCTATCCTATTCTATCTTGAAAAAATCGAATGGAAATAGCCCCCTAACAAATGGGCTTCTAAACTATCCTAAAAGTCGTAAAATAAAGTCTATGAAAATATCCCTAAAAGAAAATGCTTTAAAAATATTAAATCGGCACTTTAATATTTTTTTCTTTTTTCTCCTTTTCTTTTCTTATTTTTCTTCATTTTTTTCATCACATATTTTCCTATTTTTTCCTCACAATATTTCCTTATGAATATTTTCTCCTTTTCTTTTCTCATTTCTCTTTATTCTTTTTCTTTCAAATTTTTTTCAATCTTTTTTCATATTTCTTTATTCTTTTTCTTTCTTTTTTTTGAACATATTTTCTTTCTATTTTTTCTTTTATAATATTTTTTCACTTTTTCTTTATTTCTTTTTCTTTTGATATTCTTTTTTCACAATTTTTAAAAAAAGAAATAAAAAAAATTCAAAGAAAGGGGCTGGGGGTGTACTGCTATTACAGGGGGCTAACAGGAAAAAATAAAAAAAACAAAACTGTAACTGAATTGGGCCCAAACCCAATGTGCCTTCCAAAACGCAGAAGGGGGTGCTGTAAGTAATCTGGGGCGTCTGGCAAAAAAACAATAGGGCCCAGGCCCAAAACTTTGTTCCAAAAAAACAGAGGGAGGTGCCAAAAAAAATAGTTGGGCCCTGGCCCAATCTCTTCTTCCTTCTCCCACTCTCAGAGAAACCCTAGTTTCTCGCCTCTTCTCTCTCAGCGCCGTCCCTCAACTTCTCATCACTCTCAGCCTTCAGCGCCGCCATTAACCTTCTGAACTTCTCTTCTCCGTCTCTCTCAAACTCCCTCGTCTCTCTTTTGTTGATGATTCTGAGTTCAGTGGACATCTCGTATGGAGATCTGTGAATCTGACGATTGGTGATGGATATTATGGATTGGGTTTTTTGAATGGATCTGGAGTTGGTTCGCGTTTGGTAGAAGATCTTGTTAGATCTTGAAAACGTTGTAGGCATGATGAATGTTCGTCTGAACAAATATGATGAAGGCTGGGAGCAGTTAGAAGACCTTGAATCTTGGTGCGTCTTCTGGAGAAAAATGAGGATGATGAATGTAGAAGATCCTGTTGATCTGTTGAAGATTGACGGAATCTGGAGAACTGATTCTGGAGACTCATTACTAGTAGTTGAAGGTTTTTTGATGCCGGAGATGAATCTTGGTGAAACTGCAACCGTTCTAGGAATCCATGTGGATCTTGCTGAAGAACTCGTTGAAGTTCTTGAAGTTGTTGATCGGAAACTGGAAAGGATGAGTGTACGATGAAGAAGGGAGAAAGATGAATGGTCCTGGGTTTTTCTGGGTTTCTTGATGAGTTTTCTGGTGGCGGTTGGTGGTGGAGACGCGGGGAAGAAGATGACGATCAAGGAGGGTTTTCTGGGTTTGATGGTCGCCGGTGAGGGTTAGTGGTGGCCGGAGTACATGCACGGCGGTTGGTGATAGCAAGGAGATGAAGATAGGAGGAAGATCATGGAGATGGACGGAATCTGGGATTGTAGGGGAGGCTCCGGCGAGGGACGGTTGCCGCCGGCCATGCAGGCCGGTCGGTGAGACTTTTCAGGCGAGGCAGCGTGATGGAGCCACGTGGTGGAGGGACGGTGGAGTGGAGGCTTGCATGCCCTCCACGTGGGAGCATGCGTGGCTGAGAGAGAGAGAAGGCTGAGGATACGTGGCGTGTGGAGATGATACAATGTGGGGCCTCTCTGACGCAACACGTGTCTGGGGTATTTATGCTGAGAATTCGCTGGATTGTTCTGGAAGCTTCCAGCACACACTGGAAAAAGCTGGATTTAGCTGGAATAGATTTGGACGTTGCTGGACTTTTTTTTTTGGATATTTGCTGAACTCAATTCATGGACAAAAATACCAATGGGCCTGCACTGAACTGGGCTTGCGAAAAATGAAAGAAAAACTGCAAAAAAACTGAAAAACAATATTAAAAAGCCCAATTATCATCTAATCCTAATTAATCTCAATTAACTAAACTAATCTTAATTAATCTAATCTAACAATATTCTAATAAAACCTATATTAAAATCTAAAAAAAAACTATTATTTCTATTCAAACTTTATTTAAATTCTATAAAAGACTATTATTATTTATTAAACTCTAATTCCTATTAACCTATTTAATATCTAATATATGAAAAATCTATTCACTTATTATTTCTATAAAAGAAAATCAATAATATCTATTAACAAGACTATTCTATACTATTCTAAAAATATTAAAATCTATTAAAAATCTATTAACCCTAAAAATGAATTTAAAGTCTATTATATTCTATAAAATGCTAAAAATTGATTTAAAAAGAATTAAAAATATCAAAAATTCTATTAAATCCTAAAAAATGATTTAAAAGCTATTAAAACCCTAAAAAATCCTATAAAATCCAGAAAAAACACCATAATTCCCAGAGGGACAAAATAAGCACCGAACGACACAAACATAATCGGTAAAAATAAACGGGCACCGAAATATCCCAAAAATCGATTCTACTGATTAAAAACACCTGAAACACGAGACGGGAGCTGTGATCCCTGATAAAATCAAAACAAATGAACAATGCAATGTATGCAATATGCAGATGCGAATGCGGTTATGCGTCGAAACATCGAGCCAAATGCGAGACCCGGTTGGTCAAATTTTGGGGTGCAACAGCTGCCCCTATTCAAACGGCTTCGACCTGAATGGGTGAAGAGCGCTCAGCCTTCAAACATTCAAGGTAGATGACGGTTGAATACAAATGGAACCCTGAAATTTGCCAACCGCAAGAATATACTGCAAAACTGCTTGAGGAGTAGCTTCCAATAAACTGAAGTTTGGTTGTAACGGCAACATCTGGTCAATTTTCTGATACAATTTTCTTCTCCTTTTCAACACCTGTGTGACGCCACAAGTATTGAAATAACGCTTCGTAAAGCAAACACCTTGATTCCCATCTCTCTCGTGGGATCAAATCTGGTCGACTCACAGTTCAATGCGAACTTGAGGACAATTCTCCTGGGGAATTCTGAATGGAACTGCCTGGCACCTGTTTTGACAAAGGGGGCAGCTTCAGAAGTCTGATATATGTCAATCTCCTTGTTGTTGTTGTTGTTTTTTTTCGATGCTGACGTAACAACCAAATGAAGAATCACTCCGCTGGGGAAGACGAGAAGCTGAACCACACAACTCTGCAGGTGAACAAATTCGAAATCCAATAGGTAACCATCTTGGTCTATGTTTCGACATGCGTATGCTTGATGCAATGTCCTATACGACATGTAAATGCTATGCGTTTTGTTTGAAAATGCGAGGCCCAGACGGCATGGATATGCTATATGCTTGTATAAATGCTATGACTATATATGCAAATGCTAATGCAGGCTCGAGCTGCCAGAGAACACCAGGTCTGAAAACCACTTGGCAAAATAAATGCCGAAGGTAATGTCAACTCTACTAGGGATGACCTGAAGTCACAGAACCATCTCAGCAAAATAAATGCTGGAAACGAGAAATCAAATCCGCTGAGGATAACTGTTCTGCTGGAGAAATGAAAAGGCAACCCTGTTCGACGACTTCACTGGGGAAAGAAAGACAACTCTGCTCGGGGATGCTCTCTTCAAACCATTGACAACTGATTGCGCTCTGCGGGGATTGACCCAAACTGAGGTTGATTACGCGCAGCACACTGCTGGAAATGCTCCTACTATCAAGGATATCAATCTTAATCTGCTGAAGATACTCCTGATCCTACTCTGATACAGGGTAAAAGACAATCTCGACTCTTCCGGGGATAATAAGCAACTTTCATCTGCTGAAGAGTGGCAATTCTGATTTAACAACATCCACAAGGAATTCAAACATTACTCGAAGCACTGGTGTCCGTCGAGCTTCGTATCGGGGAACATGACGACATGCGAGTCACTGGGAAATATTGTGTCAGATCTCTTTAGGGTTTTTTTTTTTTTTTTTGTTTTTGTTTTTGTTTAGAATAAACATGGACTATGTACACAGTGGAAAATATGGAAATACTAGACGAGAACTAGCATTCAAAGGTAGACTACCAGGCGAGAACTGATAGGAAAATAGGTTAGGAAAATTGAACAATCATTGATTTTCGTGTTTTTGAACATCAGACGGGGCTGACTGGATAACAGACTGAGAAAAAGACAACCAGGCGAGAACTGGCTGAAAGCTAACGTACACCAGGCGAGAACTGGCATAACACTTGAGTTAAAACACACGAGAACTGATTATGCGATGACATGTACCAGGCGAGAACTGATACAACTCTTGGAGAAACGGTAACCAAGCGAGAATTGGTTACCAATAAACTGCACCAGGACGGGAACTGCTGCTTACAATAAATTGCACCAGGACGGGAACTGCTGCTTACAATAAACTGCACCAGGACGGGAACTGATGCTTACAATAAACTGCACCAGGACGGGAACTGATGCTTACAGATGGTGGGCCAGACGAGAACTGGTTGCCGATTTGCCAGGCGAGAACTGGACTTTAGAAACGACTGGTTACTGACACGCAACAGGTTTAAACTGCAGGATAATGATCCAACGACAACAAGATCTTCTTATTTGAAAGGTTCAGGTTTTTGGTAAGGGTATTGACATGATTCCCCGATACTCAACTCTGGCTGGGGATAAACAGAATGACTTGCCCCTGGTACACTCAGCTGGGGGATAAAAGACTGGCTTGCACAACTTGCCCCAGTATAATGCACCTTGTCCCAATCTATCTCTTGGGAATACTTGCTCTGAACAGCTTGCTACGAGACTACGTCGAGAATATTTGCCCCGGCATCTGTACGACAACAGAATTCAATCTCCAAGTAAACACCTAACAACCCAGTTGATTTCAACATTCTCTGCGATGACTTGCCCCTGAATGAGCGTTCTAGCGACTCAACCCGATCTGATTATCCATTGGAAGCATCTGCTTTCAAATCTCAGCGCTCTGCATAATTGCCCCTGATTGGATCTTGAGAAGACTCCTTCTGATCAACTGCTTCTCAAACAAACTGCCCCTGCTCAACTGGAACTTCGGGACTGAACTTACTGGAAGATAATGCCCCTGATTCAAAAGGCTTCACAACATACACCATTCTGGTTCAGACTGCTGGATTACTCAGTCCTATTTGATTATTCCTGCTGGAATTTCTTTCATGCCAACTACTAACCTGCAATTAGAATCGTCTGTTCACGAATGGTAATCTTAATACAGTGCTCATGCAGATTTTAAAAAAATTTGAGCTGTCACTCATTTACATGCATGATGATTGTGAGTGACGAGTGAACCAAAGTTCAAATGCAGTGCTTACGTGGTCAGTGAAAATACAACAAGGATGTGACTAGCAAGTCAAGAAGGAGTCAGATTACTCGACCTTATCGTAATGCGCTTCAGATTTACCCTACCTCAATTAGGTCTTTTGAGGGTTGTATCGTGGTCGGGTTCACGGTTCGTGAAACAAAGGATATTCGGCTCAAATTTTGATTTGTACCCACCCCTTCTACGTGATGATCTCCGATCCTAAGGTTCAGTTAACCTGGCACAAGCACTCGCCTCTTCGAGAAGTATGTTGAATGGTAAGAACCACAGTTGAGGAATTCACAAGCTCTTCTTTCAGAGTGATAGTTGCTCCTTCTTCGCTTTGGTGTCTGTGTACACGACTTTGTGATTTGCTGGGGGAAAAATTTCTTTTTAACCCTCTTTTTCATTCTTTTGATTCCCTAACTTTTGCCTGGACTGACTCATTTTGAGTTCTTTTCGATTTTTTCGATTTCTTTTGATGTCCAGCGGGATGCCCTGATTTTTGCCTAAGTATTAGCTTTCCAGCTTTTTCCTTTTTACTTAGCGGGCTTTCTTTCTTTCTTTCTTTTGGAACAAAGTCGTGTGACACTGGTTGTCTTGATTGCTCCGAAAGGATTGTAACTGTCTCACTCCTGATTGGTGAGATTTGACCTCTTGAAGGTATAAACTGATTGGTCCTTGAAAGACAACACTCCTCTGCAAGACTTGAATGCTCGGTCAAGCTAACTGACAACTACCCTGCCCCGGGTTAAGATGTGAGGGTTTATAAGTCCGAAAAAACTTCTACTTCCTGGCTCGAAGTGGTTGGCAAGGGACTAACTCCTTATATCTCCAGTGTTTGGGGAATTTGAAACAATGCCTTGTACGTCATCGGTACGGTCTTATCTGAAAGCATACAATCATTGGTTATGAGTTTCAGTTTCGTCATCCTCCCTCCTAACTTTGCTAGTCACAGCGAAAAAATGGAGTGAATAAAATGCAAGTGTCAGTGCAATGCCATAAATGAGCGACAGCGACATGATTAATTCAGAAAATGCATAATCACTTTATTATTATCACCATTCAAAACATACAATGTTTAAAAGCAGGTAGTAACTAACAGAAAAGAAACTACAAATGCAAATGATATAAAAGCTTGAGATCTGCCACGGCTGAGGTGCCTGCCTGTCTGAACCACTGGCTTTTGCTGGGGACTAGACCCTCTGAATCTGCGAGCTTAGACAGCTGAACGGTTAGGGATGAACAAACAGAAATCCTTCTCGAAAGGAAATGCGATCCTGATCAATCAACTGCTGTACCTTCGCCTGAAATGCTTTACAATCTTCCGTCGAATGCCCCGGAGAGCCACCATGATAACCACACTGAACGTGGGGATTATACCCTGGAGGGTACGGTTCTGGAACTGGCTTAAGAACTTTCGGCTTCACCAAAGACTTCTGGATCAAAGATGGTAGCAACTGACTATACGGCATAGGCACTGGGTGAAAAGGAGCTTTCCTTCGTTCCAAGTTGTTGCGAGGTCTGTTCTGATTCTGACGCTGATTCTGATAACCTCGGCCACGAGTTCGCTGATTTGCAATGGAAGCGACATAAGATTCCTGATAGAGTGCCCCAGGCACGGCTGTCTGTTCAGTATAACAAGCCACGGGAGGTACTGATCTCTGATAAGATGATGAACCAACAAAATTCACTGATTCGCTTCGAGGATATTCAATCCTTGGCATGACTGAGTTGATCACAACTTCTTCTTCACTCTGATAGTCACAAGGGTATTCAGTTTCACCCTCTTGATCATATGAAGTAATCTGAATTTTCCCCATTCTTATGGAGTACTCAAGGCGTTCTCCTAATGCTACCACGTCAGAGAAACTTGCCGGAATTCCGAGCAATCTTTTGAAGTACGGATATTGTAGGGAATCTACAAACATGCTTGCCAGCTCTTGGTCTAACAGCGGGGGACGCACTCTAGCAGCAAATTCTCTCCATCTCTGAGCATATCTCCTGATAGGTTCATTGATCTCTTGAGACAACTCTTGCAAATGCATGCGATAAGGAGCAATGTCCAGGTTGTAATCATACTGCTTCAGAAAAGCTCTGGCTAAATCCATCCATGACTGAATCTGATTCCTCTCTAACTGCATATACCACCTCAAAGATGCCCCAGTCAGACTATCTTGAAAGCAATGGATCATCAACTTATCATCTCGCGCAAACGCAGTCATTCTTCGACAGAACATCATCAAATGCAGCTTTGGACAGCTATCTCCCGTGTACTTCTCAAATTTCGGCACTTTGAACTTGTAAGGCAACACCAGGTCAGGAACCAAACACATGCCTACAGCATTCAGGTTAACAGCATCTTTGACTTTCAACGCTTTCATTTGCTCTTCCAACACTCGGACTCTTCTACCATCGTCAAGGGCTCTTGGATCTACCATCCCAGCTGCTGGAATATCTCTTCGGTAATTCATCACAGGGAAAGCAACACCTTGATTGTTGGCAGGAGGAGGACGCTCATTCTGGGCAACAAACTGCTCGTGTCGATCTCGGTTCTCAACAGAAGGTTGTACAACTTGGTCTGCAGCAACGTTGTTCACTTGCGGGGAATCTTCCATGGAATCATACAGAGGGTTGGACGCCATAGTGAACCCTGTCAAGGTGTTAGGAGACTGGAAATTGCCTTCAGACATGGCTACCAATAATCTTCAGCTGACTTCGTCACTTGATTCTGCTCAAATTTACTCAACCCCTAGGTAGGTCCTCTGACAATCAACAGCTGCTCAGTCCAAACTCCGGGTAATCACCTTCAGGAAACAAAGGCTGGATCAGAACTCTGGCTAGCTGGAGGATGATATGCAATGCAACACTGATATGCATATGATATGCAAAATGCAGCAAACAATGGGACCACAGCCCCCACACAAAATCTGAATACTGCTGCGCTGCTGACGGAGACGTTCTCTGAAGAGAAGACCAAAATAAGGGGTAGGTTGAAAGTCAAGTTTCCTGCAAATAAAAACCCCCCCACTCACAGGTATGGACCTATATCTGACAAGGTACGGCATCCTATGCGGTCTTCAGCGTCACAGACTTTCAGAACTGACGATACGATTCCCAGAAGGAGTGGCATCATCAAATCCTGAAGAGGCCTCACTTAGCTAACTTCCAAATGATCGGTTCCCGGAGTCGACAATTCAGCTGACCAACAACCCCTTCGACCCAAAGGGTAGAAAAAGAAGCCAACCAGAAGAACCTCGTCCGAGTGTAGATTTCGCGGGACACTCGTACAAGCAAAGCCGGTACGCGCCCACTAATCTCTACTCTAAGTCTAAGGTGCACTCCAAGCCCAGGTCCGGCTTATCTCTCAACATCATAGAACACCCGTAACACCCCAACAGCAACAGATAATATCGATAAATAAGCCCCAAACAAGCGCTAGGATTGACTCTCTCGAGGGGACGTTGGATCCCACATGCATAAGAACTATCGCAGTCCTTAGCAGCCAGGGGACGTTGGATCCCCAGCAGAGTCGCCAGCTGTCGCTACTGCGAAAATCGGCGCCGGCTGACAGAAGAGTCGCCACCGTGCGTTATTTATCCCTCAGAGCGGGAAAGGAAACGCTCAAAGTAAACCTCGCAAAAAACGGGGAAAAGGTATGGTCATCGCAACCATAGCCTGGGTTCGGGAGTCGGTTACGCAAGGGGAAGGTATTAGCACCCCTCACGTCCGTCGTACTCGACGGGATCCACGCTTGCTTGGGTTGTCTACTGGATGCAAAACAATCTTATCTATGGCTGCTAAATCTAAACGGAAGGGAATTGACTCGATAGAGCGTCGCACTCTATGCCTACGTATTCTCAAGAGAGAAAGTCAGAGTCAACGTAGTTCGGGACTACGGGGAAAATTGGCTCGCCAAGACCTCGCATCTTGTGCCTACGTACTTCCACTGGATGGAAGATCAGAGCTTTACGTAGTTCAGACTAACTACGACTAAACAAACATTCTCACACAGCAGTGAGAAAAACAACTGGTTTCACAGGGTCGGGAACCTATGGTCAAAACTATGGCTGAGTCTCAACTGCACTTGGGCAAGAGAGAAAAAAGGTACTCAATTAGTCGTCAGCGGGAAAGTCTCGATCGCACAGCCGCGAGAGAACAACAGGTTAGTCGTTAGTGTGCTCGCTAGGATATCGCATCCTATGCCTACATATCTTCGTCTGGTACGAAGAATCAGAGCAGCTGTAGTTCGGCTACTATCGGACCACAGCTCAAATCTCGTTTTATTAATCTCTGAAAGAATGATTACAATGGGTTGAATACTGAAATAAATCTCCTAGGAAACGCTATCCTATTCTATCTTGAAAAAATCGAATGGAAATAGCCCCCTAACAAATGGGCTTCTAAACTATCCTAAAAGTCGTAAAATAAAGTCTATGAAAATATCCCTAAAAGAAAATGCTTTAAAAATATTAAATCGGCACTTTAATATTTTTTTCTTTTTTCTCCTTTTCTTTTCTTATTTTTCTTCATTTTTTTCATCACATATTTTCCTATTTTTTCCTCACAATATTTCCTTATGAATATTTTCTCCTTTTCTTTTCTCATTTCTCTTTATTCTTTTTCTTTCAAATTTTTTTCAATCTTTTTTCATATTTCTTTATTCTTTTTCTTTCTTTTTTTTGAACATATTTTCTTTCTATTTTTTCTTTTATAATATTTTTTCACTTTTTCTTTATTTCTTTTTCTTTTGATATTCTTTTTTCACAATTTTTAAAAAAAGAAATAAAAAAAATTCAAAGAAAGGGGCTGGGGGTGTACTGCTATTACAGGGGGCTAACAGGAAAAAATAAAAAAAACAAAACTGTAACTGAATTGGGCCCAAACCCAATGTGCCTTCCAAAACGCAGAAGGGGGTGCTGTAAGTAATCTGGGGCGTCTGGCAAAAAAACAATAGGGCCCAGGCCCAAAACTTTGTTCCAAAAAAACAGAGGGAGGTGCCAAAAAAAATAGTTGGGCCCTGGCCCAATCTCTTCTTCCTTCTCCCACTCTCAGAGAAACCCTAGTTTCTCGCCTCTTCTCTCTCAGCGCCGTCCCTCAACTTCTCATCACTCTCAGCCTTCAGCGCCGCCATTAACCTTCTGAACTTCTCTTCTCCGTCTCTCTCAAACTCCCTCGTCTCTCTTTTGTTGATGATTCTGAGTTCAGTGGACATCTCGTATGGAGATCTGTGAATCTGACGATTGGTGATGGATATTATGGATTGGGTTTTTTGAATGGATCTGGAGTTGGTTCGCGTTTGGTAGAAGATCTTGTTAGATCTTGAAAACGTTGTAGGCATGATGAATGTTCGTCTGAACAAATATGATGAAGGCTGGGAGCAGTTAGAAGACCTTGAATCTTGGTGCGTCTTCTGGAGAAAAATGAGGATGATGAATGTAGAAGATCCTGTTGATCTGTTGAAGATTGACGGAATCTGGAGAACTGATTCTGGAGACTCATTACTAGTAGTTGAAGGTTTTTTGATGCCGGAGATGAATCTTGGTGAAACTGCAACCGTTCTAGGAATCCATGTGGATCTTGCTGAAGAACTCGTTGAAGTTCTTGAAGTTGTTGATCGGAAACTGGAAAGGATGAGTGTACGATGAAGAAGGGAGAAAGATGAATGGTCCTGGGTTTTTCTGGGTTTCTTGATGAGTTTTCTGGTGGCGGTTGGTGGTGGAGACGCGGGGAAGAAGATGACGATCAAGGAGGGTTTTCTGGGTTTGATGGTCGCCGGTGAGGGTTAGTGGTGGCCGGAGTACATGCACGGCGGTTGGTGATAGCAAGGAGATGAAGATAGGAGGAAGATCATGGAGATGGACGGAATCTGGGATTGTAGGGGAGGCTCCGGCGAGGGACGGTTGCCGCCGGCCATGCAGGCCGGTCGGTGAGACTTTTCAGGCGAGGCAGCGTGATGGAGCCACGTGGTGGAGGGACGGTGGAGTGGAGGCTTGCATGCCCTCCACGTGGGAGCATGCGTGGCTGAGAGAGAGAGAAGGCTGAGGATACGTGGCGTGTGGAGATGATACAATGTGGGGCCTCTCTGACGCAACACGTGTCTGGGGTATTTATGCTGAGAATTCGCTGGATTGTTCTGGAAGCTTCCAGCACACACTGGAAAAAGCTGGATTTAGCTGGAATAGATTTGGACGTTGCTGGACTTTTTTTTTGGATATTTGCTGAACTCAATTCATGGACAAAAATACCAATGGGCCTGCACTGAACTGGGCTTGCGAAAAATGAAAGAAAAACTGCAAAAAAACTGAAAAACAATATTAAAAAGCCCAATTATCATCTAATCCTAATTAATCTCAATTAACTAAACTAATCTTAATTAATCTAATCTAACAATATTCTAATAAAACCTATATAAAAATCTAAAAAAAAACTATTATTTCTATTCAAACTTTATTTAAATTCTATAAAAGACTATTATTATTTATTAAACTCTAATTCCTATTAACCTATTTAATATCTAATATATGAAAAATCTATTCACTTATTATTTCTATAAAAGAAAATCAATAATATCTATTAACAAGACTATTCTATACTATTC
The DNA here is from genome assembly GCA_963859935.3 of Lathyrus sativus. Classification (NCBI taxonomy): domain Eukaryota; kingdom Viridiplantae; phylum Streptophyta; class Magnoliopsida; order Fabales; family Fabaceae; genus Lathyrus; species Lathyrus sativus. The sequence continues at coordinate 658,262,956 of OZ012735.1, forward strand.
TAAAAATATTAAAATCTATTAAAAATCTATTAACCCTAAAAATGAATTTAAAGTCTATTATATTCTATAAAATGCTAAAAATTGATTTAAAAAGAATTAAAAATATCAAAAATTCTATTAAATCCTAAAAAATGATTTAAAAGCTATTAAAACCCTAAAAAATCCTATAAAATCCAGAAAAAACACCATAATTCCCAGAGGGACAAAATAAGCACCGAACGACACAAACATAATCGGTAAAAATAAACGGGCACCGAAATATCCCAAAAATCGATTCTACTGATTAAAAACACCTGAAACACGAGACGGGAGCTGTGATCCCTGATAAAATCAAAACAAATGAACAATGCAATGTATGCAATATGCAGATGCGAATGCGGTTATGCGTCGAAACATCGAGCCAAATGCGAGACCCGGTTGGTCAAATTTTGGGGTGCAACACCATCAAACGCTGAGGCCATTCAACCGTAGTTGCTGATTCAACAAAACTACCTTTCTTGGGCATGTGGCTATCAAACCACATATACAACAGAGGTACACAACAAGAAACGTTCTTTCCTCTACGGTTCTCGTTCTTGTAGTGCAAAGAGTGGTAGAAATCTCCAATCAGGGTAGGCACTGGATTGCCTGAAGCAAACAGGTGAAAGGCATCCAAATCAACAAAGTCCGGCATGTTTGGGAACAATATGATGCCATAGATGCACAATGTGAGAATAACATTGAACACAACCCAGCAACCGCTCTTAGCATACTCTTGTGCTTTCCCCACCAAGAACTTGAGAGAGAAACCAGAAACTCCGTTCCACGAGGCTAACAACAACTCTGACGGATCTAAGTGTAAAGCAGCAGCTAAATCATCCAACTTGGGCTTAGTATCCATGTGCACAAATGGTACTCTGTCCTGAATAGTCAATTCTAGCATCGAGGCATACTCTTCCATAGTCGGAGCTAAGATGAAGTCCGGAAACACAAAGCATCTCAGGGGAGGATCATAAAATTGCATTAGCGCATACAATCCATTCAGCTCATACACAGTTGGCTTACAGACCAACCTCAGCAGCTTCCCATAGCTCTTTCTGAAGCTACTCTTCATATCATCCCCAGCTAAAGCAATCAGACTCAATCGAGGAGCCACATCAGGAGTAGGCAACTTGTAGGCTACGGTCTTCTTCAACATAGCTGATAGGAGACAGAAATCCGGGCACTAGAATCAAGGGGTATGAAATGCACCTGCAACACAGACACACGTTAATGGTATGCTTCATGATTATGCAAACAATGCAATATGTAAATGATGCAACTATGTGGCAGGGATCAAGAGCTGAATCTCCAACAACTGCCTCAAACAACCCCACAAAACTGCTCAAACCAAGTCACTACAAACCAAAAATAATGCTCCAATCTGGCTTTCAATAGGCCTAGTAACACTGTCTTCAAATAATCAATACCACGGAATCTCAATCCAGAAAACCGGTAGTCTGAAGGTCGAGTTACCTGCATATTCTCATCCCTCTCAAGGTAGGTATCCTATCAACGGATAGCAAGGTACGGCTCCTATGCGGTCGTTGGCGTCACAGACTTTCAAGGCTGATGATACGATACCCAGAAGGTGTGGCATCATCAATCATGAAGAGGCCTCACTTAGCCAACTTCCAAATGATCGGTCCCCGGAGTCGACAATCCAACTAACCAACAACCCACTCCACCCAAAGGGTGGAACAAGAAGCCAACCAGAAGAACCTCGTCCGAGCGCGGATTTCATGGGACACTAGTACATGCAAAGCACGCACGCGCCCACTAATTTCCACTCTAAATCTAGGTGCACTCAAGCCCAGGTCCGGCTTACCTCTCAATCATAGATCCCCTCCCCACAATACAGCAATAATAACAATAATATAATGCTGAAAAGTAAATGCGGGAAAATAAAGGAATAAAACTGTAAATCCATACAAAACCCCAGACGGGCAAACAAGCGCTAGGATTGACTCTCTTAAGGGACGTTGGATCCCTATGCATAAGGAACTATCGCAGTCCTCAGCGACTGGGAACCGTTGGAGTCCCCAGCAGAGTCGCTAGCTGTCGCTACTGCGAAAATCAGGTGCCGGCACAACAAGAGTCGCCACCTTTCGTTATTTATCCCTCGAGCGGGAAAGGAAACGAATAGGAAAAACCTCGCGAAAACGGGACAAGACCGGTCATCGCAACCAAATCTTAGGGTTCGGGAGTCGGTTACGCAAGGGGAAGGTATTAGCACCCCTCACGTCCATCGTACTCGATGGGATCCACGCTTGTTTGTTGTCTGGACGGATTGTTAATCTAATCTACCTATGAAGGCTGGTTCAAACAAAACTAATCTAGAAAATAAAGGAAAAGGACTCGACAAAGTGTCGCGCTTTGGGCCTACGTATTCTCATCTGTCATGAGAAAATCAGAGTCGACGTAGTTCGGCTAACTACGGGTGGATGGTGGAAGGTGGAAGGTGGCTCGCCAAGACGTCGCATCTTGTGCCTACGTATTTCTCATCAGAGAAAATCAGAGCTAACGTAGTTCGGGAAAAAACAGAACACGGGTTGTTCAGACAGTTTTTACCCGAGTAGGGTTAAACAACAGTTCCAGCAGTTAGGGACAAAGCCTGTTTGCGGTGGCGCTGAAGTTTAACAACACTCTTTTCTTCAGAAAAGTCTTCATTAATTTGCTTACCCCAAAGGGAAAATGATTTTCAGTCTGTTTTCAATCTTTTACGCAAGAAGTGTTTTTTATTGTGTTTGCAATTTCAATCGCACTAAAGACTATGACCTAGGAGTGAATGTGTCGCATGTCACCCAAAGGGTACCATACTAAACATCCCAACTATTGGAAAAAAACTCTCCAACAACTGTTTCCTAGATAGCTTAAGGCTCGTAACGTACGAAAGAAATCATTCATGATTACTGTATCTTAAGCTGTTTGTAGATGAGAAGAGAACGCAACTAAGGATTCATCCTAAGGTTGAGTTGAAACGGGGAACTCCTAGAAGTTATCATGCAAAGGCTTCAGCCTAAAAGTCTAATCATCACTTTCCCATCAGAGAAGAGTGAGAACCTAGGGGGAACCATATCAATGGTGAACAAACAGACAGTAAGAATAAACAGTAAATCATCAACAGTAAAGATGCATGCTATGCATAACATAAGCGAGGCAAGGGAAGGCTAGCTTCCACTCAAGCCTATGGGGAATGCTCTCAAGTAAACAAACAATACAGAGAAAGAAAAGCAACCCAGGAGACTCTGCTTCAGCAGCTCCAAGCCATCTTCAACTGGAGACTCCACCTTCAGGCTTCATCTTCAACAGCAAGTCTCAACTTGCTCCTTCAGGCTTTGACTGTAGCTAACACAAGTCTCAACTTGTATTCTTCACGTCTCTAGGTTTCAACATCCTCTCCAAGCTTCAACTTGATCATGCAAACAAACATCCTGCTCTAAGCTTCAGCTTCAAGCACAGGGAAACATAAACTAACATCTTCAAGTTCTTCATCAATCTCTAAATCAAACCTCCAATATTCAAGGACTCATCCTCTTCAAAGCTTCAGCTTCAAACTCAAGTCTCAACTTGATCCTCAACAAAGTCTTCAGACTTTAACAATCTTCAAGGAATCATCCTCTTCAGAGCTTCAGCTCCTATCTTCAACAACTTCAAACAAACCTCAATCAATCATCTTCAAGGCAGTCCTCAATGGAATCTTCTTCTTCAACACTCTTCAATAGGACTCTTCAATAATCTTCAATGTTCTCTTTATCTTTAAGCAACCCAAATGCTCAAACAAACCAAAAGGAATCCATTAACAAGATGAGATGGGGATGTTAGAGTGCTTACTGACCTCCAAGGGAAGCCATTAAGGACTTAACATCAAAAGGAAAGGTTCTCTCAAAGTTCTACCTCATAGGGCAAGGTCACTTATCCCTCCAAAGGAGAGAGGTGAATATCCTAGAGGGACTTTATGTCATGGAGAATAATGGAGGTGAATGATACACTCCAAGTTTCAAGAAGGAAATTATTCTAACTAGGGCTCTACCTACATCCCATCTCCTAAAACAAAAGCAAAACAAAACTCCTAAAGCAAAGACCTCAAGCTCCTCTATGCTCCTTCTTCAAGTCTTCATGGTCTCTACAATGCTTCATCATGCTCCTTAAAACAAATCCAAGCTCCACAAGCACAAGGAGGGAACCACAAGCAAAACAGACAAAAGATAATGCCCTCAAGGCAACACAAACAATGCATACCTTGCAAAATCCATGGAAAATAGTAAAATACTATACAAAAATCCAAGATTAATTCTAGGGGATCCTACACATCTACCCTTAATATCCCATAGGTCCCATAACCTAATTTATCCTAAAAACTAAATTCTATGTGCTTTAATGAACCTATGTTGAATTTTAACCTAATTTTAACTAGTCTAGTGTACACTACTCAAAGCTACTCAAACTTATCCTCAAAAATCATGAAATAAAATCTATGGGAAAGTTAATACCCTAAACTAACTACTCTAAAAAGAATGGGGCAAAAATACAAAGGGATCTATCTAAACTAAATTCACCAAAATCATGTATCAACTTAAAACCATTAAAAGGGCTATTAAAAGAGAAAATATACTAAAAATAGTAAAAAGAAATAAAAGGGCAATTTTATTATTTAGTATTTTTCTTGACAGAAATATAAAATGGTAGAAAAAACTCTCACTCAAAAATACTTAATTTCCTATTTAATATGGATTTCTAAACAATTAAAGAAATTAAAAGAAATTAAAAATAAGAGGAGAATCATAGGGGGTGCAGTTAGTAATGAGAGCTAGTTCATTAAGGCGCATGGGCCTGGACTGGGGGTGTGAAAAGGAATTGAGCCACTAAGCCCAGAATAGCGTTTTAATGAAACACTGTGTTTTAATGTTATCAGAATTCCCTCTCAAATTGTTTTAAACCATGGTCGTTGGATCCGCGCATGGTCAACTAGTCTCCCCCCAAATCCAACGCACGTGGACTCATCACTAACCTTGAGACTAGGGTTTGTAGTAACCCTCCATGAAAACAGAGTTCACACCATGAACTTCCACCACTCCGTACTCCTTCATAACAACACCAAATTCAAAGAAATAAAACACTAAATTGCTCAGTTTTTCAAGCTGAACACACTCATAGCATTAGTTTTTATTGAAAGGTCCTCTAACATGAAACCCGATGGTGAATCCTCCATTACACTCAAACTTCAACTGTGATAAATCTTGGATTTCTTTATACTAACATGATCCTCACACTTCCCTGGTTCACACAAGCCATCCCACGTGTATTATCTCTCCCTATGGCTCTTGTTCTTGCTCATCAAAGAATTGATGTCCAATATGCAAACTCCACCAATGGACCTCAAACTCTCCAGAATTGATCACCTAGGTGTATCTAGCCATTCTACACTAATAACTCAACCTATCAATGCTTAAATAATGGTGTAGAAGAGAAATTGCAGACCTGGTTTCTTGGTATGGCAGGTGGTGAAATTGCTCAAACCAAGCTTCAATCCTTTGCAGAATTACTCAAGGAATCACCTTCTTGCTTCTGTTTGCAAAAGGAGAGGTTGAATCTTCCTCAATTCCAAAATTCGATTCTTGATGCAAGCTTGAGATTCCAAAATGCTATCCTTCAATTCTGGCTCAATCCCCTCTAAATAATGCCCTGAACCAGTTCTAATCCCTTTATAGATGGTGTTTGATCACTCTAGAAGGTTCTGGAATGATCCAATGAGACATTGAGTTTCTCATGTCATGAAATCTCACTTTATGATATCTCACATGACAGTCCATGTATAGCTCAGTTCAGTACTTGGTTCTGAGTTGAAAATCTCTCCAAATGAGATTTTGAGTGTGTTTGGATTGGCATGGTAGCTTGGTTTGATCCCTTGTTGGATTTGGCATATGTTACTTACAGTATAAGCTACCAACAGAAACCTTGAGAAAATGACCTCAAATGCAAAATCTAACATTGCCAATCATCTCCAAATGTATTTTCGACTCAAAATCATCTATAATTTCATTCATTTTGGTCTTGTAATGAGGAATTCCCAAAATAGCCACTTTAATGGACTTAAATCATACCATTTTTAGGTCATTTTTGTCAATATGAGTTCCATGCCTTTCCAAACTTCCATGAACACTTTTCTAGACTCAAAACATCATTTTGAGCAAGTTTGATGTTGGGAAATTTTTCATTTGAAGCTTCCTTGTATGAGTTTTAGGCATAGGCTAAGAATGACCTATAATTCCACTTTCCCAAAATACCCCTGACTTGCACAAGCTATAACTTGAGCTTCACAAATCAGATGAAGGCATACCATACCTTTTTGGAAAGGGGAGATCATGAGGAACATTTCTTATGTTTGGCCCAAGTTCATTTGAAACTTCCTTGAGGGTCAAAAGTTGATTGGAAGACAGACAACTTTCACAGACAAATTTCAGTGTCCTCAGATGACCTGTAACTTGCAAAGGCTATAACTTGAGTTCTACAAATCCTCTCAAGGACTTCCACCACTAAAATTAAAGCTAAGAACATCCTCTACAAGTCCCATGACCATCAAGAGGTGAGATGAGCCTTGCATTTCAACTTATCTTCCTTGGAAATTGGCACCAAACTAGGGGATTTTACACTGACAAGCATGGTAACCCTAGCCTTCAAACTTCTCAAATTTCTTAATCATGATCAAGTAGCCTTGGAATCACCCACTAGGCATCTTAAAGCATAAATCCAAGATCATATGGCATTGGGGATAGGTCTCAACCTTCCTCAAATTCATCTGTTGACTTAGGGTTGACCAGTCAAACCCTAATTCTACCACTCATGGTAAAACTTTTCAATCTTCAATCAATGACTTTTCTAGGCCTCATGATGGCTCTCAAGACATCATATGAGCTCTAGCAAGACTTCAAGATCACACTCATAGCTTCAGAATCATCTGGATAGCTTCAATAACTTTCAAGTTAGGAGACTTTCAACTTTGCAATCAACCCTACCTCTGAGGATCTTCATTTTCAACTGAGGAGACATCAACCCTTATGAACTTCAATAACATCATTCAAGAGGTTATCAAACCTTTCATTAGCTCAAAAGATGCTCACATCCCTTGATCCCTGCACACATCTCAATGCAATGCATATGCTAGTGTATGAATAAATGTAATGAAACCATGAACCAAGTCTCAACAAGGTTAAGTAAATTTTGGGGTGCAACACATACGAGGAATTATCTGACGCATGATTTAAAGTTGGTTGTTGTTGTGTTTGTGTCGAAGCTTTTGAGGCATTATTTGTTTGGTTTAAGATTTTAGGTGTTTAAAAATCATAACAATTTGAAGTATTTCTTTGATTATAAAGAATTGAATGCGAGGCAGAAGAGATGATTGAGACTTATGAAGGATTATGGTTTTGGTTTGAATTACCATTCGGGTAAAGCAAACATGGTAGCTGATGCATTGATTTGGAAATCTTTGCATATACCGATGATGATGGTAAGAGAGTTATAACTAATTGAGAAATTTCTTGATATGAGTTTGGTTTGTGAAAAGTCTTCATATGGATTTAAACTTGGTATGTTGAAGCTTACTAGTGGTATTATTAATAAGACTTGAGGAGGTTAGAAATCTGATTTGAGTTGGTAGATCGGTTGAATTTGATGGATAAAAGTCGAAGAGCTAATTTTCGGATTAATTAAAATGGTATCATGAGATGTCGTGATAGAGTTTGTGTTCCAGATATTGTTGAGTTAAAAACGAGTATTCTTGAGGAAGGACATCGAAGTAGATTGAGTATCCATACCGGTGCTACGAAGAGGTACCGGGATTTGAGGAAATTGTTTTGGTGGCCAGGAATGAAGAAAGAAGTGGTTGAGTTTGTGTATTCTAGTTAGACTTGTCAGAAGTCTAAGATTAAACATCAAAGACCATCGGGTCTGATGCAACCGTTGAATATTCTAGTTAGGAAATGTGATAGCATTTCTATGGATCTTGTGACAGGTCTACCGAAGCCGTTGAAGGGATATGATTCAATTTGGGTGATTGTCGATAGATTGACCATATCATCTCATTTCTTACCAATGAGGATTAATCATTCTATGCTGAAGCTACCTGAGATTCATATTAAGGGAATTGTGAAGTTGCATAGGATACCATCGAGTATCGTGTTCGATAGAGATCTGAGATCTTCATCGAGGTTTTGGGAGAGTTTGCAAGACGCCTTGGGTATCAAGTTGAGATTGAGTTTTGCCTATCATCCGTAGACGGATGGACATACAGAGAAAATTATCCAGGCTTTAGAGGATTTGATGAGAGCTTGTGTATTGGATCAAGGTGGTTAGTAGGATAGTCATTTGTCGTTGATTGAGTTTACCTAGAACAACAATTATCATTCTAGTATCGGAATGGCACCGTATGAGGCATTTTGTGGTAGGAGATGTAGGACTCCTTTGTATTGGTATGAATCAGGCGAGAGTGTTGTACTCGGACCTGAGATTGTGCAATAGATGACTGAAAAGATCAAGATTATCCAAGAAAAGATGAAAGCGTCGCAGAGTCATCAGAAGAGTTAACATGATAAGAGAAAGAAAACACTTGAGTTCCATGAAGGAGATCACGTGTTTTTGAGAGTTACGCCGGTAACTGGTGTTGGCCGAGTTTTGAAGTCCAGAAAGCTCACACCATGTTTTGTTGGTCCGTATCAGAGTGGCGCAGCGGAAGCGTGGGAAAAGTAGCATGTCAGACTGCTTTATCACCGTCGGTTGCGAATTTACATGACGTGTTTCATGTGTCTCAGTTGAGGAAGTACATTCCAGATCCGTCACATGTGATTCAGATGGATGATGTACAAGTGAGAGATAATTTTCCTGTTGAGGCATTGGCAGTATAGATTGATAAACGAGAAGTGAAACAACTACAAAGTAAAGAGATTTCCTTGGTAAAGGTAGTTTTGGGAGGACGAGCTGGAGAAAGTTGGACTTGGGAGCGCGAGGATCAGATGAGAGAGTCATATCCGACTCTATTTCCTTGAGGTAATTTTTCGAGGATGAAAATTCTTTTAAGTGGGGGAGAGTTGTAACACCCCAAATTTATTGGAATATTTATTTAATTTATTTAAATATAAATATTTGTCTTTTTGGTGATTTTCGGTGGTTGGTGCGAAATATTGAGAATTATAGATTTTAGGTTATTTATTTAAATAATAGTATATAATATGAATATATTGGTATTATTAATAATTTAAATAAATATAAGTTAACTAAGGGTAAATTGGACAATTAAGGAGGAGTTAGTTAGGGTAATATTGGAAAAACCCAATTTATAGGCCCAAAATTAGGTTTAACAAAAATGAATTTTAAGGGAATTAGGATTCATTATTATTAAGACCGTGAAAAGGGAAGAAATAGAGATCAGAGCTCTGAGGAAGAGGATTGAGGCAAAAGCTTCTCGAGGTTTCCAAGAATCAAGGAGAAAGGCTTAGAGTCGGCAATTAAGGTATGAGGAGTATCACCTTCATTGTTTTCAATATGTGATTCACTGTATTTAAAGCTGATTTAAGGGTTTAAAGGGTTTGAGGTTAATTTGAGATAAAGGAAATTAGGCCTTCATGGCCAAAATCTATTATTGAGGTTTTAATCGTATAGGGATTTGAATTGATGGTCTGATAGGTTTGAGGTTGATTTGAGAGTAAAGGAAATTAGGCCTCCGTGGTCAAAATTTGTTGTTGAGGTTTTAACCCTGTAGAGTAATTAGATAGTGAGTACTCTAATGACCATGGTGTAGTTTTAAGGAAATTATGAAAATTAGAGGCGTAAATATGATACGGGATTGAACTTGTATCCCTTAATTTTAAAGGTTTTAGGCATAATCTTAAAAACAATGATTAGATGATTTAATTGTGTTAAAATTGTAAATTTACATGAGATAATTACAGTGTTGAATGAGTTGTAATTTTCTGAGAGTTTGGGTTTTTACGGAATCAAAATCGGAGTTCCGGAAGGCCTCTAATGGTGAAAAATGCAGAAAAATCTGCATGCTGTCTGTCACGACTGTTCATGTTTTCGCTTGAAACGTTTTGGATGTAACGTTTGATCCGTAAGTCCGTTTTGGTCCCCATTTGAAGCGATGGAAATCTAATGAATAGGGCTATAATATGGTATAGATAAGAGAATTGGTTTCCCAATAGTTTTATATCTAATATATTTAGGAAGTCAATTATGTTTTGGTTCAGTGATGTCTTGATGCTTTGATACTGTGATTTTCTGGGTGAGTTACCATGAGTGTAACTGTGATTCCTATGTGATTAAATGAATGTATGATGAATTACCATGAGTATAACTATGATTTATATGTGATTAATACATGATTTCATGATAATTCCCATGATGAACTGTGATGATTTGTGATGTTGATTCCATGAGTTTTGATGATTCTATGATGACGTGATTCTTATGATTATTTTGATGAATGATGGTGCACCTAATGAGATTATTATGTGGATGATATTGACGTGTGCATCATGCATTCATGTGCATCCAGACTTCGGTTCAAGACCTTGATTTCTTTAGCTTCAGTCCCATTATGTGGATGTGAGGTATTTTGATATGCTCCGGTTCTTGTATAGAATCGATCCTATTGATGGGGATCTATGGAGGGTTGATGTCCTAGTGCCTATCGAGCTGTGATGATTGGTACCACATGCATGAGTTGTTAGATGCCCAATTGTGCTTATTTAAGCTATCAAATGTGGGCATCTTTCACTCTTTTTTTTCAAGAGAATGTTCAAAACCTCCCTTGCTTTTGTTAATATGCAATGTTATGTGAAATACTCTTGGTACCTTTGATTTGTGTATTATTGTGCAGAAATTAGGCATTAAAGAATAGAAGTTGAAGACACGAGAAAGATGGCAAAGGAATCAAGAAAGAAGGCAAGCAAAAGCAAGTTCGCTAGGCAAAGCGCTGGCGAGTGAGGCAGCAAACTGTTTGCTAGGCGAGCATGTTGCGAGACTTAGATAGAATCAAATTGGCCTCATAAGCTTGGGGCGAGGAAGACAGCTAAGGACTCGCTAGGCGAGTACCTAGCGAGAAAGTAGCGAAGCATTCCAGAATTAAATTGACCAAGGCTCGCTGCAGCGAATGAAGCAACGATCTGCTCGCCTAGCGAAGGATTGTTCGCCTAGCGCATCTGGGTTGAATCCTCTGGATGCAGGCTTGACCAGTGGCACATTTTGGGGCTCGCTAGGCGAACCATTCTGCTCGCCTAACGAGCATGACAACTCAACACCTTTTTCTATAAGTATCATGGTTACTTTTTGGAAAGATTATCATATTTTCTTACTAGTTTTTGCTCAAAAGCTGACTTTTGTGCCCTAGAAACCCAATATCTCTCATTTCTTCATCTCTTAACAATATTTTACAAAAATAAGGTGGATTCTCATCCAAGCTCGATTCTTCGACTCGAATGTACATTAACCTTCTTCCGAAACTTGTTGTGTAAGCTACCATGGAAATGAGTAGCTAAACTCTCATTTTGTCAAGGTTAGATGTAGATGATCATAAGCTTTGTATGTATATGGGATGATCTTCATTTGTAAACTCTTTGATGATGAATATATGGTGAAAACCTTGTTTTATTTATAACTCTTTGTGTTGGTTTATTATTGAAAGGTATTTTCCAACTCTTGACCTAGGTTTTCATCCATCTATATTCTTGAGCTAGAGATAGTTTTGAATGTGGTTGTTCACTAAAATGTTAAACCTAAATGTTATCATTTTGATAGATTGTGTGAGAAATCAACAATGGATCAAAATGCGAAAAATCACAATGTGAGTTAGAAATAATCACATTGGGAGGATATTGTGAATGTGTTTATCATCTAAGTGGAGTTTATGAGTTTTGTTGATCGAACATATACATGCAAAGTGATCGTCGAACCCTAACTTTGACAATCTTTCTTAAATCGTAAAACCCAATCTTTTACCGCAATTTCTTACTTTTATGAAAGATACCGTGACTAAAAACCAAAACCCTCTTGTTACTAATAGTTAAGAGTTTAACAACTGTCGAACGACAGCAATATCACATATTCCCTGTGGAGACGATAACAAAACCCGATACTCTAAACTTGACCCCTTTGCTTTTCTCACCAAATTTTATGAGATAACATTGGCGGCCGGAGTTGATCAAGATCAAGAGATATTGTTGTTCAAAAGACTTTTTCCTCACGGTTTGCTCGGCAAAGCCAAAGATTGTTACTTGGACCAAACACCGACGGTCATGACGGATTGGAACGTGTTGGAAGAGAAGTTCATTGAAAGGTTTTTCTCCCACAACCGGTTCATGGAATCCAAAACAGCTATCTTCGTGTTTTCGCAAGGAGCCAATGAATCATTGAATGAGGCATGGGAAAGATTTAAATCCATGCTTCAAAAGTGCAAAGGCCATGGTTTTGACGAATTGACGCAAATCCACATTTTCAAAAACGACCTTCAACCTAATTGCAAGACTTTATTAGATACTACCTCGTGTGGTTCTTTATTGTCTAAAAGCGCCTCCGAAGCTACAGATATCATTAACCGTATGGCTCTAAATGACCTCCAAAGTCAAAGTAGAGGCAACACTTTGAAGAAACCGGAAGTGCTTGAACTTGGCACAAACGATGATATTCTTGCCCAAAATAAACTTATTTCACAATAAGTTGAACTCTTAACTCAACAAATAAAAGAGTTGAAAGAGCCTTCAAAAGTTAAACAAATAGCTTGTTGTGAGCTTTGCAAGGGTGAGCATGAGACCGGATATTGTCCACCTCCGGGGTTCGAAGAGGTGAATTACATGACGAATCAACGAGACTACCAACCGAGGCAACAACAACAACAACCGTATCAACAACATCCTCAAAATCAACAACAACAACACTTTCAAGGGAATCAAGGGTTCCAACCAAGAGGTAACTATCACCATAACCAAGGTTATAGGGGTGGTAATTCTAGCCGTCAAAATCCTTACCAAACTCAACAACCGCTGGTGACTTCAAAGTTAGAAGAGACATTGACACAATTTATGCAATTGTCAATGGCTAATCAAAAGAGCAACGATGCGACAATAAAAAATCTCAAAACTCAAGTCGGTCAACTTGCTAAGCAACTATCGGAACAACAATCTGAACCTTCTTTTTTGGAGAACATGCAAACAAATCCAAAAATGCATTGTAAAACAATAACGACGAGAAGTTGAAGGGAGTTGATTAGTGAGAGTGAAAAAAGAGATGAGAGTGAAAAAAGAAAGGATGAGAAAAAAATAGATGATGGAATTGAAGGTGAAGTTGGGGAGTGGAGTGAGGAAGAAGTTGAAAAGAATGAAAAAATGGTTGAAGTTGAAAATAAAGAAAGTGTGGAAGTTGAAAAAAATAAGAGTGATGAAGTGAAGGTGGAGGGAGTTAAAAAGAAAAGATAAGGGAATTCTAGAGTTTCTAAAGGAAAGGAGGAAGTGAGCGCTACTCCAGTCCAAAACCTTCCATATCCGCATGCCCCATCTAAGAGGGAGAATGAACGACATTACACCCGGTTCATGGATATTTTCAAACAACATCAAGTGAATATTTCGTTTGCCGAAGCCTTAGAGCAAATGCCTAAGTATGTCAAATTCATGAAAGACATACTTACTAAAAAGCGGAAGTACGCGGAACCGGAGACAATTGTCCTAGATGCTAGTTGTAGTGCCATAATTCAATGGAGGCTTCTGAGAAAAGAGGTTGACCCGAGACGAGTTACTTTTCCGGTTACAATTGGTGATGATCGAAGAGGCAAATTTTGAAGTTTCTAAACATATTCATGATATATCTCCTATGGAGTTAGCTCTTGATGTCTCCTTTGAAGTTTTCACATTTGAAGAAGAGCAAGCTCTTGATGAATGCCTAAGGGAACTTGATAGTCTAAAAGAGTTACATTCGTGGGAAGTTGAGGAGGAAGTATTGAAGAAGCAGGTTAATGAAGAAAAATCGCCAATTGAATTGAAAGAGCTACCTTCTAACTTGAAGTATGTATTCCTTGATGAAACTGAAGCAAAGCCGGTTATCATAAGCAACCTTTTATCAAAGAATGAAGAAGCCCGTTTGATTGATGTGTTGAAAAAGAATCAAGAAGCCATGGGGTGGACTCTTTCTGATCTCAAAGGAATTAGTCCTTCCTATTGCATGCACAAGATTTTAATGGAAGAGGACTTTAAGCCGGTAGCTCAACCTCAACGCCGTTTAAATCCTACTATGAAGGAAGTTGTTAGGAAGGAGGTTGTTAAGTTGTTGGATGCGGGAATGATTTACCCAATTTCCGATAGCCCATGGGTGAGTCCCGTGCATGTGGTTCCAAAAAAAGGTGGCATTACCGTCATTTGAAATGAAAAAGATGAGTTGATCCCGACGAAGGTGGCAACGGGGTGGCGTATATGCATTGATTATAGGCGGTTGAATATCGCAACTCGAAAAGATCACTTTCCACTCCCGTTCATGGATCAAATGTTAGAAATACTTTCCGGGAAACAATACTATTTTTTCTTAGATGGCTATTCCGGGTATAACCAAATTGCAGTTGACCCGGCCGATCATGAAAAGACGGCTTTCACATGTCCGTTTGGAATTTTCGCATACCGAAAAATTCCCTTTGGGTTGTGCAATGCACCGGCGACTTTCCAACGATGTATGCAAGCTATTTTTGCCGACCTTATTGAGAAAACAATGGAAGTCTTTATGGACGATTTCTCCGTATTTGGTGGTTCCTTTGGTTTATGCTTGGACAACTTGGAAACAGTTCTTGAAAGGTATGTGAGATAAATCTTGTTCTTAATTGGGAGAAGTGCCACTTCATGGTGACCGAGGGGATAGTGCTTGGCCATAAAGTCTCTTCAAGAGGGCTTGAAGTTGATCGTGCTAAAGTTGACGTGATTGAAAAGTTGCCTCCTTCAGCGAATTTGAAGGGTATCCGAAGCTTCCTAGGGCACGCCGGTTTCTATCGGCGATTTATCAAAGACTTCTAAAAGGTAGCTAGGCCTTTGAGTAATTTGCTAGCTAAGGACCATGTATTTCTTTTAACCGATGAGTGTTTACAAGCTTTTGAAATTTTGAAAGAAAAATTGGTTACCGCTCCAATTATAGTCGCTCCAAATTGGAATTTAAATTTTGAGCTCATGTGTTATGCGAGTGACTATGCAATCGGAGCGGTATTGTGCCAAAGAAAAGAGGAAAATTTTCATGCGATACACTACGCAAGTAAAGTTCTTAATGAGGCGCAAATTAACTATGCCACCACTGAAAAAGAATTACTTGTGATAGTGTATGCGCTTGAAAAGTTTAGGTCCTATCTTATTGGTTCTAAGGTCATAGTGTATACCGACCACTCGGCGATTAAATATTTTCTCACCAAACCGGATTTGAAGCAAAGGCTCATCCGTTGGATCCTCTTGTTGCAAGAATTTGATGTTGAAATCAAGGACAAGAAAGGATCGGAAAATTTAGTGGCGGATCATTTATCTCGCTTAGTTAATGTGGAGGTTACCGCTTTCGAGAAGGAAATCCGAGAAGAGTTTCCCGATGAAAAACTTTTTAAAGTTGAAGTTAGGCCGTGGTTTGTGGATTTTGCGAACCATAAGGCTAGTGGTTTGGTGTCGCCCGACCTAACTCCAAACCAAAAGAGGAAATTCCTCTCGGATTATAAATATTACGTGTGGGATGACCCGTACTTGTTCAAATTGGGTGGTAACAACATTTTGAGGAGGTGTGTTACCGGCGATGAATCGCGAAGCATCCTTTGGCATTGTCACAACTCGCCTTACGGCGGACATTTCAATGGGGCAAGAACGGCCACTAAAGTCCTCCAGTCAGGATTTTATTGGCCTACTATTTTCAAAGACACAAATGCTCATTCGCAAAGTTGTGATAGTTGCCAAAGAAGCAGTGGGATTGGTAAGAGAGACGAGATGCCTCTCCAAAACATCCAAGAGGTTGAAATATTTGATTATTGGGGTATCGATTTTGTTGGACCTTTCCCACCCTCATACGGAAATGAATATTAGCTTGTTGCGGTTGACTATGTTTCAAAGTGGGTTGAGGCGATTGCCTCACCTCGGGCGGATTCTAAAATGGTAATAAATTTTTTAAAGAAAAAAATCTTTTCCCGTTTTGGAACTCCCTGTGTATTGATTAGTGACGGATGGTCACACTTTTGTAATGCACTGTTAGAAAGCATTTTAAAACATTACGGTGTAACACATAGAGTGGCGACTCCGTATCACCCACAAGAAAACGGTCAAGCCGAAGTCTCTAATCGTGAGATTAAGATAATTCTTGAAAACAACTGTGTCCAATTCGAGAAAATAGTGGTCGCAAAAATTGGATGAAGCTTTGTGGGCGTACCACACTGCTTATAAAGCTCCAATTGGGCTAACTCCCTTTCAATTGGTATTTGGTAAAACTTGCCATTTTCCAGTCGAATTGGAGCACAAAGCCTTGTGGGTATTGAAATTGTTGAACTTTGATAAAGAATTGGCCGGTGAAAAAAGAAAAATACAATTGCTTGAGTTGAAAGAAATGCGCGATGCCGCATATCACTCAAGTTGGTTGTATAAAGAAAAGGTAAAAGAGTATCATGACAAAAAGCTCAGAAAAAAGGAATTTGTGCCCGGGCAGTTGGTGCTTTTGTTTAATTCCAGGTTGAGGTTATTCCCCGGAAAACTGAAGTCCAAATGGTACGGGCCATTTCGTGTCAAAGAGGTCAAAGCATATGGGGCTGTTGTTACTGAAGAATTGAAAAAAAAAGGACTGTTGGATGGTGAACGACCAACGTTTGAAGATCTATCTTGGCGGTATAGTGGATCGAGAGAGTTGTGCTTTCCTTTTGGATGTTCCTGTGTGAGCGTCTTGAACCGTCGAGCTTATCCGACTTTAAACAAGTGCTTGTTGGGAGGCACCCCAACATTGTAAGTATTTACTGTTTTTTGTTGTGTGTTGTGGTGTCTAAGTGGTGAAAACTTGCTGAAGTGGATTGTGGAATGCTGTGTTGAAAATTGGAAATCTGTCATGTTCGCTAGCTTGCTCGCTAGGCGAAGATAGAGAGAGTGTTCGCTAGGCGAACGTTGTGAAACAGGAAATTTAAGTTTATTCAGTGGGCCACTCATTTGGGCCCAAAAAATGTTTTTATTTTGTTATTACCTTAGTCACTCTCACGGTTTCTCACTCTCACATTACACCTAGTTCTTGTTTCTCTCTATCCTACTGCAAACCCTAACCTTGTCTCTCTCTCTCTCTCTCTCTCTCTCTCTCTCTCTCTCTCTCTCTCTCTCTCTCTCTCTCTCTCTCTCTCTCTCTCTCTCTCTCTCTCTCTCTCTCTCTCTCTCTCTCTCTCTCTCCTACTGCAATCAGGTTTGATCTATTTCCTTCTCTTTTTTTTTTATTGTTTAATTTGTAGAAGAGTGGAGAATTTGAGTTAAATTTTGCAGATTAGGGATTTGAATTTTTTTTTGGGTTCCATGTGTATTTAGAACAATGCCTATCATGTTAAATCAATTTGTTTCTGGAATGGTGTTAGGTAAAATTTGAATTGTTTGAATTGGGTTGGAAAACAGTGGCAAATTTTGAAATCCCGTTGCCTTCGCTAGCTTGTTCGATAGGCGAGTCTGTAGCGAGCGTTCGCTCTGACTTCGCTAGGTGAACATTCTAGTGAACATGATAGTATTTGATTTTCTTTGTTAAATTGCTAATCAGTTGCTGCTATTTGCTGTTCTTTTCTATGCTTTTATGCAGATGGCCTCGGGTAGTGCTGGAAAAAAGCAAAAAGTTGTAAACACATCCCGTCATGTACCCATTCAGTTTGACATCGATAAGTTCGTCAGGACAAAGCAAGCCGCACGCTATGTGGCGTTAGAGAAAAGAAAGATCCTACCTGAAAAGAGGTTCGTAATTAACCCATAAGGCGACTACAGGACTTTTGCGGGGCTGATTAATAGTAAGAGGTGGGGCAGGCTGATTTCTCCACTCAAGAGCTACAATATTGATATAGTTCGTGAGTTCTACGCGAACGCGTTGCCTAACGATGACGAGCCTTTCACTTGGACGACAAGAGTTGTAGGACTTCATATCGCTTTTGATAGGGATGCTATTAACCGAGTGCTTGGCGAACTGCTCCATCTGGGAGTGAATGAGAGGGATGTGTACCATAGGGACCTGAGGTTGCACAGGAACACTGATGATATTTATGCTGCTCTGTTGCTAGAGGGAAAATGGGTTGAGCTAAACCAATCTAGGCTTCCTGTGAGATACCATAGGGAGGACATGGTTCCTATAGCTCAGCTGATATTACTTTTGGTTCTGACAAACATCATGCCCAAATCACACACATCGACCGTGCCGATCCCAGTGGCACACTTGGTCCACTGCATACTTACTAATGTTTAAATCGATGTGGCTCAGATTATTGCTAATGAGATGAAGTCAGTGGTTGAGAACGGACTGAAGTCGGGGGCGCGTGTTAATTGTCCCCTTGCTTTTCCTTGCCTCATTATGGCTTTATGCTCACAGTCGAGGATGAAGCTTCCATCCCGCAGTTTAGTGAAGATCCCGTCCGCAATCGATGACCGATATGTGGACAAGTATTGTAAGCCAAAGAACTTCAGAAGTGGTGTAGCTGCTGTTTCTATCGGGACTGCTGATGGTCCCGACGCTTTTTCTCAAGGGTTCAATCCTTTTCAGTAGGCAGTTTGTAATTACGATTGGGATTGGATGTCGGAAACTCAGCGTGCCATGGTTGATATTCATGACTCGATGCAGGTACTTCAGCTACAGGTCCGTGACACTTCTGTTGAGCATCCTATGATGACGCGTGAGCAGTTTCTGCAGCACGCGAGCTGGCCTATGGACATGCCTGTTTTTGGAGAGGGGGCGGGTGTCTCTAGTGGTCCTGTTGATGGTAATGCTGCTGCTGCTGATGATGATGATGATGACGATGGTGATGATAATGTTGAAGGCGAGGAAGATTTTGATGTTGATGGTGACGATGATGAGGAGTATGAGTCTGAAGAGGACTAAGTTTTTATCTTTATCAGTTTTATTGCTTTGTATTTTCAAGATATTTTGTTTTGATTTCAGTTGTTTTGGTTGTACTTTTTGGGGTGTTTTGTCCCTCACGCACATTTCAGTTATTTTAATTTCAGTAATGTTTAATGTTTTTGTTTAAATTATTTGTGTTTGTTTTAAGTTTCTTCTGTTTAATAATTTTGTTGTTGTTGAGTGTCAAACCTTTTAGATTGGTTTCTCTCTGAAAGAAGTATCCAATGAAGGTGCATCCGAGCTTGGATGGCAATGATAAAAATAAACAAGCGAATAAGGCTAAGGTACATGGTTACATTCGGTTAGAACTTTAGAATGCATGAAGAACTTTAATCTTGTTGTGATTAAATATTGTTCTTTTTGCAACATAATTGAATGAATGATTCATCTAGGACTTAAAACTACAAATTGTGAGTAAACCTCCATTGTGCACTTAAATGCTGGATTCTAATAAACAGTGTTGATTCATTTAATTCATGCTTTGTCTTTTATTATTACGAATTTGTGGAAGCAAATAGAAATGATTAAGGTGTTTGTTTTCTTTCGAGCATAACCAGTTCCAAATACAAACTTACCCGTGAGTAGAGAGTATTCGTGAACCCCTTTAAGCTTAAACAGTTGAATCTCAGCTTGAAATAAGGTGAGGCTTCAAAAATCTTTTTTCTTGAAACCCTGAAATTATTTTTTTATTGTTCTTTTACCGTAAAAAGTCAAGAGCATTCACTTATGAGGGAAGTAAAATATTAGTTGGGGGAGAACGATAATGAAAGTCGGTAGGTTGTCACAACTGTTGAATAACCAAGCAAGCATTGAAAAAAAAGTTATTAGAAAAAGAGAAACATTTGTTTTGTGAATACGATGTGAAAAAAGAAAAAAATAATGATCAAAAGAAAAGAATGAAAATGAATTCTTGCTTGGAAGAAAAATATTTATAAAAAAAACTAAATTGAGTTGTGAAATAAGAGTTGTGTAGGTTTCAAATGAGAAACAAGTTGAACGAAGTTGGGATGTGTGAATAGTTGTACAGTGAATGTCTCTTTTGCGTCGACAATTTTGTTTCAATGGCCTTAGATATGTCCCTAGTTTGTAAACCTGACCAAGCTACAACCGGAAAAGACCTTAGTGATCTTTGTGCTTCCGTATTTTGATTTATAATTGTTAGACATTGTATGAATTGAATTGATTTTTTTTGCATTGTTTGTTGGAGTGTGAAATTGTCCCCGCGGTCTCAAAGGCGTAATTTCTTCAATCCTTATTCGAAGAGGAGAGATAGGGTGATTCATTCAGGATAACATTGTTGTGGATTGATACATGTTTTGTATTGCTATAAGGATTTATTTCTTGTGTATTGTGTTGTTCTAACCATTGGGAACTAGTGTCTGGTTGATTCTCTTGTGTTTGGGCCATTTGATCCAATTTCGGAAACACCTTTTTCTTTAAGCAAATCCTCTTGTTCTCCAAGAGGCATACTTTGCTTGAGGGCAAGCAAGAATCTAGTTGGGGAGAGTTGTTAGATTCCCAATTGTGCTTATTTGAGCTATCAAATGTGGGCATCTTTCACTCCTTTTTGTCAAGAAAATGTTCAAAACCGCCATTGCTTTTGTTGATATGCAATGTTATGTGAAATACTCTTAGTACCTTTGATTTGTGTATTATTGTGCAGAAATTAGGCATTAAAGAATAGAAGTTGAAGACACAAGAAAGATGGCAAAGAAATCAAGAAAGAAGGCAAGCAAAAGCAAGTTCGCTAGGCGAAACACTGGCGAGTGAGGCAGCGAACTGTTCGCTAGGCGAGCATGTAGCGATCTGCCAGCAAACACTCCCAAACTTGGACATAATCAAATTGGCATCATTCGCTTGGGGCGAGGAAGGCAGCTAATGTAACACCTCAACTCTAACGCTTGCGGAAATTAAGAAAGAAACAACAACTTGTAATACATACAGAGTGCGACAACATAAAAATTATGCGCATGACGACCATAATGGAGGTGTGACGATCGTCACACACCCAGAATCCTTCACATCAGAGATGTTACATTCAACTGAACATACAACATGCATTTATGTGCAACTACTTTCAAAATAGATACATAGCACGAATTTGGATGAACATTTAACTCATAATGCAATCAATTCTTATTCCAACGGAATTGTAGTAAAGCTTACAATGCGTTCAATTTAAAACAATTTAATGAAAATACTGTAACAAATTCAGCAACAAGACATCAACTAAAGTAATAACTATAAAACATCCATCCCCCCAAGAGTGCTACGTATCAGAGCGACCAACGACAACTTAAACGACAAAGCGGAACTTCATTCCGAACTACCTGCAAATTACCACCAGAGGAGGTAACATACAATGTAAAGGGGTGAGATATCAATAATATAAGATAAGGCATGATAGAAGTCATATTAGAAATCGTATCACAGCAACATAATTCTCGCAAACTTATAAATATCAGTGACAATCATTTACAAGCAAAACATATCTCACATATGCCACAACAACATGGGCAGCCCATTCTTCTTAATAGCTTTATCATTGATGAAAAGAGCTTGGAACAAAGTTCTAATAGTTTCATCGGCATCAACATATGAAAAGGATGAAAGATGGCTCATCAACAACACTTGTTCGAGTACCTTCTATAAAGACTCCCTATGAGCCTCAGAACACATCAATAAGGACAACACTGAAATCATAGATGGGGTATGCAAGAGTTGATCTACCACACTGTACTCACTCTTCTTGATCAATTTCAATACCTCATCCTCATTAGTTTTCTTATTCAAACCACTTTCCTGGTCGGAAATATCAACAATATTCTCATCCTGAAGTTGTTTCCCAATGATAGCATTCTCCACTCTCTTTGGAGGCTCAAAAGGATAGACACGACCACTCCGGGTCACTCTACTAACATCAACAAACTTACCACAGAAGACAAATAAGGAATCAACACTTCCTTACTATCTTCAACCATAGCAGCATTGTATTTATACGGAATAGCCTTGTCAGATTCATACAGTACTGGACCGGGCAAACGAATAACCAAAGGTGTAACAGTGGACTTCTAACTATCATATGAGATAATAAATTGTTCAAGCATATTAAAGTGTGGCACAATAACATTCACATTGTTCTCATATTCATCCCTTTTTTCAGTGACCTGAATCAAATTCTTATCCATCATCTCTTGAATGTCCATTTTCATTATCGCACAACCACGCGGGTTCATAGAACAGATGCAACAAACTGCATAATCATGATCAATATCATGGTATTCACTCAAAAGTGCATGCATTCCCACAAGCGATATTCGAATCTAATAGATATCATAAATCTTGAATGTACTAGGACAACCTTGAACCATACTGACAAACGACTTACCATGATTGGGCAACGAGTTCGATTTCATATTAGGATTGGTGTCTTAGAAATTTAAAATACCACTTCTAACAAGCTTTTGTACTTCATTATTCAATGGATAACAATTTTCAGTGGCACGCCCAACTCCTCCCAGATGGAAAGCACAACAAGCCTCGGGTTTATACCATCACAATGAATCTTTTGGAGCAGTAGGTGGTGCACGAGTTTGAACAAGGTTCTTTCGTATCAAATCAGGAAGCAATTTTGAGTAGGTCGTTGGAATTGGGTCAAAGTTCTTCTGAAAACGACTCTGTTGATTGTCTTGTTGGTGAGAGTGTTGTTGGGCAGGAGCTGCTGAACAACATGAGGTAAATTAATAACAAGCATAACATATGCAACATGTTGTTGAAGATTGTTTCTAATGTGAGGTCTTCTATATCTCTCTTGAGAAACGACATAATTTACCCTTCTTTTTTCATGGCAAATCCTCCACCATATTTCTTGGAATTTCCAGCAGAATTACCATCTTTTGACAAACGTCCTTCACGAACACCCTCTTCAAATATCATCCCTATATTTACCATCTAAGTGAAGTCACTCGGAGCACTAGAAATCATACACTCTATAAAAGGAACTCAGAGTTTTCAGGAAGATTTTGGCCATCTCTTTTTCTTCCAAAGGAGGATTAATCTGAGCAGCAATCTCGTGCCACCTCTGTGCATATTCTTTGAATGTCTCTTTATCTTTTTGAGCCATTGCTCGAAGATGGTCATGATCAGGAGCCATATCCATATTATACTTATACTGCTTTACAAAATCCTCCCCCAAATCTTTGAAAGTGCAAATTCAAGCATTGTCGAGTCCCATATACCATTTCAAGGTTGCGCCAGACAAACTGTCTTGAAAGTAGTGAATGAGAAGCTGATGATTATCAGTATGAGTCGAAATCTTGCGAGCGTACATAGTCAAGTGGCTCAATGGACAAGAGTGAAATTATAGCTAGCACATGATGGATGTTATCACAAAAGTTATGACATCCACTGTGACAATGACTATTGAGCAACTATTAAGCATAAAACAGAAAGCAGTAAATAACACATCAATTGTTCACCCAGTTCAGTGTCAACAACACTTACATCTGAGGGCTACCAAGCCAGGGATGAAATTCACTATCAGCAGACTTAATTCAGAGTCAAACAACTCAGTTTGCACTCCTCACTTAACCATACCCAATGACACTTCAGCCTAGAGACCTCTAGACCTGAGTATACCCACTCACTCCCCCTCAATCACCTCAGTGATATTCAATTACAATTACAGCAAATATATGAAG
This sequence comes from Lathyrus sativus, assembly GCA_963859935.3. Taxonomy (NCBI): domain Eukaryota; kingdom Viridiplantae; phylum Streptophyta; class Magnoliopsida; order Fabales; family Fabaceae; genus Lathyrus; species Lathyrus sativus. The sequence goes on from OZ012735.1 coordinate 658,286,778, forward strand.
TTACACTTCAAACACACACCTTGATCTTGCTTCAAAGCTTTGATCAAGGAACACACACTCTTGATTAACAGCTTCGAGTGACACACAACTTAGAAACTACTTAACCAATGCAGCATACAGTTACTTGGAAAACAGGTATTCCTAAGACACAATTCACACGTGAAGAACAACACTTCTTCACTTACAAGGACTCTTAGTATACACTCTCTGATCTTCTGTTAAAAGCTCCTCTTCTAGGATTGCTCCTTCTGATTTTTATAGCAGTAGTCAGTCCTTGGGCCTGGGTGCATAAATTAGGTTTTATCCATAACAAAACCTCTCTTCAATAATCTGCACGCTTGCCAATTAATTCAGGGACATTTTAGTTTGCTTAGGGCTTCTAAAATGTTTCCTGATTTCTAGATACCAGAAAACTAACCTGCTCGCTTGATGTCATACGATCAACGTCATGACATTCTAAATGACATCCAGCTTAACTTATAGTTAACTTAGATAACTTACCTGCACAGTCCACATTAAGTATGTAGCAACATCAGACATGACATCCATACATACCCTAATATTTTTGCCACAAAAGGTAGCCAATCAAGAGCACTTACAAAGAGTTACCCTTATAATTTTCATAGTCATGGATCTTGAACTTAAGTGGGATCTTCACATTAGGAACTAAGCATAACCCATGGGCATTCTTCCCAAACGGTACTTTTCCCCTCAAAACTTTGATTTCTTTCCGCATTTGTGCAAACTAATCCTAAAAATCATCGATACGATCAAGGACATTCAGACTCTTGCTCGGAGAAATATGGAAAATATGTTCTTCATCATAAGACACAGTGTGACCCACGGGTGATGGCATAGGTACAACAGTAAGAACAACTGAAATCTCAGTATGAGGCACAACATTGACCATAGGAGGTGGTATAGTCATAACCACCTTGAATTCTCAGACCTTTAGAAGCAGGAGGTTGATATCCCTCTAGCACATAATTGAGAGGCATGCCCCAAGGGAAACCACGAGACATCTGATGTTGAGAAGCAATAATCGGGGCCACATAAATAGGCGTTAATACAATCTCTAAAATCATTGTTCTCGGCACAGGAGAAGGAAGAGGTGGTGGTGGCTGATTCTGAGCAGCCACTAATGCTTCCATCATAGCAGAAAGTCTTTCCAAATTTTCCTTCAGAGTTTTTACTTCCTCACGAAGCTCATGTTTCTCTTGTTGCAATTGATCCATTTTTTTCCTTAGATTAGCATGAATATGTACTGGTGCAACAACTTTGCTGAATGTATGGATGTCATGTCTGATGTTGCTACATACTTAATGTCTGATGTTGGCAAAAATTTGGATGTTGGCAAAAAAATACCCAAAATTTGGGGTATTACAGTTATTATGATAATATTTCTCACCCAACCTCTCTTTGATGTTGGCAAAAAAAATCATGAAGTTTGACTTTGGTTTGACCACAGTTGACCTCAGTTTGACCTTTTAACTGCATTGACTGCTTTTGACTTATCTGATCATCTGACTGAGCAAACTTTTGAGAAAAGTCTTGAAACTTGACATGGGGGTTCTTATACACATATAAGATGTTATGAAGCTCACTTAAAGTCTTGGAAGTCCATTTAGCCTGATTAAAGTCAAAACCCTAGTTTTGGATGCACTGCTTAGGAGGTGCATTGTCTGAGGGAATTGTCAACTCTTCTGACCAATTATGAATTTTGTGAACCTTGTGAACCTTCTTGGAACACAAAGTCTTGTATTGTGAGGGCAAATTTTGGGGTGCAACAGTCTTACAGACACTCTGTTCTGAATATAACAAGTTGTGTTAATTGCTTCTGCCCAGAAATGTTTTGCCAGATTTGTCTCGTTGATCATGGTTCTGGCCATTTCTTGCAATGTTCTATTTTTCCTTTCTACAACTCCATTTTGTTGCGGAGTTCTAGGGCAGGAGAAATCATGTGCAATGCCTTTTTCAGAAAAGTATTTTTCAAAATGTTTATTTTCAAATTCTCCACCATGATCACTTCTGACTTTAATAATTTTACAATCTTTTTCAGTCTGGACTTGATTGCAGAAGTCAAAGAACACAGAATGAGACTCGTCCTTGTGTTTTAGAAACTTTACCCATGTCCATCTGCTGTAGTCATCTACAATGACTAACCCATACTTCTTGCCTCTGATGGATGCAGTTTTCACTGGTCCAAACAGATCAATGTGAAGTAATTCCAATGGTCTGGAGGTAGAAACAACATTTTTTGATTTAAAATGAGATTTTGAAAATTTTCCTCTTTGACATGCTTCACACAGAGCATCTGAGTTGAACTTCAACTTAGGAAGTCCTCTGACCAGATTGAGTTTATTAATCTGAGATATACGTCTCATATTAATATGCCCTAATCTTCTATGCCAGACCCATTGCTCATCATTCACAGATAAGAGGCATTTTACATTTTGAACTTTAAGTTCTGAAAGGTTAATTTTATAAATGTTGTGTTTCCTCTTTCCATTGAATAGGATAGAACCATCCTTTTGACATACAGCTTTGCAACATTTTTGATTAAAGATGATATCATAACCATTGTCACTTAATTGACTTATGGACAATAGATTATGTTTCAATCCTTCAACTAACAGAACATTAGAAATAGAGGGTAGGTTGCCATTACCTATAGTTCCAGAGCCAATGATCTTGCCCTTCTGGTTCCCTCCAAATTTCACGTCCCCTCCAGATCTAAGTTCCAGACTTTGGAACATAGACCTTTCTCCCGTCATGTGTCGTGAGCATCCAGAGTCCAGGTACCATGATTGGTGTCCTGACTTTGCTGCTAAGGACATCTGCAACAGGGATTATTTTGTCTTTAGGTACCCAGATCTTCTTGGGTCCTTTAGGGTTAGTTGCCTTGTAGGTTTGTCTAAACTTTTGTTTTTCAACATAGTTTTTGTTTAGACTTGCCTTAGATCTAAACACATGAGTATTCTTTTCAGAGCTCGTGTGTTTAATATCATTTAAATGACCAAATTTAAAATTAGAGTATAAAGGAGTTATCTTAATGATCAGATCATCTACAGGTATTGGTCTTACATCTTTTTCAAGAGAAGAAGATTGAAATCCAATTCCCTTTCTTTTATTCCTACTAACTCCATAGATCATAGAAGCCATCTTGCTTCTGTCTATGCTTTTAGTGAGGAACCTCTGAAAACTAGAGTCATATTTTTCCAAAATATTTTCAGATGACTTAGCTTCAGAGTCAGATTCTTGTTGAACAATTTCCAAATCATTTTTTATTTTTAAATTTATTTCTCTCTGCTCAACAAGTTCTGTTTTCAGATTATCAATCTCAGATTCAAGATTGCTTTTCAGCTTCTTGTTCTTGAGTTTGATATTATTGTAGCTTTTCAAGACTTCAGATAACACCTTTATAAGTTCATCTTTGGTAAGTTTGGACATTACCTCTTCAGCATCAGAGTCGGAGTCTGACTCAGATTCAGATGATAATTCTTCATTCTGATCTTCTATTCCAGCCATTAATGCCATGTTGGCACACTCTTCTGACGCTTCAGATTCAGATTCAGATTCATCTGAATCATCCCAAGTTGCCATAAGAACCTTTTTCTTTTTATCAAACTTTCTCTTGGGTTTCTCCTTGAGAAGTTTGGGGCAGTCATTTTTGTAGTGCCCAGGTTCCTTGCATTCATAGCATGTGACCTCTTTCTTTCCAGATCTTCTGTATCCAGAAGATTCCTTCCTGTGGTCAGCTTTCCTGAAGTTGTTAAACTTCCTTCCCTTGTGCTTCCAGAGCTTGTTGATTCTTCTGGAAAGCATGGACAGTTCATCTTCTTCTTCAGAAGACGATTCTTCAGAACTTTCTTCTTTTACCTGCAAAGCTTTAACAGGTTTGTTAGATTTTAAAGCTATGGATTTACCTTTATCTTTCTTCTGGGGCTCATCTTCCTCCAGCTCTATTTCATGACTTCTCAAAGAACTGATAAGTTCTTCTAAGGAGATCTTATTCAGATCTTTTGCCATCTTCAGTGCAGTCACCATTGGTCTCCATCTGGTGGGAAGACTTCTGATGATCTTCTTGACATGATCTGACGTTGAGTAGCCCTTATCCAGAACTTTCAGACCAGCAGTAAGAATCTGAAATCTAGAAAACATAGTTTCTACATTTTCAGATTCTTCCATTTTAAATGCCTCATACTTCTGTATGAGCGCCAGCGCCTTGGTCTCTTTAACCTGAGAATTTCCCTCATGAGTCATTTTGAGTGACTCAAACATGTCATGAGCAGTATCTCTGTTTGTAATCTTCTCATACTCAGTATGAGAGATTGCATTAAGCAATATAGTTCTGGCTTTGTGGTGATTCTTGAAATCTCTTTTCTGTACTTCAGTCATTGACTTTCTATCAATCTTTTTGCCATCCTCATCAGTAGGATGTTTATATCCATCAATGACCATATCCCAAAGATCAGCATCATACCCGAGGAAAAAACTTTCTATTCTATCTTTCCAATAGTCAAATTTTTCCCCATCAAACATGGGTGGCTTGGTACTGATCCTATCTCCTTCATATTTGTTGTTGCAAGTTGATGTAGCTGTTTCCATAATGACAACAACACAAATATCAAAGTATCTTTCTCACTGGATCTTTAACTGTCACGGTTAAGTGGAGCACACGCAGAACCGGAGCTCTGATGCCAACTGAAGGTGAGAAAATTACTTAGAAGGGGGGGTTGAATAAGTAAGACTAAAAATCAAAGATTAGAACACAGATATTTTTATCCTGGTTCGTTGAAAACAACTAGTCCAGTCCACCCTCTCAAGAGTGATTTGCCTTTCTCTGTCAAGGACTTAATCCACTATTTTAATCAAACAGATTACAAATAGCAACACCTAAGAACAACCGTTCTTAGTCTTCTCAAGAGCAGCTGATCCCAACTGGATCCTCTTAAGGAAAACCTTTTACAAACAAAGTAAAACTTTTACAAGAGTAAGAATGCTTCTAATAAGCTGTTATCACAACAGTGATATTTCTCTTAGTTTAAGAATAAAGATAAAGCAAAGTAATATGATAAAGAGCTTTTTGAGATTTGCTTTGAGGAGTGATTTTTCTAGAGATTCAATTACTGAAGAAGATGGAGTGGACTTCTTTATATAGGCACTAAGATCCAAGAAGTCTTGTTACGTTGAAGGCTGTGCAGAAAAACCTAGAGCCTTTTGTCTTCACATTGGAGGCTGTGCTGAAACAGGCCTGATGCTTTTTGTCTTCACTTGCAGAATACTTTCCTCAGAATGGAATGCACAGATAAAACCTTTTTGTCTGTGTCCTTGTGTCTAGCACAAAATAGGAAAGAGCTGTTGAGAAGGACCAACGTACATATTTAAATCTTCTTCAAAGTGAGTTCAGCTTTCAACATAAGAATCTGAATCTTCAGAGTCTTCTGATCAAGGATCATCTGGATCTTCAGAGTCTTGAATGTTCTTCAGATTGAGCTGAAACAGAGTATGTGCAGCTAGTGTGCTTGAGCGTGTAAATCCTTCAGAGCAGAGTCTCTATGCTTTAGAGGCTCCTTCTTCAGAATCTTCAAGAGACAGTAGTCAGATTCTTCTGGGAGCAAAGTTCAGATCTTCACTTAAGATGCTCTTGAACTTATGAAGTCTTTCATACAAACAATGTTCAGATGCAATTTTGCTTTCTTAAGATAATTTACTTTAGTGCCTGTAGCAAACAATCTAGAACACGTTTAGAGTATATAATTCTTGAATACAAAATTCATAATTGTTATCATCAAAACATAGAGATAAAACTAAGACACAATCTGTGCTTTTACAATCTCCCCCTTTTTGATGATGACAAAACATGAGAAAATTTTGTTCAATAAAGAGTAAGAATTAGAAACTCCCCCTGAGATAAACAATCTCCCCCTGAAATAAATACTACAATAGAATAGAATACTTCCCTTTCTGATTGAGTATATTTCAGATTCAGAGCCTGATGAATGAGTTCAGAGTCAAATCTTGATGCCAGATGATTGAATAAATGTATCAGAGTAAGATATCAGAGTTGATTGAATACTCAGATTTTCTTTAGAGAATCAGGTTCTGGTTGACACAGTCTCAGGGTAACTTCAATGAATTATGTCAGATATAACAGTATAATCTGAAAGACTTAAATTCAAATAAGTTAATAAAATGTCTGAATTTTAGTTTTGGTAAATGCTTATAGGTTGAACACTCAGTTTCTCTTTTTCTCCCCCTTTTTGTCATAATCAAAAAGATATACAAAGACGGAAAGAAATAAAAGAGAAGAAGCAAAAATAGGAGCAAACCATGTTAGCATGCAATTAAAACAAAACAAACCAAAGTTCACAGACAAACAGGCAGAGATCAAAAACTCAGTTCATGTGCAAAACAACAAATAAAACTAGGTCTGGCGAGAGGCAATGAGGGTCAGAAGCTCTGTCATCTTGGCAGCTGACTCTTCTTGCTTAGACATCCAGGTCTTGATTTCATCGGTTGTTTTCTCTTGCTTGATCATCCAGTCCTTGATATCCTTCACATCATTCACAAGTTCTGAAACCACAGATGAAGACGGAGCAGATGCAGCAGCAGCAGGGTTCCCTTCAGATTGGTTTTCAACAGAAGCTTGTTCAACCATTTCAAAATCAGGAACAACCGGAGGAGCAGCTTCCAATAGTAACACAGGAGGAGGAGGAGGCATGTTCATCAGTGTCACCTTTATTAACTCAGCAAATTTAATCTTAGCAAGCTTAGAGCATTTTGCTCTAACTTTTAGGGCAGCTTTGTTAAACATCCAGATGAAGCGCTTCCAAGCAGTATTCGAAACATTTGGGTCCAAACTAGACATACATATAGCCTTAACACGATCATATTCAGAATCTAACTCCTTTTTGAAAATATCAAACATAGCATTAACACAAGATCCTAAATCTGACTGTTCATTCTGACCAGAGGAAAAAGGATTAGGGGTGTTAGCAGGAGTAGGTTCAGATGGTTGTGGTTGAGGTGTGGGTGGTTGAGATGTGTGGATGACAGATTGAGGGAGTTCAGTTGAGTGAGGAAAAGTTTGATTCTCAGATGGATTAGTTTCAGGTGGTTGTGGAATGGTTTGGTTTTCAGCTGTTTGAGTGTCAGAGGGTTGAGCTTCAGATGGTTGTTGAGATGGAGAGTTTGGTGGGGTATGAAACAAAGCAATGTTAAGATGTTTCTTCATAACACTCTCAGAGCGAGCTTGTTTAAGTGATTCTGAATCATAGTCAGATGAATCAGATGAATCAGATGAATCAGAGGATTCATCTGAGTGAACAGATGTAGACGAAATTTCAATTGTTTGGTTGAGGGGTGGAATATCAAGAATATTGTCAGAAAGATTTGGATCTTCTGAGGGAATTGCTTGTTCAGAGTGTTCAGGTTGAACAGTCTCTGGATGATTTTGTTCTGAAATAATTATTTGTGGTTGGGGAGTCTCTATGTGGGGATTCTCTTGTTGCGACAAAGTTGGTTGTGGAGGTGTTGTTGGAGAATTTTCTGGTTGAGTTGGTTCTGGTGGAGTTATTGTTGGAGAGTTTTCAGATAAAATTGGTTCTGGTGGTGGAATTTCTATTTGAATAGTTTGATGTTGTGGATTAGATGGGATTGGTGCTGGAGATGATTGTAAATTTACTGGTTCAGAGGATAGTGGTTCGGATGAGATATTAACAGACTTTCTAGATTTTGAAGTTCTTGGTATGAGGTTTGGAGAGAGTTGTGGTGAAGATAGTGGTGAATGAACAGTAGGAGTAGGATCAGAGGCTAATACCTGTTGAATGGTGTCTCTGATTTCTTCCAGAGTAGCTTCTCTTGGACTGCTTCTGGCCTTCTTTCCTTCTTTCCTCTTCTTTCTTGATGCTTCAGGAGCTTTTCTCTTCTTCTGAACGGATTCTTTGTCAGCCTTCCTCTTACTGCGCCTTTCCTTCATCTGATTAGGCAATTCTTCTCCAGGCTTCTGAACGAGATTGGCAGGTAAAGGGATTCCTTCCTTTAGGCATTCAGTAATGTACAGCCAGACAAATTCCTTAGGTTCATCTGCACTGAACAGTGGAAAATCTTCCACAGGAACTCTTCTACCTTGAATCTCGTCAGAGTTGATCTTCCTGAGTTGTCCTTTCAATTCTGAGATGATTTTCATCCTCTTCAGATTGAGCCCATTAATTTCAGAGCCAATGATGTGAGTCAGATCCTCTGTAATCTTCGCATCAGTCAGATGTTGAACCAGTTTGTTCTCAACAAGTATATCAGAAATCAACCTTCCCAGGGGTATCCATGTCCTTACTTTACCAGCTTTCGCCCTTACTTCCTCTCTGGTTTCTTTGACATGAGTTAATAAATGACTGAAGATGAGATACGGTAGATCCACTTTGACATTTTTGCTAATGCAGTACATAAAATACAAATGTTCAGAACTCACATAATCTGGAGAGTTTGAAGGTTTTCTGTGGAAAAACGTACTCATAAAGATTTTCGCCCAGATCCTATAAATGGGTTTTAAATCTTTAACCTTGCTTGACGGCAAACCAGCAATAGTAACTTCTTCATAAACCCTAGCCATATCGATGCGAGAAGAAGCAAGATTTGAAACACCATCAGACTCAGTATAGCTAAACAGTTGTCTGATCAGGTTTTCAGTGATGACTATCTCCACTCCAAGAACCGAAGAATGTATAAACTTGGGACCCACGCTTGCATGTATCCAAAATTCCTTAACCAGTGTTGGAAAAACAGGCCCCATTAGCCTTTCAAAATATTTTTCCCACCCTTGAGCTTTGATGGCAGAAATGAGATCAAACCCATTTTCCTTTAAAGAGTCGAGGTCAATGAAGCTTTCACAGAGCACCTCTAGATCAGCCACTGGAGTGAATAAGGTTCGTTCAGGTTCTTTGTACATGATGGTCTTGTTAGGTTTTGCAGCAGTGTTTGAAGTTGACGCCATTGAAGAAGAAGAATACCTTGGTTTCGGTTTAGGGTTTGGAAAAGATTGAAAAGGAAGCAGAAACGCATGAATGAAGTGAATGTGGAAAGTGTGATAGAAGTGTGATAGGTGATATATATAGGAAACCAAAAAAAATAGGGCACACAAAAGACACTTACGCACGTTTGGACAGCATTAAATGAAAAGTAATCATTTCACATTAAATTATGACAGCTGGGGGAAAAACAAGAAAAGTGAGATTTTCAAAGCATTACCTCAAACGTCAAATCAGTTATGCACTCAATTTTTTCAGAAATTGAATGCCACATGTTTGCTTTGTTGGCTCATTTGATTTCTCTCACGAAATGAAACGTTTCCAACTTTCAGATCTTCTGAGCTAGTTAGTTCAGAGTTTTACCCAAAACAAAATAATCAAATAAATATAAATGAATAAAATAGACAGATGAAATACTTCAGATTATTAAACATTTTGCATCTGAGAGGTTGCCTCTGAGAAATATTACTCTGGACATAAATCCATACAAATATTTTTCAGAATAAACTTAAATCTATCTTCAGCAAGGGGTTTTGTGAAAATGTCAGCCCATTGATGATCTGTATCAACGAAAGCTAGATTAATTACACCCTTCTGAACATAGTCTCTGATGAAGTGATGTTTAATTTCTATATGTTTTGCCTTAGAATGCAAGATTGGATTTTTTGACAAACATATAGCAGAAGTATTGTCACAGAAGATAGAAAGGTTACTCTCATAGATTTGATAATCTTCTAATTGACTCTTCATCCAGAGCATCTGAGTACAACATCCAGCAGCAGCAATGTATTCTGCCTCTGTAGTTGATAGTGCAATGGTAGGTTGCTTCTTGCTGTACCATGAGATCAGATGACTTCCAAGAAACTGACAGCTTCCAGAAGTGCTTTTACGTTCAATTCTGTCTCCAGCATAGTCAGCATCACAGAATCCAACTAATGAAAATTCATCAGATCTTCTGTAACACAAACCCATGTTAGCAGTACCTTTCAGATACCTCAGAATCCTCTTAACAGCTGTTAAGTGTGATTCTCTAGGATCTGATTGGAATCTAGCACATAAGCAGACACTAAACAAAATATCTGGTCTAGAAGCAGTCAAGTATAGAAGAGATCCTATCATACCTCTGTAGAATTTTTGATCTACCTTCTTACTTACCTCTTCCTTACCTAGAGTGCTTGTAGGATGCATTGGAGTCTTTGCCATTTTGCTATCAACCATGTTGAACTTCTTCAGAAGCTCTTTAACATATTTGGTTTGATGTATGTAGGTGCATTCTGGAGTCTGATTGACTTGGATTCCCAAGAAGAATCTCAATTCTCCCATCATGCTCATTTCAAATTCTTCCTGCATACATTTAGCAAACTCCTTTCCAAGCGTAATATTTGTTGATCCAAAAATAATGTCATCTACATAAATCTGACAAATCAACAGATCTTTCTTAACAGATTTACAGAATAAAGTTGTATCCACTTTTCCTCTGATAAAATTTTTCTTCAAAAGGAAGTTGCTCAACCTCTCATACCAAGCTCTGGGAGCTTGTTTTAATCCATAAAGGGATTTCTTTAATTTGAAAACATGATCTGGAAAGTTTTCACTTTCAAAACCAGGAGGTTGGTGGACATATACTTCTTCTTCTATAATACCATTAAGAAAAGCACTTTTAACATCCATCTGATACAGAGTGATGTTATTCTGTGCAGTAAATGAAATAAGAAGACGAATAGATTCTAACCTTGCCACTGGAGCATATGTCTCAGTGTAATCAATACCTTCTTGTTGACTATATCCTTGAGCAACCAGCCTTGCTTTATTCCTTTCTACTTCTCCCTTTTCATTCAGCTTATTCCTGAAGACCCATTTTGTTCCAATGACATTGAATCCTTTAGGTCTAGGAACCAGATCCCAAACTTCATTTCTGGCGAATTGATTCAGCTCTTCTTGCATAGCTATAATCCATTCATTATCTTCCAGAGCCTCATCTACAGATGTTGGTTCTATCATTGACACTAAGCCAAATAAGGAAGATTCAGAAGTTCTGAGATATGATCTTGTCCTTATGGGATCATCCTTCTTTCCAATTATCACATCTTCTGGATGAGAAGCTTTGATTCTGGAAGAAGATCCTCTGACGGTTGGTCTTTCAGAAATATGCAAGTTGTTTAGTTGTGAAGTCAAAGGTGTACCATCTGGGGTTGCATCAGATTCTTTGTTCTTTGCCTTTTCTGCCTCTGAGACTTCAGAGTCTGTGAGAATTACTTCTCTATCTGCAGAACTTTCAAACTGCTTTGGCTTTTCAGAGCCAAGCTTATCATCAAATCTGACATGAATAGATTCTTCCACAATCTGTGTTTCAGTATTGAATACTCTGTAGCCTTTAGAGCGTTCAGAATAACCAAGCATGAAACACTTCTGTGCTTTGGAATCAAACTTGTTCAGATTATCTTTAGTATTAAGCATATAACAAATACATCCAAAAGGATGAAAATAAGCAATGTTGGGCTTTCTGTTTCTCCACAATTCATAGGGAGTCTTTTTCAGAAGAGGTCTTTGTAACACGGTGGGAGAACTGACTTTAAACAATGTTGCGGATAGCAAGAGTCGCCACCGACTTTTATTTTATCCATAAGGAAAGGTTATAAAAGAACAGGAAAGACCTTAGAGAATATTTTGGGTTCGGGGGGTAGGTTATGAAAAGGGAAGGTGTTAGCACCCCTTTCATCCATGGTTATCCATGGGCTCTTAGGTACTTAAGCTCACTTTTGAATTGTTTTGAAAGTGTAGTGTGTGAATAGAAAATTTTCAGAATAGTTAATAAATAATCCATGTAAGGATGTGTTAAGAACTTGTTTGAAAACTTGTTGGAAATTTGTTTAAGTGTGAAACAGTTTTGAAGTGAGCAAGCACCTAGGAGTAACCTACCCTAATGTTTAAAGGTCTTTCTTATTCTTTATCCTTTCCTTAGTAAGACTATCCCTACTATAATGGAGTAGGTAGTCCTTACTTTGGATGTTAAGGGGTATGTGAGGGACAATTTGACTTTGAAGGCCATTGTGGGATGTAATAAGCACATATAAGGGACCATCATCATTTTTCGAAAGGGACTTGATTCGTAAAGGCAACCATAAGGGACTTTGATGATTTTTTTTTTGAGGGACTTGCTTTATACACCCCACTTAACCATTATTCGTAGGCAACTTGAGGGATATCCTTAGGAAGTGAGACAGCGATTAAAATTGACTTACGTGTGTGACGTGTTTATTTTAATTATCTTTATTTAAAAGTGATCTAAATTTATTTTAATATTACATACATGTTGTTACACTTCCTAATTACTAACCATAATAATAATTAAATAATTAAACAACTTTACATCCAAGAAACAATTATAAAATAATAAGCAAAATAATTAAATAAAATATAAATAAGCAATAATAAATAATAAAGGGGGTTAATTCTAAGTTTACTCGGCAAGACATCGCATCTTGTGCCTACGTATCCTTACGGGAGTGGAATCAGAGTAATCGTAGTTCCCCTCAAAAGGGAGGTTAGAGACTTCTTGACTGTGGTCAAGGTCTCAAGGGGAATAAACGCATCTTAAGGACACGCTTACGCGGAGTGTAGAAACTCCAAATCTCTACGTTGAATTGTTAAGTTATAATTAGGGTTAAATTAGGTTAGGGATTCCGCGACGGGAAACCCTAAAATGAGCGCGGCGGCTCTTTGACCTAATGCTAGGGGTAAAGTTGTAATTTTGCCTGCGGCGAGGCATTTGTGAAAATTAGGGTTTGTAGTTTGTAGTTTTGAGGATTTGAAATTGAATGTGTGAAGTTTTACGGACTATTGGCGCGGCGGCCAAACAGTTAGACCTAACCTTCGGATGTGTGCAATGTGACAGAAATAATAGTAAACGCGAGAGATAATTGAATCATGCAAACAGAGAGATAATGTCATAATTTAAACCATGCAAGCAGAAATTTAAAGGCAGAATTTAAAGAGCGATTGTTAAGTTCGCGAGGTTACATGAGACGAGCAGATACAATATGATAATGAAAATTGAATTGATCAATAATAAAATAAAATAAATAACGGTTCTAGTTATTATTTTAAAAAAGGATTTTAGTTATTATTTTAAATTTATCTAAAAAAAAAAAAGTTTTTCTTAAAAATAATAGGTTTTCATATTAATTTGGAAAAGATGTTAATGTTATTTATTTTAAAAAACAGATTTTTATATTATAACAAATTTTAATAAATTAATGATAACAATAATAATAATAATGGTAATAATAATGATAATAATGATAATAATAATAAATAATGATAATAATAATAATAATAATAATAATAATAATAATAATAATAATAATAATAATAATAATAATAATAAAGCAATAATGAATTTTAAATGTGCCAAATAACCCAACAATGTTGCTAACGCAGAAATGCGCTCATCGCAACCAGATCTAAATCGGACGAAACAAAATTTATCGCAAAGAAAAAGAAATTAAGCAAAAAATAGTATTATTGCTCACACAAAAATGCGATCATCGCAACCAGATCGGACTAACACAAATGTCACGCGTCATGCACACAAATGTGCAAACATCGTATCGACATAATTCGATCAAAAATCTTATATATATAAACTCTAACAATTTAAAAATTATATATATATAAACGTAACAGTAATAGATAAAGAAAAAGAAATAACGGTAATAGATGAAGAAAAAGAAATAACGGTAAAAGATGAAGAAAAAGAAACAACAGTAATAGATGAAGGAAAAGAAATAACGGTAAACGATGAAGAAAAAGAAACAATAGTAATGGATGAAGAAGAAAACTAAATAACGGCAAACGGCACTCACTCCTCTTAGGTTTTTTTTCTTCTTTCCTCCTTTTCCAACAAGGCAACACATGTATATATAGGGAACAAATTAGGGTTAACACCAAATTGTCAATAATGTCCCTAAAGCCCATTTTAAAGCCCAAACTAAATAATTAGTTAAGAAAAAATAAAATTTAAATAATTTAAAATAAACTTGAAATAAAAACTAATAATCCTATTGATTCCTAAAATAAAAAATATTATAAAAAGAACAAAATTTTTTTCAATATTTTTTATTTTATGATTTTTTGGGTATTTTTATGAATATTTTAGAAAAAAGTGAAAAAAATAATATTTTAAAAAATGATTTAATTAAAATACGAAAATAATAATTAAATAATAATAAAAAACTATTTTTGTTATTTTTTTAATGAAAGATAGAAAAATTTAGAGTAAAAATAATAAAAAACAAAAAAAAGTGACAAAGGTGAGATTCGAACTCTCAACCTCTCACACTCATAACTCCTTACACATGTCCTCCTGCCAATTGTGCCATTTTTACTTTTTAGAAAAAAAATGCATGCCATATGATATTTACCTGCAAAAAGTCAAACGACTACACAAATTTGTTAGTAATTGATTAAATGCAATGAAATGCGACGACAAATCTTAGGGCAAAATTTGGGGTATTACAGTTATTATGATAATATTTCTCACCCAACCTCTCTTTGATGTTGGCAAAAAAAATCATGAAGTTTGACTTTGGTTTGACCACAGTTGACCTCAGTTTGACCTTTTAACTGCATTGACTGCTTTTGACTTATCTGATCATCTGACTGAGCAAACTTTTGAGAAAAGTCTTGAAACTTGACATGGGGGTTCTTATACACATATAAGATGTTATGAAGCTCACTTGAAGTCTTGGAAGTCCATTTAGCCTGATTAAAGTCAAAACCCTAGTTTTGGATGCACTGCTTAGGAGGTGCATTGTCTGAGGGAATTGTCAACTCTTCTGACCAATTATGAATTTTGTGAACCTTGTGAACCTTCTTGGAACACAAAGTCTTGTATTGTGAGGGCAAATTTTGGGGTGCAACAGCTGCCCCTGTTCAATTTTCTGAAACCTGAGGGGTTAGATTGGTATATTTGCCAGTCGTAACCTGGAAGGTTGAAGGGGATTGAACACAAAAGCCCAAAAATTTGCACTCACCAGTGCATGGAGTGATATTGATGGTTGGTTGAACATGATTGAGTGGGCTTAAAGATGCCACTAGGGGAAAGTTCTTCAGTAGTATAATGAGAACTGTCAGGAGTCTGGAGTAATACTGATGTAACAGCATGTCTTCATGAGGATAGAGCAATCAATAATGATAACCCTAAAGCAGTCTTGAAGTGATAAATCTGACCTCAGGAGGATAGAGCAATCAATAGCTCTAAAGCAGTCTTGAAGTAATAATGGCTTCAGGAGGATAGAGCAATCAATAGCTCTAAAGCAGTCTTGAAGTAATAATGTGATATGTCTTCAGGAGGATAGAGCAATCAATAGCTCTAAAGCAGTCTTGAAGTAATGATTTCAGGAGGATAGAGCAATGGATAGCTCTAAAGCAGTCTTGAAATAATAATGTAATTTCAGGAGGATAGAGCAATGGATAACTCTAAAGCAGTCTTGAAATAATTAGATGGCTTCAGGAGGATAGAGCAATGAATAGCTCTAAAGCAGTCTTGAAGTAGTAATATGACCTCATGAGGATAGAGCAATGAATAGCTCTAAAGCAGTCTTGAAGTAATAGGATGATTTCAGGAGGATAGAGCAATCAGTAGCTCTAAAGCAGTCTTGAAGTCATGAGAGGCTATCAGGAGGATAAAATAACCCTGAGGTTACAATAAAGCAGTCCCAAAGTAATAAGAAGCTCATCAGGAGGATAAAGTAACCCTGAGGTTACAATAAAGCAGTCCCAAAGATCATAAGATTGTTTGTTGGATAATTAACCTGAAAACAAGGTAGCATTCTGTATAACAACATTAGTTTATGCTTTATGTATGCATGTATGACATGATGCACTTAGGTAATGTACTATAGACATATATGTTATGGTATGATGTAAATGATGTATGTATGCTATGACACTGCTGGAAGTGTCTGGATATCCTTGTATAACAACTGTTGGCCAAGGAAAATAAATCCCGATTCGTTGTTGAAGAATATATAACCCTCCGTCTGCTGGGGATAACAAGGTATAGATAACCTCCCGTTGTTGGGGATAACAAGGTATAGATAACCTCCCGTTGTTGGGGATAGTAGGGTATAGATAACCTTCGTTTTCGTTTGATAGTAGGATAAGTATAACATCCCGTCTTCGTTCATCGTGCCCTTATTGGAAAGTAATTTCCCGTATATCCGTATGAGGATAAAAGAGATGGATATAAATTCCAGGGGAGATTAGACTTTGTGAAAATGGATTAGTCCTACTGATGGTTTGTAACTGTCTTGTAAAGATGAACCGGCGAAGCTTCGTTGAAATCCTTCCCTCGTTCGTCCTTAATAAATACTATTACTGCATTTTCATGCATTTCTGGTAAACATCAATCATATTAAAAGCATACATGCGTTTCTGGTAAACATCAATCATATTCAAAGGCATACATACATTCAAACACAACCAATGGACGTTTCGCTTATGTAAATAGGGTAAAAGTGAATCTGGATTCAAAAGATGGAATTTATTTATATCAAAAGTGACCCATACACGGGTAAGTTTGTACAAGGAGACATAAACCCTAGTAAGAGAATTTTGTCATGAAGTTTTACAAAAAGAATCAGCTATGTGGGAAATAATCCTATTGAGTTTCAATTCTACTATTGCCACTCAAGTATCTCATCTTCTTGCTGTTGAGACGGAAACGATTGGATTGAGCTTTATCTGTTTGAGCTTGAGTAAGTAATACAACTGGTTGCAGTTTCATGAGTGATCCAAACGAGACATAGTCATACGCTTTAATCCCTAACTTTTGCCTGGATTGCCCTTTCAGGTTTTCAATCCACCGGGATACCCTTTTTTGCCCAAGCCGCCTTTTCAGGTTTTCGACTTGCCGGGTGTACATCTTTTTATATATATATCCCTAATTTTTGCCCAAACCCTTTTGGTTTGCCGGGATGCCCTTATTTTTGCCTAGGCCTGTCAACCTAGCGGGTCTCTTTTTATGCGTAGTATTTTTTAACTATGTCTGCGTTTACAGGTTGTGGGAAGTCTTCACCATCCATTGTAGTCAGTATCATGGCACCTCCTGAGAACACTGTCTTGACTACAAATGGTCCCTCATATGTTGGAGTCCACTTGCCCCTAGGATCACCCTGTGGTAATATGATACGCTTGATTACCAAGTCACCAGCCTGATATACCTTTGGCTTAACCTTCTTGTTAAAAGCTTTGATCATCCGTTTCTGGTACATCTGGCCATGACAAACTGCTGCTAACCTTTTCTCATCAATCAAATTTATCTGGTCAAGTCGAGTCTGAATCCACTCATCTTCATCCAAGCCTGCATCCTTCATAATTCTCAAGGAGGGGATCTGAACTTCAATAGGCAGAACTGCTTCCATACCATAGACTAAGGAGAATGGGGTTGCCCCTGTTGAAGTACGTATTGTAGTACGATAACCATGCAGAGCAAATGGTAACATCTCGTGCCAATCCTTGTAAGTAACAGTCATCTTCTGTACAATCTTCTTAATGTTCTTATTAGCAGCTTCAACTGCCCCATTCATCTTTGGACGATACGGAGAAGAGTTGTGATGCTTAATCTTGAACTGCGTACAGAGATCAGTAATCATAGTGTTGTTCAGATTAGAGCCATTGTCAGTGATAATCCTTTCAGGGATACCATACCTACATATGAGATTATTCCTAATGAACCGAGCCACAACATTCTTAGTCACAGATGCAAATGAAGCTGCCTCTACCCACTTCGTGAAGTAATCAATAGCAACCAGGATGAAACGATGCCCATTAGAAGCAGTAGGCTTGATCTCACCAATCATATCAATGCCCCACATGGCAAAGGGCCAAGGAGCAGTCAACACATTCAATGGAAATGGAGGTACATGTACTTTATCAGCATAGATTTGACATTTGTGACATGTTCTGGAGTGTTGATAGCAAATATCTCTTGATTTCATCAAAGGCAGTCTGGCACTCATCATTCCATTCCATCACCTGATCTTTCTTCAACAACTTGAAGATTGGCTCACAGATGGTAGTTAATTGGGAAATAAATCTTGCAATGTAGTTCAATCGTCCCAAGAAACCTCTAACCTCCTTCTCAGTACGGGGAGCTGGCATCTCTCGTATAGCTTTCACTTTTGCAGGATCCACTTCAATACCTTTTCCACTGACAATGAAACCCAGGAGCTTTCCAGATCTAACTCCAAAAGTACACTTGTTTGGATTTAATCTCAACCTGTATTTCTTCAACCTCTCAAACAACTTGTGCAGATGATCAAGATGTTGTTCTTCATTCTGAGACCTGGCTATCATATCATCCACATATACCTCTATCTCATGATGAATCATATCATGAAACAAAGCCACCATAGCACGCTGATATGTTGCCCCTGCATTCTTCAAACCAAATGGCATTACCTTATAGCAAAAGGTGCCCCACTGTGTCACAAATGTAGTCTTCTCCATATCTTCAGGTGCCATCTTGATTTGATTGTAACCAGAGAAACCATCCATAAAAGAGAATACCTTATGCTGAGCAGTGTTGTCTACCAGAATATCAATATGAGGAAGTGGAAAGTCACCTTTAGGGCTAGCCTTGTTCAGATCTCTGTAGTCTACACACATACGTACCTTACCATCTTTCTTAGGAACTGGTACCACATTTGCAACCCACTGAGGATAAGAAGTTACGGCCAAGAACCCTGCATTGAACTGTTTCATTACCTCTGCTTTGATCTTTTCTGACATTTCAGGACGCATACGACGAACCTTCTGCTTCTTTGGACGACAATCTTCTTTCACTGGCAAACGGTGAACCACAATGTCTGTATCCAACCCTGGCATATCTTCATAAGACCAAGCAAAGATCTCCACATAGTCACGTAGCATCTGAATCAACCTGCTCTTGACACTGTCCTCTAAATCAGCCCCTATCTGGACCTCTTTTCTGTTTTCTTCAGTTCCCAGATTCACAACTTCGACTGGCTCTTCATGTGGCTGTATAGCTTTCTCTTCTTGTTGTAACAACCTAGCAAGCCCTACAGGTATTTCACAATCGTCCTCGTTTCCGTCTTCAGTTTGATAGATCGGATTCTCGAAATTGTAATTGGCAATAGTAGAACTGTTATCAACTGGATCCAGAGTGGATGAGGATCTGCATTTTAGTGACGTGGGTGTGTGTAAGAACACATAGCTGATAAAGCAAAAATAAAAGAAAAAGAAAGACAAGGAACACAATATTTACGAAAACGAAACGTCCACTGATTTTATTGAATGAAGTATGCAAATGAAATGACAACCCGTAACAAGCACACCATTGTGCCCCGGGTAAGGCACATGGCTTGAAAGTTTTAATTGTTCCAGAAATTATAAACATAACACAGTAATAGTATTTACTCCTGACTAAAGGAGATAGGGATAACATCTTCAGCTGTCCAATTATTGAGTCCAGCACCCACAGTAGGAAAAATCCATGCCTCCAAGTTGTAGTCTTCATCTTGATCTCCCACAGCATTGATAACCCCTTGATTGGTGATACGAACAGCACGGGCACGACGGACAGCCTTCTGGGACTCTGCAGTGAAACCCAAACCAAACTTGTCAGACTTGTATGGAATATCAGGAAGCTGACCCCAAATAGTACAACCACTTTCTTCCACCACAGCTTTTGCATCATTGAGGGAGGCCATTGCCATTGTTGAAGGGTTTCTGATGACCACAGGAACCTTCTTCACAGCAGGAGGAGTCACACAATCCTTAACAGCCCAGGGAGCCACTTCAAATGACTGACATGGAGTTTCAATGTATTCACCTTCTACTTCCAGATACTTGAAAGTGTTTACATGGCTGACAAAGTATTCTTCCTCTCCAAAGACAGTAACAACTTTTCCATTCACCGGATATCTCAACTTTTGATGTAATGTGGAGGTCACAGCACCTGCCCCATGGATCCAGGGACGACCAAGCAGACATGAGTACGAAGGACGAATATCCATCACATAGAATGTAGCAGTAAACACCTGAGAGCCAACCCTGATTGGAAGATCAATTTCCCCATGCACTACTCTTCTAGAACCATCAAAAGCCTTTACCACAATATTACTGGGCTTCAATACCGTATCTTCAGGACTCAGCTTGTTCAGGACTTCCTTAGGCAACACATTCAGAGAGGAACCATTGTCTATCAGCACATGAGACAGGGTAGTGCCCCTGCATTCAATTGAAATATGCAAGGCCCTGTTATGATCCCTCTTGGCAGGGGTCAAGTCAGCATCAGAAAATCCTAACCCGTTGTCATAGGTCAGGTGAGCAACACAATTCTCAAACTGGTCCACAGAAATTGCATTGGGTACATGAGCCATCTTTAGAAACTTGATCAATGACTTGGCATGAGCCTCAGAACATAATAACAGGGAGAGCATAGAAATCTTTGAGGGAGTATGCCCCAGCTGATCAACAATATCATAATCACTCTTGCGAATGATTTTCAATACTTCTTCCATCTGCTTAGAGAGGTCATCAGCAGCTGGCACATCAGTAGATACAGGCTCAATAACAGGACCCTTGCCCCGAGCATCAGTGGTGGAAGTAACAGCAGGGGTAACTGCACTCTTAGAAGCAACTGGAGGAGAGAAGACTCTTCCACTACGAGTGATCTTGCTAGATCCAGCAATATTATCAATGTCAACAGGCATATCAGGTAAAGGCTCCTGCTTGACACCATGGATGTAAACATCAGACCCATAGTGCCAAGGCACAGCTTTGTCAGATGTATAAGGAATAGGACCAGGAGTGGTAATGATCAGAGGAGCTACTCTGGCTTCAGCAACAACTTTCACAGGACCTTCAGCAGTAATCTTGATTGGGCCCTG
The DNA here is from genome assembly GCA_963859935.3 of Lathyrus sativus. Classification (NCBI taxonomy): domain Eukaryota; kingdom Viridiplantae; phylum Streptophyta; class Magnoliopsida; order Fabales; family Fabaceae; genus Lathyrus; species Lathyrus sativus. The sequence continues at coordinate 658,307,722 of OZ012735.1, forward strand.
ATGAGTGATTTTAATGGGACCCTTTGAAGTGATTCTTAGTGGTACTTTGTCAACCATGTCAACCTCTTCAATCTTCTTACCCTGAGTCAGATGATCCACCATACTTTCTACAGATGCTGGTCTTCTTTCAAACACTATAGTATATTTATCCATGAGACGTTGAATCCCATCTCTCAAAATGAAGCAACTATCCGGCTTATAGGTACAATATAGACAATCTTCATGACAACCTGGAAAGATCCCAGCTTGTACTAACCTCTTTTTGATAACAGACAATGGTGTGCTCAACTCCATAACTGAATAGACATGCAGATCTTCATCAATATCTTCATCAATGGCGTTGACAGTCTTCTCGTGATTTGGCATTGGAGCTGTAATCACATTTGGAGTACCTGGTGGATCAAACTCAATTTCTCCGGCATCGATCATATCCTGAATTTTGTTCTTCAAGACCCAGCAGTTATTAGTATCATGTCCTGGACAGTTTGAATGATATGCACATCGTGCATTGGGATTGTACTTGGGAGAGTTAACATTGGGATTCTGAGGAGCCTCCCTCAGGGTAATAAGTTCAGCCTTCAACAAGTGTTGCAATGCCTGAGCCATTGACATGTTGATCTTCGTGAACTGTCTTCTAGCCCTCTGTTGGTTGCCTTGAGGCTGCTCTGTTGTTGCAGGAGTTGGATTTGAAATATGAACTGCACTAACAGACTGATGCCTTCTGTTACGATCAGGCTGACCATACACAGCATTAGATTCTTTCTTCCCAGTGGGAGGCTTCTTTGCAGCACCTGATGAAGAAATGCCCACTTGGATCTTACCACTCTTGATACCATTCTCTACTCGCTCTCCTGTCATGATCAACTCAGTGAAGCCAGATGATGAGCTTCCAATGAGATGACTGTAAAACGGACCATTCAGCGTACACATGAACATATCAACCAACTCCCTATCAGTCAAAGGGGGTTGAACTCTTCCAGCTAAGTCTCTCCACTTCTGAGCATACTCCTTAAAGCTTTCTTTGGCACCCATAGACATGCTTTGAAGCTGCATGCGAGTGGGGGCTAAGTCAGCATTGTATTGATACTGCTTGTAGAAAGCTTCAGCAAGGTCATTCCAATCTCTGATGTTGACACTCTCCAACTGATAATACCACTCTAGCTGAGCTCCAGATAAACTTTCTTGAAAGAAATGGATCCACAACTTTTTATCAGCAGTGTGGGGTTGAATTCTTCTGACATAAGACCTCAGATGCAATTTGGGACAAGAGACCCCATCATAGAGAACAAATGTAGGAACTTTGAATCCAATGGGTATGACCACCCCAGATATCAAGCTCAAATCCTCAAAATCCAGCCCAGATGATTTCTGTAATTCCATAGCATCCATTCTATCCACCAGCATCTTGAATTTGTCTTCGTTAGGCTCATGGTAGTAGTTAGCCTCAGAATCAGAGTCCCCCATAGTGTTGTGGAGACTGCCTCTCTCCTGCTCAGATTCTTCAGATTCATAGTCTTCAACCTGTTCCTTGGTCCTGGCAGGACCTTTGAACCTTCTTCCCATGTTGAGCAACCCAGCAGACCTTCTAGCCTTCTTAGTCTTCTTGGCCAGCAGTGTCTTCAATTCATCCTGCCCCTTGGATAGGTTCAGGATCAGCTCTTGGAACTGTGCATTCTGTGCCTGGAGATCCTTAACTGATTGTTCAAGAGCCATTGCTGAAATAAACAGCGAGAAGATGAGAAACCTGTGCACAATTATAAACCTGTGATGCAATGATATGGGAATGCATATGCAATGTTTTCAAGGACCGCAGGATTTAAATTTGCTTAAACAAACAAGAAAGTAACTTTTTATTAGTAATAACTTGTTTTGCCTTTTAGGCTTACAAAAAATGAAAACGAAATAAGTACAAAAGATGGGGTTTTAAGTCTCCCATGGACGTTTCCTCTTTGTGTTGAGGTATGAGTTGAGGTTTCGTTCCTCATGAAGTAGCTTTGTTAGCTCTAGGATCCTTGCTTGGCTTGCTTTGTAATGAGCCTCGAAAGTATCCCTTTGCTCTTTCAGTTGGATCCATGATCTCTGCAAGTCTTCCATATCAGTAGGCATGTCTGGGTGAAGGATGGTATAAGCTGTGTCTCCTTCAGCAACAGGTTCCATGGTAACTGGTAGGATGGCAGGATATGGCATCATGAGTGTCTGAGCACGAAATCGTACCCATCTGAGATAAGCCTCCATAGGAATGGTGTACTTAGGCTCCAGTGTCTTGCTGTCAATCCTGTTTACCTTTCCCCAAGCTCGTATGAATCTCTGACGGTAACCCTGAAGATCGTTGTCGTAGTCAAACACAATGCCCTGAATCAACATGTCATGTGGACCATTGCTCCGGGCGTAACCAAACTGTCGTAAAGCTAGAGATGGGTTGTAGGTGATGCCTCCTCTTATGCCTAGAAGTGGCACATTAGGAAACTCCCCACAACGGTCAATGATGGTGACATTCTCCATAGATCTGGAGCACCAATGGATGTCTGAGTGAGAAAGTGACATGATCCTCTTGGACCATCTGAACCCTTGCTCATTCTTCATTGCTGAGCGAGGAAGGTGAGAAATAAACCACCTAGAAAGTAAAGGTATGCAGCACATCAAAGTTCCTCTTGCCCTTGTGGTACGGGTGTGAAGAGAATGTAGGATGTCTCCAAGTAAGGTAGGCACTGGATTGTGACTCAGGAATATGTTGATGGCATGAACGTCTATGAACTGATCAGGATTGGGGAACAACACTAAGCCATAAATCAATAAGGCTAAGATCTCCTCAACAACATCGTAGCTCATAGCCTTCAAGAACATTTGAGCTTTATCCACTAATACCTTGGCAAGAATACCTTTAACTCCACTTCTCGTCTCTAGAACAATGTCAGACTTCTTCAGATGTAGAGCTGCAGCAATAACTTCTGGTTTAAGCTCCTTCTCTAAGCCTGTGAATGGCTTCTGATCAAGAACAGGTATACCCAGAAGTTTAGAGAACTCCTCCATGGTTGGAACCAGCTGATAATCAGGAAATGTAAAGCAATGGTGCTTAGGGTCAAAGAACTGAAACAGCACACTCATCATGTCTTCACTGAACCCTGAAGTAACTAGATCCAATAAGTGACCATGTCTCTTGTTGAACTGGGAATGATCAGGCACTAGGGAAACCAACTCCTTGAGCTTAGCAGGTATCCCTACAAAGTTGATCCTGATGGTGTTTCTACGAGCAGAAGCCATGACCTGCAACAAAGAACAAAGATAAATCCCTTGGTCCTTGAAATGGTTAGGGAAAATGATATGCTTATGATGCATGATGATGTCATGATGTCATGCTCAATCACAAACATGTGGCACACACAAACAAGTCACACCATAGCCCTAGGTTTAAAGGCTTGCATGAGGTTCAAAGGCAAGTACCCTCCCCTGAAGTTAGATGGTTCATCCTGTCCTACAAAAGTAACCAGGTTCTAAGGGATCTCAATATCATTGATCCTTCACAAGGGTGGTTGTTCAGAAGGCAACTTACTTGCCAACCAAAACCCTCCAAGTTTAAGATCTCAATGAGCGTAGTATCGAGTGTCAACCAACTTCAGTCTGCACCAAAGCCGGTTACCTCACTACTTTCTAAAGGCCAAGATGAGTTAACTAGGGTTCTAAAAGTCAGTTAGTGCATTGACAACATATGGCAGCCTCAACATTATCCTCAACTTGACTTAAGGAATATAAGCACCAACCAAGAAGTCGCACTAACTATGGCCACCAGATCAACCGTATCGATATACGTCGTACAGTTTCCTTGGTCTATTGCCATTTACCTAAGGTACACTAGATCCGGGTTAGGACCTTTCACACATAAGAGCACCCCAACAATATAATAATAAAGCAAACAAGGCAAACAATTTAAAGTGATCTTAATTCCTAAGGGTACCCCTCTTAAATTTGTCCCCAGCAGAGTCGCCAGTTCTGTAACACGGTGGGAGAACTGACTTTAAACAATGTTGCGGATAGCAAGAGTCGCCACCGACTTTTATTTTATCCATAAGGAAAGGTTATAAAAGAACAGGAAAGACCTTAGAGAATATTTTGGGTCCGGGGGGTAGGTTATGAAAAGGGAAGGTGTTAGCACCCCTTTCATCCATGGTTATCCATGGGCTCTTAGGTACTTAAGCTCACTTTTGAATTGTTTTGAAAGTGTAGTGTGTGAATAGAAAATTTTCAGAATAGTTAATAAATAATCCATGTAAGGATGTGTTAAGAACTTGTTTGAAAACTTGTTGGAAATTTGTTTAAGTGTGAAACAGTTTTGAAGTGAGCAAGCACCTAGGAGTAACCTACCCTAATGTTTAAAGGTCTTTCTTATTCTTTATCCTTTCCTTAGTAAGACTATCCCTACTATAATGGAGTAGGTAGTCCTTACTTTGGATGTTAAGGGGTATGTGAGGGACAATTTGACTTTGAAGGCCATTGTGGGATGTAATAAGCACATATAAGGGACCATCATCATTTTTCGAAAGGGACTTGATTCGTAAAGGCAACCATAAGGGACTTTGATGATTTTTTTTTTGAGGGACTTGCTTTATACACCCCACTTAACCATTATTCGTAGGCAACTTGAGGGATATCCTTAGGAAGTGAGACAGCGATTAAAATCGACTTACGTGTGTGACGTGTTTATTTTAATTATCTTTATTTAAAAGTGATCTAAATTTATTTTAATATTACATACATGTTGTTACACTCCCTAATTACTAACCATAATAATAATTAAATAATTAAACAACTTTACATCCAAGAAACAATTATAAAATAATAAGCAAAATAATTAAATAAAATATAAATAAGCAATAATAAATAATAAAGGGGGTTAATTCTAAGTTTACTCGGCAAGACATCGCATCTTGTGCCTACGTATCCTTACGGGAGTGGAATCAGAGTAATCGTAGTTCCCCTCAAAAGGGAGGTTAGAGACTTCTTGACTGTGGTCAAGGTCTCAAGGGGAATAAACGCATCTTAAGGACACGCTTACGCGGAGTGTAGAAACTCCAAATCTCTACGTTGAATTGTTAAGTTATAATTAGGGTTAAATTAGGTTAGGGATTCCGCGACGGGAAACCCTAAAATGAGCGCGGCGGCTCTTTGACCTAATGCTAGGGGTAAAGTTGTAATTTTGCCTGCGGCGAGGCATTTGTGAAAATTAGGGTTTGTAGTTTGTAGTTTTGAGGATTTGAAATTGAATGTGTGAAGTTTTACGGACTATTGGCGCGGCGGCCAAACAGTTAGACCTAACCTTCGTATGTGTGCAATGTGACAGAAATAATAGTAAACGCGTGAGATAATTGAATCATGCAAACAGAGAGATAATGTCATAATTTAAACCATGCAAGCAGAAATTTAAAGGCAGAATTTAAAGAGCGATTGTTAAGTTCGCGAGGTTACATGAGAGGAGCAGATACAATATGATAATGAAATTTGAATTGATCAATAATAAAATAAAATAAATAACGGTTCTAGTTATTATTTTAAAAAAGGATTTTAGTTATTATTTTAAATTTATCTAAAAAAAAAAAGTTTTTCTTAAAAATAATAGGTTTTCATATTATTTTGGAAAAGATGTTAATGTTATTTATTTTAAAAAACAGATTTTTATATTATAACAAATTTTAATAAATTAATGATAACAATAATAATAATAATGGTAATAATAATGATAATAATGATAATAATAATAAATAATGATAATAATAATAATAATAATAATAATAATAATAATAATAATAATAATAATAATAATAATAATAATAATAATAAAGCAATAATGAATTTTAAATGTGTCAAATAACCCAACAATGTTGCTAACGCAGAAATGCGCTCATCGCAACCAGATCTAAATCGGACGAAACAAAATTTATCGCAAAGAAAAAGAAATTAAGCAAAAAATAGTATTATTGCTCACACAAAAATGCGATCATCGCAACCAGATCGGACTAACACAAATGTCACGCGTCATGCACACAAATGTGCAAACATCGTATCGACATAATTCGATCAAAAATCTTATATATATAAACTCTAACAATTTAAAAATTATATATATATAAACGTAACAGTAATAGATAAAGAAAAAGAAATAACGGTAATAGATGAAGAAAAAGAAATAACGGTAAAAGATGAAGAAAAAGAAACAACAGTAATAGATGAAGGAAAAGAAATAACGGTAAACGATGAAGAAAAAGAAACAATAGTAATGGATGAAGAAGAAAACTAAATAACGGCAAACGGCACTCACTCCTCTTAGGTTTTTTTTCTTCTTTCCTCCTTTTCCAACAAGGCAACACATGTATATATAGGGAACAAATTAGGGTTAACACCAAATTGTCAATAATGTCCCTAAAGCCCATTTTAAATCCCAAACTAAATAATTAGTTAAGAAAAAATAAAATTTAAATAATTTAAAATAAACTTGAAATAAAAACTAATAATCCTATTGATTCCTAAAATAAAAAATATTATAAAAAGAACAAAATTTTTTTCAATATTTTTTATTTTATGATTTTTTGGGTATTTTTATGAATATTTTAGAAAAAAGTGAAAAAAATAATATTTTAAAAAATGATTTAATTAAAATACGAAAATAATAATTAAATAATAATAAAAAACTATTTTTGTTATTTTTTTAATGAAAGATAGAAAAATTTAGAGTAAAAATAATAAAAAACAAAAAAAAGTGACAAAGGTGAGATTCGAACTCTCAACCTCTCACACTCATAACTCCTTACACATGTCCTCCTGCCAATTGTGCCATTTTTACTTTTTAGAAAAAAAATGCATGCCATATGATATTTACCTGCAAAAAGTCAAACGACTACACAAATTTGTTAGTAATTGATTAAATGCAATGAAATGCGACGACAAATCTTAGGGCAAAATTTGGGGTATTACAGTTATTATGATAATATTTCTCACCCAACCTCTCTTTGATGTTGGCAAAAAAAATCATGAAGTTTGACTTTGGTTTGACCACAGTTGACCTCAGTTTGACCTTTTAACTGCATTGACTGCTTTTGACTTATCTGATCATCTGACTGAGCAAACTTTTGAGAAAAGTCTTGAAACTTGACATGGGGGTTCTTATACACATATAAGATGTTATGAAGCTCACTTGAAGTCTTGGAAGTCCATTTAGCCTGATTAAAGTCAAAACCCTAGTTTTGGATGCACTGCTTAGGAGGTGCATTGTCTGAGGGAATTGTCAACTCTTCTGACCAATTATGAATTTTGTGAACCTTGTGAACCTTCTTGGAACACAAAGTCTTGTATTGTGAGGGCAAATTTTGGGGTGCAACAGTCTTACAGACACTCTGTTCTGAATATAACAAGTTGTGTTAATTGCTTCTGCCCAGAAATGTTTTGCCAGATTTGTCTCGTTGATCATGGTTCTGGCCATTTCTTGCAATGTTCTATTTTTCCTTTCTACAACTCCATTTTGTTGCGGAGTTCTAGGGCAGGAGAAATCATGTGCAATGCCTTTTTCAGAAAAGTATTTTTCAAAATGTTTATTTTCAAATTCTCCACCATGATCACTTCTGACTTTAATAATTTTACAATCTTTTTCAGTCTGGACTTGATTGCAGAAGTCAAAGAACACAGAATGAGACTCGTCCTTGTGTTTTAGAAACTTTACCCATGTCCATCTGCTGTAGTCATCTACAATGACTAACCCATACTTCTTGCCTCTGATGGATGCAGTTTTCACTGGTCCAAACAGATCAATGTGAAGTAATTCCAATGGTCTGGAGGTAGAAACAACATTTTTTGATTTAAAATGAGATTTTGAAAATTTTCCTCTTTGACATGCTTCACACAGAGCATCTGAGTTGAACTTCAACTTAGGAAGTCCTCTGACCAGATTGAGTTTATTAATCTGAGATATACGTCTCATATTAATATGCCCCAATCTTCTATGCCAGACCCATTGCTCATCATTCACAGATAAGAGGCATTTTACATTTTGAACTTTAAGTTCTGAAAGGTTAATTTTATAAATGTTGTGTTTCCTCTTTCCATTGAATAGGATAGAACCATCCTTTTGACATACAGCTTTGCAACATTTTTGATTAAAGATGATATCATAACCATTGTCACTTAATTGACTTATGGACAATAGATTATGTTTCAATCCTTCAACTAACAGAACATTAGAAATAGAGGGTAGGTTGCCATTACCTATAGTTCCAGAGCCAATGATCTTGCCCTTCTGGTTCCCTCCAAATTTCACGTCCCCTCCAGATCTAAGTTCCAGACTTTGGAACATAGACCTTTCTCCCGTCATGTGTCGTGAGCATCCAGAGTCCAGGTACCATGATTGGTGTCCTGACTTTGCTGCTAAGGACATCTGCAACAGGGATTATTTTGTCTTTAGGTACCCAGATCTTCTTGGGTCCTTTAGGGTTAGTTGCCTTGTAGGTTTGTCTAAACTTTTGTTTTTCAACATAGTTTTTGTTTAGACTTGCCTTAGATCTAAACACATGAGTATTCTTTTCAGAGCTCGTGTGTTTAATATCATTTAAATGACCAAATTTAAAATTAGAGTATAAAGGAGTTATCTTAATGATCAGATCATCTACAGGTATTGGTCTTACATCTTTTTCAAGAGAAGAAGATTGAAATCCAATTCCCTTTCTTTTATTCCTACTAACTCCATAGATCATAGAAGCCATCTTGCTTCTGTCTATGCTTTTAGTGAGGAACCTCTGAAAACTAGAGTCATATTTTTCCAAAATATTTTCAGATGACTTAGCTTCAGAGTCAGATTCTTGTTGAACAATTTCCAAATCATTTTTTATTTTTAAATTTATTTCTCTCTGCTCAACAAGTTCTGTTTTCAGATTATCAATCTCAGATTCAAGATTGCTTTTCAGCTTCTTGTTCTTGAGTTTGATATTATTGTAGCTTTTCAAGACTTCAGATAACACCTTTATAAGTTCATCTTTGGTAAGTTTGGACATTACCTCTTCAGCATCAGAGTCGGAGTCTGACTCAGATTCAGATGATAATTCTTCATTCTGATCTTCTATTCCAGCCATTAATGCCATGTTGGCACACTCTTCTGACGCTTCAGATTCAGATTCAGATTCATCTGAATCATCCCAAGTTGCCATAAGAACCTTTTTCTTTTTATCAAACTTTCTCTTGGGTTTCTCCTTGAGAAGTTTGGGGCAGTCATTTTTGTAGTGCCCAGGTTCCTTGCATTCATAGCATGTGACCTCTTTCTTTCCAGATCTTCTGTATCCAGAAGATTCCTTCCTGTGGTCAGCTTTCCTGAAGTTGTTAAACTTCCTTCCCTTGTGCTTCCAGAGCTTGTTGATTCTTCTGGAAAGCATGGACAGTTCATCTTCTTCTTCAGAAGACGATTCTTCAGAACTTTCTTCTTTTACCTGCAAAGCTTTAACAGGTTTGTTAGATTTTAAAGCTATGGATTTACCTTTATCTTTCTTCTGGGGCTCATCTTCCTCCAGCTCTATTTCATGACTTCTCAAAGAACTGATAAGTTCTTCTAAGGAGATCTTATTCAGATCTTTTGCCATCTTCAGTGCAGTCACCATTGGTCTCCATCTGGTGGGAAGACTTCTGATGATCTTCTTGACATGATCTGACGTTGAGTAGCCCTTATCCAGAACTTTCAGACCAGCAGTAAGAATCTGAAATCTAGAAAACATAGTTTCTACATTTTCAGATTCTTCCATTTTAAATGCCTCATACTTCTGTATGAGCGCCAGCGCCTTGGTCTCTTTAACCTGAGAATTTCCCTCATGAGTCATTTTGAGTGACTCAAACATGTCATGAGCAGTATCTCTGTTTGTAATCTTCTCATACTCAGTATGAGAGATTGCATTAAGCAATATAGTTCTGGCTTTGTGGTGATTCTTGAAATCTCTTTTCTGTACTTCAGTCATTGACTTTCTATCAATCTTTTTGCCATCCTCATCAGTAGGATGTTTATATCCATCAATGACCATATCCCAAAGATCAGCATCATACCCGAGGAAAAAACTTTCTATTCTATCTTTCCAATAGTCAAATTTTTCCCCATCAAACATGGGTGGCTTGGTACTGATCCTATCTCCTTCATATTTGTTGTTGCAAGTTGATGTAGCTGTTTCCATAATGACAACAACACAAATATCAAAGTATCTTTCTCACTGGATCTTTAACTGTCACGGTTAAGTGGAGCACACGCAGAACCGGAGCTCTGATGCCAACTGAAGGTGAGAAAATTACTTAGAAGGGGGGGTTGAATAAGTAAGACTAAAAATCAAAGATTAGAACACATATATTTTTATCCTGGTTCGTTGAAAACAACTAGTCCAGTCCACCCTCTCAAGAGTGATTTGCCTTTCTCTGTCAAGGACTTAATCCACTATTTTAATCAAACAGATTACAAATAGCAACACCTAAGAACAACCGTTCTTAGTCTTCTCAAGAGCAGCTGATCCCAACTGGATCCTCTTAAGGAAAACCTTTTACAAACAAAGTAAAACTTTTACAAGAGTAAGAATGCTTCTAATAAGCTGTTATCACAACAGTGATATTTCTCTTAGTTTAAGAATAAAGATAAAGCAAAGTAATATGATAAAGAGCTTTTTGAGATTTGCTTTGAGGAGTGATTTTTCTAGAGATTCAATTACTGAAGAAGATGGAGTGGACTTCTTTATATAGGCACTAAGATCCAAGAAGTCTTGTTACGTTGAAGGATGTGCAGAAAAGCCTAGAGCCTTTTGTCTTCACATTGGAGGCTGTGCTGAAACAGGCCTGATGCTTTTTGTCTTCACTTGCAGAATACTTTCCTCAGAATGGAATGCACAGATAAAACCTTTTTGTCTGTGTCCTTGTGTCTAGCACAAAATAGGAAAGAGCTGTTGAGAAGGACCAACGTACATATTTAAATCTTCTTCAAAGTGAGTTCAGCTTTCAACATAAGAATCTGAATCTTCAGAGTCTTCTGATCAAGGATCATCTGGATCTTCAGAGTCTTGAATGTTCTTCAGATTGAGCTGAAACAGAGTATGTGCAGCTAGTGTGCTTGAGCGTGTAAATCCTTCAGAGCAGAGTCTCTATGCTTTAGAGGCTCCTTCTTCAGAATCTTCAAGAGACAGTAGTCAGATTCTTCTGGGAGCAAAGTTCAGATCTTCACTTAAGATGCTCTTGAACTTATGAAGTCTTTCATACAAACAATGTTCAGATGCAATTTTGCTTTCTTAAGATAATTTACTTTAGTGCCTGTAGCAAACAATCTAGAACACGTTTAGAGTATATAATTCTTGAATACAAAATTCATAATTGTTATCATCAAAACATAGAGATAAAACTAAGACACAATCTGTGCTTTTACAGGTTATGCTAAGGGAAGGTGTTAGCACCCAAAACGTCTATAGTACTCTATAAGAACTCTTTGAAATATCTCCGCTTTTTTGGTTGAAAAGTTTTGTTTGAAATGAAATTGGAGAGATGAGAAAAGAATTATTTTTTAAGATTTTTGTGTTTGAAGAGACTTATCGCCTCATGCCTGCGTACTCATAAAGTGCAATATAGGATCAAAACCTCGTAGTTCGTGGTACAAATGACAAAAACTTGGTTTGTTTTAATTGATTTTAAAATATAAAGACAAATCGTCATTTAAAGGAAAAAACTATGACTAGTCGCCCACAAGTATAAGACAACATTTGCTTCACCTAAAGATGAAGGATTTTGCTTGGATTAAAATCAACAAGTCTATCACTTAACATCTAAACGGAAAATGTCAAAATCTTAAATACTATGGTGAATAGGAGAATTGCATCTTAACTGTGAAAATGACTCATGTCTAAACTTTATGAAAAGTTTTAAAAGAAAAAGTGCACAAAGGCACAAAAGGTTTAAATGAGTTTAAGTATTTTTTATGTCTTTTTGAAATGAGTTAAAGTATGATTAACATTGATTGACATTTATTAAAGAAAACAAAGTTTGAAAGTCACTTGACTAAATTCAAGGTTTATTATGAAAGAGGTTTAACTTTGAAAACAAGAAGGTTTTGAAAAAGGGAGAAGATTTTGAAAATTAAAGAAGGGATGGAGAAGAAGTGACCATTCTAGAAAGCAAAAATAGAGCTAGAGATAAGAAGGATCTAACCAAAAGATAGCAAACTCCATAGCAAGCCAAATAAGAATTCCTTCCATCTTGAGCATAAGCCAACAAGCAAAGCCAAATAAAGGCCAAGACCTCAAATCCATAATAATCCATGCATAAGGAAGGAGTTCTAATTCTAAGTCCAAGTCCAAGAATAATCCAAGAAGTCCAAAGTCTAGGTCCATCCTCAAGCATAACCACAATAATTAAGAGAACCAAGCTTTTAGAAGTTTAATATTTTATTAATGTTTTTTGAACAAAACATGGTCCAAATGGACAAAGGAAAAAAAAAGCGGAAGCATAAACAATAATATGATATGATATGATAAAAACATAAAAATAAATATATAAGGGAGCGAGAAGGAAACATAAACAAAATTAGTATAATGATATGGTTAATATAATATATATAATGGTATTATCAACACTCATGAAGCATACTTTTTCAAATAATGGAGAATACTCGACTAATCATCCATAAGAATGAAAACATGGTCTCTTACATTACCATCGGGAGAGCTCCAACTCAGATGAAACCAACGAGTATGCCAACTAACCCCCACAGGTAGCAAAAGATCCAATTGTTTCAAACTACTCTACAGAGATTAGGAGAATAACACCTCGCTTACAAATTCGACTTAGTTCCGATTTGGGGACAATTTAAAGTTATGTTCTAATCGGACTTATGTAGAAGCCACGACTATCTGAGGTCGGTCAATAATAATGTTCGTGCTAATGTATGCTAGAGAAACTATTTGTAGATAATCCTTTGAAAGCAATACCGCACAAAAATAAAATAGGTAACAATCTCATTTTCATCAAGAACTTGAAACTAGTTCCGATGATATTGAAGATTTTTATTGATCAAAAGAAAAAAAGAGAAGAGAGGAGAAAGGAAACCAAATTGAATTCCAACATTTGGATCATTCCATCTTTAAGTTCCATCACTCTTCTTGGTGGATTAAAGGAATTAACCTTCATCAACACCCAAATTCCATGGAATTTAAAGAGAAATTTGATCAATAAATATCAAAATTCAAGGCAAAACAAAAGGAGATGGAAGAAGGAGGAAAATGAACCAAAACAGTCACAAAACAAAGCCAAAAAACACATTTTTGGATTGTGTTAATCGATTAATCTCCTGGTGTTAATCGATTAATACAGCAAAAAAAACAATTCCAGAATGCAGGAAAAAGTGTTAATCGATTAACACCAGTGTGTTAACTGATTAACATTGTTAAGACAACAGAAAATCAATTTGAAAAATTGCAAATCTTTGATCAATCATTCTATCAAACACCTCATGATCAAGGATGAAATTGTGCACGGAAATTTAAGAAAAATAACAGCAAACAACACCAATAAAACACAATTTTCAAGACCCAAAGATCAAGCAACAATAATCAACCATAGATCACATTATGGAAGATGGATCAAGAACAACAATGGCGGAACAAGGATATTACCACCTCAAATCTGAAAATGCTTCAAATCAACTTCAAGACCCACACTCCAAAACCTTAATCTACTGAATTTGATGATGAAGAAGTGTTTGGATGAAGGTTTTAGCTCAAAGGTTAGTAAGCTTCAATGAAAAGTTTACTAACTTTTAATGGAAGAAACAACTTTAGTGAATTTGGGGGTTGAAGGCAATTGGGAGAATGATAAAGAAATTTGATAAGGTGAATTTGACTCTCAAAAGCTTGAAGAATGAATGAAATGAGGCCTCAATTTATAGAATTTAGGCTTAGAAATTTTGGTGGTTTGAAATTTATTTTGGCATTTGATCTAGGTTTGGAATTTGAATTTGGAGGCAAAATCAAGATAAAGTGATGATTAATGAGGGTGTATGATGAAAATTAATTATGATGAGGTAGGGGAATTAAAATGAGGTGATCTAGAAGATTCTCATGATGGAACAAGTGAATTTTGGTCCCAAAATGCTGCAGAATTTGAATTTGCCTTATTTTCACAAAAAATGCACTAGTTAATTGATTAACCATATAATGTTAATCGATTAACACAACAAAAATTATGAAAATTTTCCTTTTGTTGCACTACTGTGGCTCTGGCTCAATTCTTTTGATTTATCAAAGAAGGCATAGAAATAAACACATGAACCTTAGAGTCTCTTGAATAATACTCAATCAAATATTGGAAAACTCTTGATCAAATGATTTTGAATTATTTGTCGATCAACTTTGACTTTTTTCAGATGAATTTCATTCGAGCTGAGGAATTATTGGTTGGTGTTCTTGATTCTAAACCTCCTCCTGAAAAATGAGTTAGTAGAGAAAAAAAAACAAATATATTTGTGGTATTATGATTAGAGTTAGTAAACATAAATAATCAAATAAAGCAAACAAAGAAAAAAAACACAGGTGCTTGGTGATCTTGCTTATGATGTAAAATAGAAATGATATGTGGGATCTTAGGGGTAAAAATTAGGGTATTACAACTACTAAAAAATGAATTATAATAGTTCTTTATAGAAAGAAAAAAATTGTTTTGAACAAAGTTTGTGATTGAACTAAAAAAGAAAGAGTTTCTTGAATCAGATTAAAAAATAGTTACTTGAATAATGAAAGTTGTTAAGTATTATAAAATTATTATTTGGACTAGGATGGTGTTGTTTGAACCCATAGGCTACTATCTGAACCAGTGATTTGAAAATATGGGTGGTGTTTAAACCAAATGAGTAGTGATTAAACCAAGAGAGTGATAAATGTGGTGTTTAAACCAAAAAGGAAGTAAAAGTGGTGTTTAAACCAAAGAGAAAATAAGAGTGGTGTTTAAATCAAAGAGAAAATGAAAGTGGTGTTTAAACCAAAGAGAAAATAAGAGTGGTGTTTAAATCAAAGAAAAATGGAAAGTGGTGTTTAAACTAAATAGGTGGTGTTTAATCCAAGGAATTGGTATTTAAACCCAAATAATTATGTGGTTCAATGATGGGTATTTTAAACATGAGAAAGTGATTAACTCATATAAGAGGTGATTAACCAAGAGATATGATTAACCTCAAAAGTTGTATGGATATACAAAGAGTATTCTATTTGGTCCAAAGAGAAAAGTTTTGTGGATGTGGATTGTTGAAGTCTTGTTTGTGGGGAAGAAATTTATTTGAAAGGTTTAATTTATTTAAATTGCACTAAAGTCCATGAATAAAGGCGAATACTTTGAATAAATGGGATCTATGTCCTGTATTCAAAGATATTTAGAACAAAGGTAAGAATAACCCCTTTCATTCTTCTCTGTTGCTTAAGTCTCCTGATGCACATTTCGCATCATAACTAACTAGTATGTGAAAGAAGAGTTTTTTTGTTTGTTTTGAGGAAGTAAGGTGTGCTTGAAGGATGAAGCTCAGCAGGATCTAGGTCTTGATGTCTTTCTATCTCCAAAGTCTTGAATATGAAGTCTTGAACTTTGAATTTGAGAGATTTAATACAATGCAAGTGAAAGAATCTAATTCACTCAAGTGATCAAGAGATTGTTGATCACTTGAATGAATAGATACCCAATGGAGAGCATACAATTGTTCATGAAAAGTATAAATCATTATTGGCAATTAATTGATCAATAATGGAATTGATCAACTAATCCACCACTAAAGAATCATACTAAATATCATTCAATCTAGCACATGAAAATATGGGGAAAAACAAAGGCATCAAAATTAAATTAACTCTTAATTCTAAAATCCCTAATTGAAAATAAGAAGAATTAAATTCTATAACCCTAACCTAATTAGAATCTAAAAGAAATACTAGTTTTTAGTGTATATTTTTATGTATTTTTAGTATGTGAAAATGTCTGACAAAAAGAACTAAAGAAAAATGAATAACAATAATGAATTAATTTAAAAAGTCACTTTGCAGGGGGTGTAGCTGAACCAAGCAGGTCTGGACGAACACACAAGTCTTGGGCCTAGCAGCAGCAGGCACAAGTTGAACTTGTTGTTCTTGTTGCACTCAGAAGGGAGGTGCATAAGTGAAATGAGGATGTTAGGAGCCAAATCTCTGGGCTTAGCATGTATGACTCAAGAGTCGAAAGGAAAAAGGAATGTGAGGGCATCAGAACCCTCATTTCATTTTCAATCTCAGTCAAGTCTTCTCTCCCTCTCCCTCTTGAACTTTCCTTTGTCCCGAAATTGCTCCGCCACGTCGGAGGCGGCGTGAGCAACCCAGAACCTCCCAAAATAACCACCAATTTGCTCCTCTCGTGCTCCTCTTTTCACTTCTCATGTCTTATTCACTCAAAACTCCATGAATTCTCCAAAACACGCAACAAAAAAATCAAGAACCCTAGGTCATTAAAAACAAAATTAAATCATGATGGAAGGGAATCAAGCCACGCAACCTTGGGGCTTTGATTCCCCTCAGTGTCCACTACATGACTGTAACGAGTTTGAAGTAAAAAGATGGAGAAGTGGAGGGCGACCAACATACAAGGTCATGACTTGCCTTGGAAACTTTTGAAGGTAAATATGATGAAGCTGCAAAGAAAACCAGAGGAAGAATATCCAGGTATGCAATTTGAATCTTTAACTCCTTTTTTTGCACCAATTCCTTCTTCTTCTTCTCTTGAGTGTAGTATATAAGCAATGAATTTGTTGTATTGCTGTTTTTACTGATAAGTGTAAAGAGCAGAGTGTAGAGAAAGGCTTAGTCTATGCTCTAATTGTGGCGAGCTTTGATGTGAAGTTTGCATAATAAAGGATTCAGATAGCTATGTATTGAAGGAGAAGAGAGAGTGATAATTTGCAGAGAGAGGTGAATTGTTGGTGGTGAAGTTGCAGAGTGAAAAGGTTGAAGATGATTGAAGGTGAATGATCTTATATATAGAGAGATTGGAGTGAACCAAATTGGGCAGAGTTTAGGGCAAAGTTTGAATATGTTTTTTAGTTAAGAGGTTAGTGTGAATTAGGACTTGATAGCTAGTTTGCTTCTAAACTGTTAGTAAAATAATTTGGGTAGTATGTTGAAGATGTTAGGTTAATTATATTTAAATGAAATGTTAGAGACTATTAGCAAAGAGTTAAAAGCTTGTGTTATTGGTTCAAAATGTCAGTTACTTGATGGAGAATGAGTTAGTTATAGTTTGTTAAGTCGTTATTAGATTGTTAGATGTTAGAGAATATAGTAGTTAGAAATTTTGTTAGTAAGAGGTTCATTAAAAGAGATTGAGTTAATTGGTTAATGAATGGGAATAGACAGTTAATGAATTGGTTAGATAGTTAGTAAAATTGGTTCAGCATGAAGTTTGCTTAGTTTTCATTTGGTTTGTCATCAATTTGAAAAAGAAGAACAATTAGGATACAAATGAAATTAAAATTTGGAATTGTATTGGAAACAATGTGGAATTATTATGGACTGTTGGAATGTTTGAGGAAACTATCTAACTGATATCAATGTTGATGTTTAGTAAGTTAGAGTAGAAGTGAACTTCTTGAACTGTTATGGTTGTTCTGTTAGCATTATCATGATCAATCATGTCAGACCGTGTTAGTTAGAATATTTTAAATGTAGTAGAAGTTAAATCTACTTAATGGAGCTATGTGTATGTGTGCATGGTTTCTTGTTTGGATTGCATAGGCTGATTTGAGGATGTGAACTTGGTATGCTGGTATTGGTTTGTTGATAACTTGGTATTTTCATGACTTTGGATGATTGACTTCGAATTTTTCATGTGTATGCATGTTGTCAAGTTGTTTGTGACGTATGTTGGTGTATTAAACATGACATGGTGCATATTGTTGCGGGGCTGGTACTTATTTGCTGGAGTGGACTTTAGGGTTTAGTTTGACCAAAAAGTCAACAGTTGACCAAAAGTCAACCTTAGGTCAAATGTATTAATTTTTGTATAGAATTTTTAAATTTTGAATTTGTAATGGAATTTGAATGCTTGTAAAGAAATTTGGATGCTTTGGAATGTAATGTAACTTATTTCACAAGAAAAATGGCTCTCCCTCTAAAATACGACTTTTGAAAATTTGAAATATGTTTGAATATGAATATTGATCCTTGAATGTGAATTTGCAATGCTATGTCTTGAATCCAAAACAATTAGACAAACAATTAATATGTGAGAAAGTATATAAAGAAATTGGTCAACAAAGGTCAACCTCTCATGGTTGCCTTTGACTAGAGTCAAACTTGCAGGTGATCTTCAAATTCGTCTATTCCATGATGTAATCCACATAATAAAAAGCCTAGACCAACATTAGGGTTTTTCATAAGACTTAATATAAAAGATAAGTCTCCCAAGTCAAGTGTGACACAATGATCTCTTAGGTTTGATTCTTAAGTACACCATAGAAGAAGAAAAAAGCTAACCCATGGAGCTTGATATGTTACTTGTTACAATTCAATCTTTGGTAACAAGAAATTTTGAATCAATGGTGTTACTTGAAAAATGTGTATGTAGATGCATGATCTAGGTGACTATAAGATGATCATACAGATGAACTATGGGACATGAGTCAGATAAAACTGAAAAGGGGTAGGGCCAATTTTGGGATATGACACCCAACCCAAGTCAATACAAGATTCAATATGATTGTAGTGAAAAGTAGATATCAGAGAATGTGTCTTGTTTTGGATATGAACTGGTTTTATACCTTGGCTCAAGTAGGATGAATTTGAGGTGAATCAGGCCTTATTTATTTGGGTCTTTGGCTGGTCCAGAATAATTGCCCTCATGGATTTGTCGGGGAAAGAGATAGCTGGGGAAGCTTTGATGATTTTAGATGACCTCTAAGGATGTTGTCTGATGTGACCTATAACTGGAACATTTGGAGTTTGTTGAAAAAACTAGTGGGGAACAAGCGCATTAAATGCATTTTCATCATTAAAACATTTCACTGATTCCTTCTAACATGTAGGCTAACGCGGCAAGTTAGGTCATGGCGCGACTCACGGTATGCTTAAGTACACTCGAGTTTGCGTGTATTCCCAAGGTGAAATCTAGTTGTTGATTCATCTTTATAATCCTTTGCATTCAAGTTCATTCGCATTCATTATATTATGCCTTTGTTTCTTCCTTCTTGAGAGAATTAATCACAACAATTGTAGTTCCTTTATCAAAATCTCTGGATTTCGTCACTTACTCTACTTCATCAATCTCACATAACTAGGTACCCTCATCAAGTCAAGCTTTATCTTCCACATTTCCTATTTTCTAATCAAAATGATTGATGGTATTGTTAACTTAGTGAGTGATCTTGATAGCAATACTTCTTCTACTATGCGAATAGGGGAATCCCTTGATTCTCATCTTCCTCCCCTTTCTCACGATCACATGGGTCAAGATTTTATATCTTTATCTGACGATTCTGACTCAAAAATGGTATCTAGGAACTCCCTTGTTGAATGAGCTTTTTCATTCGAATCTTTCGAAGCCCTTTTATTAAATGATAGTGAAGGAGAAGACCATCTTGGGGTTCATATGCCCCCTCCCATTTTGACTAAGAAGGAAATACAATCAGACAAGTGGATGAGAGAATGTGTTGATGATTTCATCCAACTTTACCTAAGAACCAATAAATGTGAACCCAACGAAGTTTCCGTAAGGACCCATTTAGATCTTCGGGTTAGGTTAGATGTAGTGTCTTGGATAACTCTTGCAAACATTCTAAAGCCGACCATCTAGCCCAGATAGGCGTGACGCTGGTGGAGCAGATCGATGCAATTAACAATTATTAGGTAGATGATGAGGTGGTGGGTACCTTGTATGTTCTAAATTTTTTGAAACAATAATAGAGATTGTTGGCATCATGGTTGCAGACCTTCAGAATTGTTTGATTCTTCTAGTGGGTCATGATAAGAGGATGTCATCTCATTTCACAAATGTGTGGTCTCGCTTTACGAGTGATTGTTCACCAAGATAAGATGTCTTTCTCTGATTTTGAGGTGGTCGTCCTGAAGCATTTAAAGGTTTCCCCTTCCCAACTTTATATGAGGTCTTAGGATTACATAAGGGTATTTCAGTTTTGTGTTGAACATAAGTCTTAGCATACTTCACTCGGGTTGTTTCTCAACTTGTTCTACATGGTGCGCATCTCTCAAGTCACCTAATTCAATTAGTTTATTTAATTAAATTCAGTTGCATTTTATTTAATTATTTAAATTAATGTATATGCTTTTATTGAATAATTGGCGAATGTATGTGTGTTTGGTTAGTATTGGAGAGAATTTGGGGAATGGTAGAAAAATATTAGATTTATTTTTAATTGAGTGGAATAATTAAAAATAAGATAGTTGTAGAAAAATAAGAGAAATAGCAGAATTTGGTGGATAATTGAATCATTAGAATCAAATAATTAAAAATAGAGGAAATTGGAGTTACTAAGAGTGTCGCTACTGCGAAAATCGGCGCCGGCAAATGACAGAAGAGTCGCCACCGTGCGTTATTTATCCTAAAGGAGGGAAAGGAAACACTCAGAGTAAACCTGATGCAAAGAGGGAAAGGAATGGTCATCGCAACCAAATCCTAGGTTCGGGAGTCAGTTACGCAAGGGGAAGGTATTAGCACCCCTCATGTCCATCGTACTCGATGGGATCCACGCTTGTTATCTATCTAAAAGGGTGTGTTTAACTATCTACGCTAACAGGTCTAGGGACAAAAGAAAACAAAAGTGACTCGGCAGAACACAGCAATTCTATGCCTACGTATTCCCGTCTGAAACGAGAAATCAGAGTCAACGTAGTTCGCCTAACTACGGGCAAAAGGGGGAAAGGTTGCTCCCTAAGACATCGCGTCTTATGCCTACGTACTTTCACACGGCATGAAAGATCAGAGCAAACGTAGTTCGGGTAACTACGGAAGACACATGTTTGTCTAACCGTTTTTTATCTCCTTATGAAAGGGTTTTTCTGGATTAGAAGTCCAAGAGGACAAAAAGAGTTTGAATTGTTTGTTTGAAGTCTTTTAAGGAAGAAGTGTTTTGAATTAGAGTGTTCATGATGTATGTTGTAACAAAGTCTAAACCCAGGATCAAATGCGTCGCATATCGTCCTAAGGACGTACGCTAAACACTCTAGGAAATTGAGAGGTAGCCACTCAATCACCATTTCCCAAGTACAAGGCTTGTGGCACAACATCCATTGCATTTATTAAGTGACTTGAAGTTGTTTGAAGATGAGAAGAGAACGAGACAAACTAAGGGGGGACTAGACCAAACCCTAAAAGTTGTCATGCAAAATGCACCTAAAGTTGGGATTACAAGAAGGAAACATCTACCTAATGTTATCATGCATGTTTAGGACCTAAATGTCTATCATAACCTCTCTTGAACAAGAGAGATTAGAAATTCTAAGGGGAAGAAGACAAAAGAAGAAGAAGAAATGACAAATAAAACATGCAAATGAATGAATGCACACATCGAATGCACAATTAGAATGAAAGTGGGAGGAAAAGGTGTGTGGGGCAGCGGCCTCCACAAGCTCATCTCAACCAAGCATGCATATGAAGATGCAAGAAAAAGGTAGAAGAAAGATGCATCAAAAGCAAATACACAAATGACAAAAACAATGAGAAAAAGTCCTCATGGATTCATCACTTTAGGTAAGCTTCAAGTTTCTCCTAAGGAGAGACCAAGCCACCTTAAATGACACACCAAGGTCATTGGACAGAATGGGGATGAGAAGAAGAGATCTCAAAAGTTAAAGTAAAACATCACAAGCAAATGCCAACAATAACACCAAACAATGCAAGTAAACACCACTTATGTGAACACAATATGCAAACATGAAAGTATGAAATCAAATGAACAACTTATGCACAAGTTAAAGACCTATGAATAAACACACAAGACCTATAACAATCCCCTAACATGAAACAACCAGAATTAGGTTCATCAATAATGCACAACCAAGCTTTTGGAAGCAAAACAAACCAAGTACACAAGTAGAGAAGCACACACATGAAGCGAATTGAAAAATACATGAAAAATATGAAAATGCATCTAAAAATTCCAATTAAAATCTCAAAGGACCCCTAAGGTACTGGGAACTAGGGGTCAAAAGGAGGGATTGAAAATCAAAAGGGAAAGATCCCAACAGAGGGCAAACACCAAGAGTGTCCCAAACCAAGGCAGAAATGGAGAGAGAACAAAATGCACTTCAAATCACATGGAAACAGCACTTAAAAATTATGAAAAAAATATCCAAAGATCAATTAACATGTTAACACAATGCTCAAAAAAGAGTCACGCAAAAATAAGAAAATTAAGCATGGAAATAAAATCAAGAAAGAACATAACCACAAATTAAATCAAATAAAACAGCTCCAGTATTTAATTCATTTAAAAATAGAAAATAAAATGAAAAAATAAAATAAAAATATCCAGAATAAACTAGACATCTCAAGGTTTATGAAAACTATTCTTTTAGAATTTTTATGATATTGGAACTATTTTATTCGAATTAATTTGTAACAGCATGCGAAACAGAATATGAGAGAATAAACAAAATGGACAATGCAAACATGCAAAGTGCACACTTAGAATGGTGGGAGGGAGGAAATGATGTGTGGGGCAGCGGCCGCCACAAGCTCGTCTCGACCTCAATAGCGATGTAACATGATGCAAACATACGAGAGAAAATCGAAGGATGAACACAATCGAATGCGCAAAGAAACGGTCACTTCAAACCACATCCATGAGAATGCATTCAAGTGGTACACGAACACGAGCGTCAACCGAATCATGATTAAACAATCACAAACAGTGACAAATGTCCAAAACATTTCACTCCTAATGCATCATATCAATCTATGAAGATTCGGAATGAAACGGTATGCGAACGAGCAAGAAAAACAGCAAAACAGACCTGCCAGCTCAGTGTTAATCGATTAACGCCAGGGGTTAATCGATTAACCATTGAAAAACACTTGAAAATTTGAAAATTCGAAGTGGTTAATCGATTAACCACATAGGTTAATCGATTAACACTGAACCAGAGGCAGAAAAACAACAGGAAAACAGCATTTTCAGCATCCAAACACCTATCCGATCAACTGGATGATCACATAATCACTTGAGCACGAATTTAAACCAACAAATCATGATTCAAACAACATGTAAACATATCCAAACATCAAGATTGCAAATCACATGGATCAAAATGAATCAAATCAATCAAAGATAAAGATCAACATGTCAATTATGCGAATATGCTCGAAAATTAAATCGGATCGAAAATCCAACCTTCGGATCAGAGATATGATCCGGTAATTGTTGATTCAAGATGTATTTGAGTAGATCTAAACAAAGAATACCAGAATTCTTCAAGATCCAAGCACTTTGATGTTGTAGAATGATAGATCCACCAAGAACACACCAAAATAAGCCAAATAATCACTTCCAAGAACACTTCAAAATTCAGATCTGATTGTGCACGAAAATTGGATGATGAAATGGAATTAATGGAAGGAATAAATGAAGGTTTAGCTCTTAGAAATCAAGGATTCCAATGAAGAATCAATGATCTCAATCAAGAAGAGCTTTGAATGAAGGTTTTGGGATTTTGAAAGTTGAAAAAATTGAGAGAGAATTGACATGAATTTTGAAAATGATGTGAATTATGAGAGTCTCTTGTTTGTGGTTTGGAGTAATTTGAATTTATATCAACTTTGTTTGGATCCAAAGCAAGGATTTGAATATGGCTTGGAAAAAAGTGGTATGGAAATGTGGAATGGAGTTTTGGTGGGAAATTTAAAAATGAAAATATTCAAGTGTGCTTCTAGATCCTTCCCAAGAGTGAAAATACACTTCAAATGACCAAAATTGGATCTCAAAAGTGGCTGGACTTGAAAATTCACGTGCAGGGCAAAAATCACAGTGGTTAATCGATTAACCACATAGGTTAATCGATTAACACTGTTAAAACTTCCAAGTCTGGGCTGATTTTCAAATGGTTAATCGATTAACCATATGCGTTAATCGATTAACGCCTTTAAAAATTTGAATTTGGCGCCTTTTGGAGGGAAAATTGCCCGTTTGTCCGATTTCAACTATTTGGAGCTCTGTTTAGCTTCTGAAACCTGTCTTCTTGAATACTCTGACTGTGAAAAGGCTTATGATATCCTGACTGTTGTTTCTGCATTGGAAATTAACCTGCGATAAAATAAAATCGACCGCTCGATCGGGCAAAATAAATGCCAAAATTGATAATGCTTGCTGTTCAACTGCTTGCGCTAAAATGAAGCCTGAGAAACAACACCTTGATCCCCAGCTACACGAACAATGCTATGCAAAATTCTAGATCAATGATATGCAAATGTTAGAACTATGCAAATGCTAATGAAACATAAACCAGGTAAGAAAGGTTGAGCAAATTTTGGGGTGCAACAGCTGCCCCTATTCAAACGGCTTGGACCCGATTGGGTGAAGAGCGAACGGCCTTCGAACAATTGAGGTAAAAGACGGTTGAATACCAAGAAACCCGAAAATTTGCCAACTGCAGAAATATACTGCAAAAACTGCTTGGGGAACAACATTCGTTGTGCTGAACCCAGTTGTTACGGCAACAACTGATCAATCATCTAATAAAACTTTGGATTTCAACATTAACTCCCTGTGTGACGCCACAGGTATCGAATTAACTTTGCAAGAAACAACTTTGTCCATAACGGGACTAAACTTCGTCAACACGAGGAAGGACTCCATCAACATGGGTATAATTCCGTCTATAATTGGAATAACGATCTTTGTCAGTCACAAGTAACAAATCTACTGGGGCCAATCCGTCGATCACGAATAATAACTTCGTCCACACGGGTAATCAGCACGGGTACAATTCCGGCGACTCCACTGCGACAACTCCGTCAATCACGGGTAACGACTCTGTCAACACAGGTACGATCTCTGTCCATACAGGCGCAATCTCTGCCCATTACAGGTAATAATTCTGTCAACACGGACAACAATCACCGTCAGCACGGGTAAACATCACTGTCAACACAGGTACAATTTCGTTAAAATGGAGAACAAACTCTGTCCATCGCAGGTAACAATCTCTGTCAACACAGGCGCGATCTCTGTTAACACAGGCGCAATCTCTGTCCATTACAGGTAACAATCTCTGTCAACACAGGCGCAATCTCTGTCCATTACAGGTAACAATCTCTGTCCATCACAGGTGGTAATTGTTGCACCCCAAAATTTGCCCAACCTTTCTAACCTAGGTTTATGTTTCAATTGCATAATCATTTGCATTGGCATCATGTACATAGTGTATTCATCTGCATTGCATAGCATAAGCAAGCTATCTTTATCAGGGGATCAAGTTCTATTCTTATCTCAAGAGGCATATTCAAGGGTTTCATTCATATTCAAGGCTACTCAAGTCATCAGGGAAGAATTTGAGCTTTGAAGAGTTGACAGGTTGATCAGTGAGTTCTCTCCTATCTTGAGGTGGTTTGGGGATCATCAGAGGAAGTGTGAGCCATGAGCCAAGAGCATGAGGTGTGTATGGATGTTATGAAGAGCCTAGATGATCATTTTTGAGGAGTAACCAAGTCATTGGAATGATTGCAAGAGCCTCAGTTGAAGTCAGTCAACTAGGGTTTTATCTGGGTCAACAATAGGTCAACCCTAGGTCAAAGACTTGTGTTGAAAGGCATCAAGGATCATTTGAAGAATGTGGGATTCATTATTTTCTATATGGATATGGATATGGTGTTGTGCCCAATAAAAATCAACAGGAGTCAAGGAGAAGAGGAGTTACCAAATTAGGGTTTCAATGTAAAATCCCCTGATTTAGGTCAAACTTCAAAGTAGTGTAACTCAATATGAAAGCTTCAGATGAATTTCTGGTCCACATGAAACTTGTATAGTATCTTCATAGCTTTAATTTGAGTGGTGGAAGTCATCAAGATGATTTATAGAACTCAAGTTATAGCTCTTGCAAGTTACAGGTCATTTGAGGGCACTAAAATTTGTCTGTGAAAGTTGTCTGTCTTCCAAGCAACTTTTGACCTTCAAGGAGTTTTCAAATGGATTTCTGGCCAACATGAGAGTTTTTCCTT
This sequence comes from Lathyrus sativus, assembly GCA_963859935.3. NCBI lineage: Eukaryota > Viridiplantae > Streptophyta > Magnoliopsida > Fabales > Fabaceae > Lathyrus > Lathyrus sativus. The sequence continues at coordinate 658,333,933 of OZ012735.1, forward strand.
ATTGTCTTAGCTTTCTAGGAAGGTATGGTATACCTTCATATGATTTGTGGAACACTACTTATGGTCTTGGCAAGCAAAGGGTACTTTGGTCATTTGAGAATTACAGGTCATTTCAAGCCTATGCCTAAAATTCATACAAGGAAGATTCAAATGAAAAACTTAACAACATCAAAGTTGCTCAAAATGTCATTTTAAGTCTATAAAAGAGGTCATGGAAGTTTGGAAATGCATAGAGCAAGACTTGATAAAAGTTGGTGAAAAATGACTTAAAAAAGGCATATAACTTGAAAAAGTTCAAATGAAAAATTGGTTTGGGCCATCTACAAATCCAAAATGGGTCATGTAATATGACAATTTGATTCCAAACAACATTTTGAAAACAATGGTTTAAACACATTTTTGATTTGAGGCCTAAAAATGGGGGATACTTTGTAATCATGTCACTTGCATAATAAGGCAACTTTGCAAAACTCAACATAATGAAGGGATCAGCTTGTTTTTCACACATACACTCCCAATAACTCATGAAAGGAGATTTTCAAGTGTGCTAAAGGGGCTGTAGAGGATATATCATGATATTAGGTGTGAGATGAGATGGTTTTCATTATGTCATATGCATGAAGTTTCTAGAATCCTGTAAGATCAATCCAGAAACTTCTAGATCTGTCCATCATCCTCTATATATTGAATTGAGTCCATTAGTGCAAAAGGTTGGTGAAAAGAGAGTGAGGAGAGAGAGAATTCCATAGTTTCTTCAATTGCAAGTAAGAGAGAAATTGTTCATTCTACACCAAGTCTGTTCAATCTTCTCCTTCATCTACAATCCATAGATCATAGTGAGTGCATACAAGCAAGTTCAAAGGCACATCAATGGAGGATTGAAGCTCTAAGGTTGAGATTGCAAAGATCCATAACAGTTTCGAATCTCTTCATCTAAGCATTTTCCATACATTCTTTTGCAAACAGAAAGCTCCTCATCAAGCAAGGATCATTCTCGAAGGATTACGAGCATTGAATTGGACTGGAACCACCTCTACCATAGCTACCTAGCAGGTTGGTGAATTCTCCTCTATCTCCTTGTTTATGTGTTAATTCGGTAGAAAGAATAGGTTAGAACTGTTAGGGTTGATCAGATGATTGAATTCAGAAAGTTAGGGTGAATTTCGTGAGGATTGATAACATGGTGATGAATCTTTCAAGATCAAGAACTCATGGATTATTGAGCAATAATTCACACACGATAGCATGCTGAGATCAGTGAGACATGGAGAGCACATTAGTACAAAAATCTGCAAGGTTTATGAAGGTCCATCACTGAGTGCAGTTGGTATGCCATGAACTTATAGCCATCGGGTTTCACTCTAGGGTTGGTTTCAATCCAAACTAAGGGCACCATCGTGTTCATGGGACAGAGTAGAGCAATTTTGCTCTTTATAGCTTAGCGTTTCATGGCCAATCGAGGGAGAATAGAAAGGAAGAACATGGCTGCATGGGAGAGGATTTGCAGGGGTCTAGGGTTTCATGGGGAAGAAGATGATGGAGGTCCGTCAGATTAGATTAGACCTTTGACCAGGGAAGACCATCCAACGACCCCAATTCAATTTAAGAAACGGAGGGAAATGAAACATGCTGAACGCAGCGTTTCATTAAACCCACACCATGGGCCTGAATCCAAACGTGCTAACCACACCCCACCAGCGAAGCCCAATTGAAATAACACTAGAAATTATTGCTTTTCACACCACTCGCGTTTTATTTTTCTTTTATTTTTTCATTCAATTTTCTGATGCTTGATGGGCCCAGCGTTTCTGCTCTTCGCGCCCCCACTTCATGGCCCATCAGGCAATAATAACTAGGCGCCCTTACTTGTGACACCCCCCTCCCCAATTTTATTTCATTTTTGTGATTTTTAATTCTTTAATATTTTTAGCATCTCTAAAAAATCATATAAAATTGGAAAATTGATATTTTTCATTTCTTGTTTTTTCTATAGGTCAATAATTCTGTCTAGAAAATATATAAATAATGAAATTGGCATTTTATTTGGTTTTAGTATTTTTTGTGTATTTTTCTTGTAAATAGCTTTTAAATGAGTTTAGTCTAGTACTTAATTTTTGTTGATTTTAGTTCTATTAGTTCCCTTTAGATTTAGGACCCATTATTTTTAGGGTATGTCACTTAGGACCTCAACTTGTATATAGGATTTAATTCATATTTTTAGGATTGATTTTTAGATGATTTGATTAGGTGAGATTAGAGTGGTTAAAAATTAGGGTTTTAAGTGAGCATAGGTGAGATAGATCATTTCTTTTAGGAATTTTGATTTGATTTTTGGGGTATGGGACTATAGGGGTTATGGGTAGATGATAGATCCCTTAGAAAATATTAGGCTTCCCCTACTGCTACTAGTATATTGCTTGTATTTGATTGATTGTGTGGTGTGCCCTCTTTAGGGTTATTATTTGACTGTGTGGGGTATTTGGTTTGTTTGGGGCTTGGGGTTTGAGCTGAAGACTGTGTTGATGAAGCCCATTTGAAGATTAAAGAGACTGAAGACCAACTTCCAGAGTTGATGAGGAGTATCTCTTGCTGGCAGCTGTTGAAGTTTGTAGGATCTAGGAGTTAGGCAGAGCTCTAGAGTAGAAAACTTGATTCTCAAACATGGAAGGCCTTGATTGCCTCCATCCCTCTCTATGATGCAGAGTCTCTCTAAGACACTCACCCCCTTCCTTTGGAAGGCTTGGTGATAGTGTCTAAGAGATAGAACTCTTGAGAGAAATATTCTATGTGTTGTTAGCAGTCTGTTTGCCACCTTTGGTGGTCAACTAATTGCTTAACACCCAGTTCACTCTTGTGATTGGTTCCTCAGCTTGGAGAGTAGGACTTGAAGAAAAGCCATTGGGAGATTGAAGATAAAAGACTGATGTCTGCTTGAAGCCTGAAGATGGTTGCAGATGCTAATGAAGACTGCCTTTGCTGTGTAGTTTTAGCTGTTTAATTCTTTTTGTATTGATTGAATTTCCCGGACTGTATTGTTTGTTGTTTAACTTGCTGGGTTGAAAGTGAATTCTGTTCACTCTTTCCTATTGTTTTCTAGGTTCGAGGTTGAGTGGGACTCCCTTGCCTCGCTTGTATTGTTGCATCCATGCATTTTACTGCTTTATTGTATATATCTGCTGTTTCGGTTTCCGTCTATTCCCTTAGGATCTCTGTTTCTCTCTGCGCAAGAGAGGAGCATGATAGACATTAGGTCTTAACCCATGCATGATAACATTAGGGCAAATTTTATCCCTTTTTTCAACCCTAGGATTTGTAGAGTGTCATCTCTTCTTTCTTCAAAACAACAGAAAAACATTAATAAAGGTTATAACAGAAATCAATTCACTTCTTCCGTCAAAAGATTTGAACAAACATCAACCTTTTTGCAATAAGAAAACCCTTGTTTAAGGTGAGATTTTTCATAAAAGACACTTGAACAGCTTGTGTCGTGCGTAGCCCGAACTACGTTTGCTCTGATCTTCCATGCTGTGTGGAAGTACGTAGGCATAGGATGCGATATCCTAGCGAGCAACCTTCCCCACCTTCACCCGTAGTTAGGCGAACTACGTTGACTCTGATTTCTCGTTACAGACGGGAATACGTAGGCATAAAGTGCGATGCTTTGCCGAGTCATGTTTTCTTTTCTTTTCAGACCTTATCCTTTAGTTTAGATAGAAGTGTAATCTGTACAAACCAAGAAAGCGTGGATCCCATCGAGTACGATGGACGTGAGGGGTGCTAATACCTTCCCCTTGCGTAACCGACTCCCGAATCCAAGTTTTGGTTGCGATGACCATACCCTTTCCCGTTTTTTGCAAGGTTTACTTCGAGCGTTTCCTTTCCCTCCGTTGGGATAAATAACGCATGGTGGCGACTCTTCTGTCAGCCGGCTCCGATTTTCGCAGTAGCGACAGTAATCACTGTCAACACAGGTAACAATCTCTGTCCATCACAGGTAGTAATCACTGTCAACACAGGTAACAATCTCTGTCTATCACAGGTAATAATCACTGTCCGTCACAGGTACAATTTCGTTAATACGGATACCAAACTCTGTCAACACAGGTACGATCTCTGTCTATCACAGGTAACAATCTCTGTCAACACAGGTAATAATCACTGTCCGTCATAGGTACAATTTCGTTAATACGGATACCAAACTCTGTCAACACAGGTACGATCTCTGTTTATCACAGGTAACAATCTCTGTCAACACAGGTAATAATCACTGTCCGTCACAGGTACAATTCCGTCAACACGGATACCAAACTCTGTCAACACAGGTACGATCTCTGTCTATCACAGGTAACAATCTCTGTCAACACAGGTACGATCTCTGTCTATCACAGATAACAATCACCGTCAGCACGGGTACAATTCTCTGCCCACACAGGTAACAATCTCTGTCCATCACAGGTACTATTCTCTGTCAATACAGGTAATAATCATTGTCCATCACAGGTACTATTCTCTGTCAATACAGGTAATAATCACTGCCAACGCAGGTACACTTGAAGAATACTTTGTTGGGAAATACGAGAAACTTAATCACACCACTCTGTGGGGGAAATCACTAGTAACACCTTCGAACGTTTAAAGCATGAAATCTTTTACTGCTGACGTAACAGCACCCTGAGAATAATCCCACCGGGGACAAAGAGAAACTTAACCAAGCAACTCTATTATAGGACGAACATTTAACATCACCTATCTCACGCCGAGAATTTGAATATCTAGAGATCCTTCTGAGCAAGAATCCCACTCCTCTGCAAGGGATAACACCTGAAACCAAAGAGGTAACCAACCTGGCTTATGTTTCAAAATGCGTATGTTTGAAAATGGCGTAATGCTCCATACAGCATGGAAATGCTACGCGTTTAGGTAGATGAAAATATGATGATATATGCAAAATGCAAAGATGCCAAGAGGCGCTTTAGCAAAATAAATGCTGAAGACAAGACCCAATTCGCTGGGGATAACCAAATATCACAAAGCATCCCAACAAAATAAATGCTGGAGTGGTGAAACCAACTCTGCTGGGGAGAAGGAAACACAATCCTGCGCGGGGATAATCCTTCTGAACCAAAGACGACTTGGTTATACTATGCGGGAGTTACCCATGCTGGGCATGGAGTGTGCATATACTCACTGCTGGGAATGCACCTTCTGACATCAAAATCCACTGAGGATACTCTTTGGGCGGCTTTCCTAAGGAATACTCTTCTGAGGAGAACCATCCACATCCAATAGGGGTAGGTGCCATCTCAAATCTTCTGAAACAAGATGTGACTTCCATCTGCTGAGGAATGATACTATCAATATGTCATAGGACTCTGGCTGGGGAACACAACTTTCCTGCCTATTTGCTCAAAAGGTGAGAACCCTGCAAAACGCGCACAAGACAAAACAAATCTATACAATAAGATCTATTCCGGTTAGTATCCGTGACATCCATTCAGTCAATTTGAATTTTTAGCAATTATTGGCAAGGGCCAGCAAGTTTATGCACATGCAAGTTTATCAAAAACATTGGCGTTTTTCACAAACAAAACAATAAAGAACAGGCATCAAGTACTGAATAACATGCTTTATTGATAACAAGCCTGTAAATAGGCAAAATTTGTACATTGGATGCAACTCCTGAAAAGAGGAAGTCACGCATAAACAAAATACAAATATACAGAAATACAAAGAAAATTTGTATACATGTCGGCAACGTGGTACAGACGAACACCATGAGTTGATCCTCCTATGACTCGCCTGACTCTGATGCTTTCCCGATACTCGATCTTCGGAAGAGATTGTTTCGGATATATGACCCTCAGGTACTCCCAAACCACTAAGCAACGCAGTATCAAACTCGGACCGCAGTCATTTGCTTTTTCAAATCCCTAACTTTTGCGTGAACCGCCCTTTGCGGGTTTTCAGTTCACCGGGATACCCTTTTTTGCCGAAGTTTCCCTTTTCAGGTTTTCAACTCCGCGGGTGTACATTTTTTCAATTTTATCCCTAACTTTTGCCCGAACCTTTTCTCTTTTTTCTTGGTTCGCCAGGATGCCCCATTTTTGCCTGGACTCTCTTTTTCCTGTCCAGCGGGTCTCTTTAAGCAAAGTATTTTTTAACTGCATCTGAGTTCACAACGAGTCTCTTTTCCCTTGCCTCGCTTGTATTGTTGCATCCATGCATTTTACTGCTTTATTGTATATATCTGCTGTTTCTGTTTCCGTCTATTCCCTTAGGATCTCTGTTTATCTCTGCGCAAGAGAAGAGCATGATAGACATTAGGTCTTAACCCATGCATGATAACATTAGGGCAGATTTTATCCCTTTTTTCAACCCTAGGATTTGTAGAGTGTCATCTCTTCTTTCTTCAAAACAACAGAAAAACATTAATAAAGGTTATAACAGAAATCAATTCACTTCTTCCGTCAAAAGATTTGAACAAACATCAACCTTTTTGCAATAAGAAAACCCTTGTTTAAGGTGAGATTTTTCATAAAAGACACTTGAGCAGCTTGTGTCGTGCGTAGCCCGAACTACGTTTGCTCTGATCTTCCATGCTGTGTGGAAGTACGTAGGCATAGGATGCGATATCCTAGCGAGCAACCTTCCCCACCTTCACCCGTAGTTAGGCGAACTACGTTGACTCTGATTTCTCGTTACAGACGGGAATACGTAGGCATAAAGTGCGATGCTTTGCCGAGTCATGTTTTCTTTTCTTCTCAGACCTCATCCTTTAGTTTAGATAGAAGTGTAATCCGTACAAACCAAGCAAGCATGGATCCCATCGAGTACGATGGACGTGAGGGGTGCTAATACCTTCCCCTTGCGTAACCGACTCCCGAATCCATGTTTTGGTTGCGATGACCATACCCTTTCCCATTTTTTGCGAGGTTTACTTCGAGCGTTTCCTTTCCCTCTGTTGGGATAAATAACGCACGGTGGCGACTCTTCTGTCATCCGGCGCCGATTTTCGCAGTAGCGACAGCTGGCGACTCTGCTGGGGATCCAACGTCCCCTGGCTGCTAAGGACTGCGATAGTTCCTTAAGCATTTTGGATCCAACGTCCCTTGAGAGAGTTAATCCTAGCGCTTGTTTGCCCGTCGAGGATTTTGTATGGATTTATATTTCTGTCATTTACATTTCAGCACTTTATTATTGTTATTATTGCTATATTGGGGTGTGATGGGTGTTCCGTGATTGAGAGATAAGCCGGACCTGGGCTTGAGTGCACCTAGATTTAGAGTGGAGATTAGTGGGCGCGCACATGCTTTGCATGTCCTAGTGTCCCGCGAAATCCACACTCAGACGAGGTTCTTCTGGTTGGCCTCCTATCCTGCCCTTTGGGTGGCTCAGGTTGCTGGTTAGTTGGATTGTCGACTCTGGGGACCGATCATTTGGAAGTTGGCTAAGTGAGGCCTCTTCAGGATTTGATGATGCCACTCCTTTTGGGAATCGTATCATCAACCCTGAAAGTCTGTGACGCCGACAACCGCATAGGATGCCATACCTTTGTCAGTTACTAGGACACCTACCTGTGAGAGGGTTTGGGGTTATGCAGGTAACTAGACCTTCAGATACCGGTTATTTCTTGATCTGAGATCCTGAGTATTTATGGATGGTGTGAGGTCTATCAGAAACCAGTCAGAGTTATGGTGTGAGGTCTATCAGAGACCAGTTAGAGTTATGTTATGGGGTCTATCAGAGACCAGTGTTGGAGCTTTGTGTTGGGTCTATCTGAGACCAGGGTTTGAGGAATTCTGGAAGGTCTATCTGAGACTGTTGATATGGTTCAGGCTTCTCAGCTATAGCACTTGGTCCCTGTTGCATGTTGCTTGCATCGCATTATTTGCATAATCATTATCATTGCATCCCATTAACGTGTGTCTGTGCTGCAGGTGCATTTGCATATTCCCTTGTTCTAGTGTCTGGACTCCTGAGTATTGATCATGGCTTGTTTGAGGATGACAGTTGCCTATAAGCTACCTATCCCTGATATTACTCCACTCCTGGGTCTGATCTCTCTTGCAGATGAGGATGTCCGTAGAAGCTTCAGGCAGAGTTACGGACGGCTGTTGAGTTTGGTTCGCAAATCCACTGATGATGAATTGAATGGGCTGTACACCTTGATGCAATTCTACGACCCTACTTTGAGATGTTTCACGTTTGCTGATTTTATCTTGGGGCCCACCATGGAGGAGTATGTAGAGTTTACTGAGCTGCCGGTACAGAATGCAGTTCCTTTTATTCACTCTGCCGCTGAGCCCAAGTTGGAGGATTTAGCTAAGGCCTTGCACATGAATGCTTTCGAGCTGTTGATGACTTCTTGGCGAGGGGTTCCAGGTTTCTCTCTCCAGTTTCTGGTTGGTAAGGCTCAAGAGTACGCCAAGAATGGGTGTTGGGTGGTCTTTAACGCTATTTTGGCTCTATGCATTTATGGGATAGTGCTGTTTCCCAATTTCCCAAACTTCGTGGATATGGATGCATTCCATTTATTTGCTGTTGGCAACCCGGTACCCACACTGATCGGGGACTTCTACCATTCGATGCACTACAGAAATGAGAACAGGAGAGGCAAGAACGTCTCTTGTTGTGTGCCTTTGCTGTACATGTGGTTTAAGAGCCATCTTCCCCTGAAGGGACCTTTTGTGGATAGTGCAACTACAGCTGATTGGCCAGAGCGTATGATGAGGCTATCTTCTGAAGACATTGAGTGGTTCGACCGAGACTTGCTGGGGTCCGAGCTTATTTTCAGTTGTTCTGGGTATCCTAATGTTCCTTTGATAGGAAGAAAAGGGTGCATCAATTACAACCCATCTCTATTTGTCCGCCAGTTTGGATATGCGTTGAAGAACCCACCTCAGGAGGAAGAAGTACAGGAATCTTTGTACTTCACCGGTGATTTGAATGGAGAGTTACTAGCCAAGCTTCGGCATGCCTGGATGCATATTAACAGAAAAGGGAAACCACTGTTGGGGAAGAATGATTGTCAGGCATACACACCCTACAAAGTTTGGATCCAGGAGAGGGCAAGACAGTTATTGATGCCATTTCCAGCTGCGCCGGTCCCTGTTCATGTTCCGGTAGAGGAGCCAACCACTGTCACTATGAAGGTCTACGAGCGAGTTGTGAAAGAAAAGGAAGCCTTGCTGAAGATTAATGAAGAGTTAGAAAAGGAGCTGGCTCAGTTGCGTAGTGAGAAGAACAAGGCTGTACGTTCTTTCCAACAGCAGATCGAACTAGTAAACAGGCTAAGTGCTGAGTTGACTGAGGAGAAAAAGAAGCGTGAACGTCTAGGTCAAGAGTTCAGAAGCTCTCATGACATGTTGGAGTCCAAAAAGAAAGCACTTGACGCCGCTCACCGCAAAATCTCTTCTTGTAATAAGACATGGAATGTTACGCTAACCAACAACAAAAAGAGGGAAGATAAATTGAAGCAGCAAATCTCTGACCTCGAAGAGCAGTTGAAGGCTAGCATTAAGAAGCATGAAGAGGAGGTGATGACCAGATATAGTCTCCAGAATGCGTTGAACAAGGCCATCGAAGGCAGAAATGAAGCTGTGTCTCAGAAGCGGAAGCTAGAGGATCGCTTCGGAGAAGGGGCATGGGAGGAAACCGCTGGTGACGTGCGACGTGTTCTCAAGAGAAGAAACCAGCTTGTCGAGGGGCTGCTTACCCGACCAAGTCATCCAGAGACCAAGAAGTTAATAGAAGAGTACCGGGCTTATGGGAGTACTTGATCATTTCATGTATTAACTTGTATGCTTTATTTGCATTTGTGCTGACCATCACCAGGATTGTTGGTTGAGGTCATGCCTTCTTATTGTACACTCAGTGATATTGTATTCTTGGATTTCTCTGCAATATACGAGGTTTTCTATGATTCGGCTCCGATCACTGTCTTGCTAGCACTGTCACTGCACTAGAACATTCACACTAGAATCGGGGAATGATAATCCCTAATGCACAGACACATATTGCATTTTGCATACATACTCATATATGCATTACAGGTTTGTGATCAGTGTATCTTATCTCCTGCGTCCGTTTTCAGGTATTTTCAGGATTGCAGAAAAGCGGGTCCATCGTTACTCCACAAGGATCAACCAGAAGAAGATCATGGACAACGTGCAGAGTGAAATGCAAGAGATGCGTGACAGGATGGCCCTGCTCATGCAAACCATGGAGACTATCGCCAAAGGACAAGAGCAACTGCAGAATCTGGTTCAACCGATAGTCGCATGGGCTGAAAACAACGGGACACCGCATGGTGAGAACATTGCTGCTTCTCCCTGAATTGAGAATCGTCAAAGTGCTTATGCTATTCCCGTAACCGGTTTGAATGCTGGAGAAACTGGTCCTGTAGGTGGAGGTGGGAACACTGGTAATATGAATGCCAATGCAGATACTGCTGGGGTATTTGTGGGTAATGTCAACCAGGGTTTCAATGGGGGCGGTGAGAATGTCGGAATGAATGGTATTAATGGTAACCAGGGCTTCAATGGTGTGAATATGGGGTATGGCAGCATGGCTGGCGCCAAGGCTGGGTTTGGTGGCTATGGTAATCTTGGATATGGAGCTGGCGCATACAACGCTCAAGAGATGGGTAATCTGAGGTATGACCCCAGGTACGTCCAAACAGGTCCGGGCCGCGATGCAGATTATGTTGGATACGATGCAGTACCTCGCTGGGAGGATCGTCAGGAGGATGTGTTCTCTGGTCAGAACGAAGGTTATGAAAGAACCAGGGATGACAACCATCAGATGAGATTGCTAGAAGAGAAAGTGAACGGATTGGCCAGCCAGAATGCTCTCGGGCTGGATATGTCAAATATGGGGTTAGTCCCAGGGCTGAGGGTCCTGCTGAAATTCAAAGCACCGTCATTTGATAAGTACAAAGGGGATACATGCCCTAGGGTGCATGTGCGCGCATTTTACAGGCGTATGTCTGCGTATTCTAAGGATGAAAAGATGCTAATGCACTTCTTCCAGGATAGCCTGTCAGGGTCATCGCTGGAGTGGTACATGAGCTTGGAGCCTACTCAGATCAGGAGTTGGAAAGAGCTGGCAGAGGCTTTTGTTCGACATTATCAATATAATAGTGATCTCTCCCCTAACCGAGTCTAGTTGCAGAGCATGTCTCAAAAGTCTAGCGAGAGCTTTAAGGAATACGCCCAGAGATGGCGAGATTTGGCTGCTAGGGTGCACCCTCCGATGGTGGAGCGCGAAATGATGGATATGTTCATAGGAACTTTCTCTGGAATGTATTATGACCGGTTGCTCAATTTTTTGATGAGTACTTTCTCTGAGTTAATCTTGATGGGGGAGCGCATTGAAAACGGGGCAAAGATTGGTAAAATTCAAGCGGGTGAGTCCAGTTCCGCAGGAGGTAATAAGAAGACGTTTGGTGGTAAAAGGCAGGGTGATACCAATGATGTATACAATGCTCGACGAAGGAATAAAAGTCAGAATTGGCGCCAGCAGTCGCAAGTTGCAAGTGTAACCATTCCAGGGCCTTCTCAGCAGCAGAGACAACAACCACAGCAGCAGGCTCAGCAGCAGCCTAATAATAATCAGCGCAGACTTCAGAACCCACGACCGAGGAGAGTATTCGAGGTACCGCCGGTATTATATGCAGAACTCCTTCAAACTTTGTTGAAATTGCAGCTAGTCGAGAAGAGGACCTTAGCACCACCAACTGGCCAGCCACCAGTCGGGTATGATGTTAACGAACACTGTGACTTCCATTCGGGTGCACCAGGGCACAATATTGAAAATTGCCTGGCTTTCAAGCATAAAGTACAGGACTTGCTTGATAGTACGGCTATTAACTTCGGGAAGGAAGGTCCCAACATCACGCAGCAGCCAATGCCCAAGCATGGTGGGGCTGGGGCCAATGCAATCATGGTAGATGATGAGTTGAACTTGGTTTCGGAAGTGAGTGAGCTAAAAACGCCTTTGAGTTACGTAAAGCAGCGTTTATTGAAAGGAGGTGTCTATCCCGGTTGCAGTGAAGAGTGTGTTGACTGTTTGGTTCAACTTGAGGGCTGTGAGAAGTTGAAAAGGGGAGTTCAAAGTTTGATTGATGAAGGAATTTTGCAGTTTGACAGGGCTGTGGGGCAAGAGAAGTCTGTTGAGATAGAATCTGAAGAAGAGCGCAGGGAGATCGCTACGATCACCATTCCGTTCAAATCAGTGACGATTTCGGCATCATCGAAGAGGCCGACCATTACTATTACCAAGGCTAAGCCAGTTCCTTATGAAAGCACGAAGGCAGTCCCGTGGTGTTATGGTGCTGAGGTGTATTGTAATGGGGAAAAGATTGACTTGAATGATCCGCCAGCGGGATCCGTAGATAACATAGTGGGAGCAGGTGGTATAACCCGGAGCGGGAGAATTTTCACTTCACCTGAGGTTGAAGCAGAGAGGCTTGCCAGGGGTAAGAACAAAGTTGTTGAGGGGGAATCCTCGGGGAGTCAAGAGAAAGAGCCGATAACCAAAGATGTGGAAGAATTCATGAGGTTGATCCGCAAAAGTGATTACAAGATTGTAGAGCACCTGCAGCAGACCCCGTCAAAGATCTCCATATTATCGCTGCTGTTGTGTTCTGAGGCGCATAGAAATGCCCTGTTGAAGGTACTCGAGACATCCTTTGTGCCGCAAGAGATTTCAGTTAATCAGCTGGAGGGAGTTATGGCACATGTTAACACTGGGCATGGACTGGGATTCACGGATTTTGACCTAACACCTCGAGGGCGTGATCATAATAATTCCTTGCATATCTCTATCGAATGCCGGGGCACTGTATTATCCCATGTACTGGTAGACACTGGGTCCTCGTTGAATGTGTTACCAAAGAAAGCCCTGTTGAAATTGGATACTCGGGGGTTGTTGTGCACACCTAGTGATTTGGTAGTAAGGGCCTTTGACGGAACGAGGAGGTCGGTATTCGGGTCAATAACATTACCCATCCAGGTAGGTCCGGAGGTGTTTGATACAGTATTTTACATCATGGACATCCAGCCTGCATATAGCTGTTTGATCAGGAGACCTTGGATTCATGCCGCTGGGGAAGTGACTTCTACGCTCCATCAGAAGCTGAAATATATGGTTGAGGGGAGTATTGTGACGGTGTGTGGCGAAGAGGACATCTTAGTCAGTCATTTGTCTTCCTTCAAGTACGTGGAGGTAGATGGAGAGATCCATGAAACGCTGTGCCAGGCGTTCGAGGGGGTGAAGGTTAAAAAAGAAGAAGCTCCAGTGAAGAGTGAAGGGCAAGAGGTGGTCGTCTCCTCATATAAAGAAGCCAAGGCGTTGGTACAAGCAGGAGAAACTCAGAAGTGGGGGCAGGTTCTGGACATTCCAGTGAAGCAAGATAGGTATGGCTTGGGGTACCGCCCATCTCCCTCCAGAGTGCGCCTAAGTACAAGGGACCTGTCGTGTTCACACCCGGTGGAGTTAGCTTCGAAAGGATTAATGCCGTGTCTGATACGGAGGAAGTGGATAGCGATTGCGACATGGATGCATGGATTCGACCCAGCACGCCGGGGCAAAGCCTATGCAACTGGTCCATCCAGGACGTCATCCAAGTCACCAAACAATAATGCATTGTTTTTTTCAATCATTGTATGGTCACATGCCTTGCCCGGGGCATCGATGTTCTTGTCTTAGGGCCTAACTGTTTACCTGTATGTTTGCATGATCAATAAATGACGGTGTTTTTTACATTCAAATGTTGTGATCCTTTTCTTTCTGTTTTTATTTTTCAATAAAATGGCAGCGTGGTTATGCATTTTGCTTGTACATCATTTTGAAGCACTTAACCGTTTCCCTCGCAGGATTCATGAATTTTCAGATGACACCGACCAAAAACTTCCTATGACTCGTTTAGACTTCGAACATCCGATCTTCCAAGCTGAGGAGGAGATTGTGGAGGATAGTGACTTACCAGAAGAGCTTAGTCGGTTTTTGAAGCAAGAGGAGAGAGTCATTCTGCCTCACCAAGAAGAGATTGATGTTGTCAACTTAGGGTCTGAAGAATGCGTCAGGAATATCCGTATAGGGGCTGCGTTGCAAGTTGACATCAAGCGAGAGCTTATTGAGATGCTGCGCGAATACAGTGATATATTTGCTTGGTCCTACGAGGACATGCCAGGTTTGGATACTGATATGGTTGTTCATCGTCTGCCGTTGAAGGAAGATTGCCCGCCTGTGAAGCAGAAACTCCGAAGGACTCGTCCTGACATGGCCGTAAAGATAAAGGAAGAAGTGCAGAAGCAATGGGATGCTGGATTCCTGGCTGTTACCACTTATCCCACTTGGGTCGCTAATATCGTGCCTGTGCCAAAGAAAGATGGAAAGGTTCGGATGTGTGTTGATTATAGGGATCTAAACAAAGCGAGCCCGAAAGATGATTTCCCGCTGCCGCATATTGACGTGTTAGTCGATAACACGACTCAGTTTTCAGTGTTTTCCTTCATGGATGGCTTTTCGGGGTACAATCAGATCAAAATGGCTCTGGAGGATATGGAAAAAACGACCTTTATCACCCCGTGGGGAACCTTCTGTTATAAGGTGATGCCCTTTGGTTTGAAAAATGCGGGGGCAACGTACCAGCGGGCTATGACGACGCTTTTTCACGACATGATGCACAGAGAGATCGAGGTGTATGTCGATGACATGATTGCCAAGTCTCAAACAGAGGAAGAACACCTGGTTAATCTGCTGAAGTTGTTCAAGAGGCTGAGGAAGTTCAGGATGAGGCTGAATCCTAACAAATGTACCTTCGGAGTGAGATCCGGGAAGCTACTGGGGTTCATTGTGAGCAAGAAAGGAATCGAGGTCGATCCTACAAAAATAAAAGCAATACAAGAGATGCCAGCACCGAGAACAGAAAAAGAAGTCTGTGGGTTCTTAGGGAGGTTGAATTACATTGCTAGGTTCATCTCTCACCTAACGACCACGTGTGAACCATTATTCAAACTGTTAAAGAAAGATCAAGCGGTGGTCTGGAACGATAATTGCCAAAGGGCATTTGAAAAGATAAAAGAATACTTGCAGGAACCTCCGGTGTTGATACCCCCAGTAGCGGGACGACCCCTGATTATGTATCTGACGGTTCTTGAGAACAGTATGGGTTGTGTTCTCGGTCAACATGACGAGACAGGACAGAAAGAGCATGCAATTTACTACTTGAGTAAAAAGTTCACGGATTGTGAATCTCGATACTCTATGCTCGAAAAGACGTGTTGTGCATTGGCGTGGGCTGCCAAACGTCTAAGACAGTACATGCTGAACCATACAACCATGCTGATATCGAAGATGGATCCGATCAAATATGTGTTCGAAAAGCAAGCGCTCTCGGGAAGGATTGCTAGATGGCAGATGGTATTGACAGAATACGATATCCAGTATGTTTCCCAGAAGGCCATTAAGGGAAGTGTTCTGTCCGAATATCTCGCCGAACAGCCGATTGAGGATTATCAGCCTATGAAGTTTGAGTTCCCTGATGAGGACATAATGTACTTGAAGGCTAAAGATTGTGATGAGCCGTTGCCTGGTGAAGGTCCTGAGCGGAGTTCCCAGTGGCAATTGATTTTTGATGGGGCTGTCAATTCGTACGGTAGCGGGATCGGGGAAATCATTACAACTCCCCACGGGTCGCACATCCCGTTCACAGCCAGATTGACTTTTCCAGTGACGAATAATGAAGCCGAGTACGAAGCTTGCATTATGGGGTTAGAGGAGGCTATTGATCTGAGGATCAAGAATCTGGATGTATATAGGGATTCAGCATTGGTTGTGAATCAGATTAAGGGAGAATGGGAGACGCGCCAACCTAATCTGATACAGTACATGAATTATGTGAGAAGGTTGCTACCTTTCTTTGATAGGGTGGAGTTCCATCATGTACCTCGGGCGGAGAATCAAATGGCGGACGCCCTTGCAACGTTATCCTCGATGTATAAAGTCAACCGCTGGAATGAGGCTCCCAGCATCGTCATATCTCGCCTTGATAGGCCGGCCTTTGTGTTTGCAATTGATGAAGCATCTGACGGTAAACCTTGGTACTTCGATATACAGAATTTCCTGAAGAATAAGGAATATCTGGCTGGGGCATCCAGTCGTGATCAGAAGACTCTAAGGAGATTAGCAGGCAACTTCTATCTGAATCCCGACGGCGTTTTGTATAGAAGGAACCACGATTTGGTACTCCTCAGATGTGTAGATGAGAAGGAAGCCAACTTGCTCATGGAAGAGGTTCATGAGGGAACTTTTGGTACACATGCTGGTGGGCATGCTATGACCCGAAAGTTGTTGCGAGCAGGGTATTACTGGTTAACGATGGAAACTGACTGTTTCAAATTTTCCAAGCGGTGTCATAAGTGCCAGATCTATGCTGATAAGATCCATGTGCCACCTAGTCCACTGAATGTTATGGCTTCTCCGTGGCCCTTCTCCATGTGGGGAATTGATATGATCGGTAAGATTGAGCCTACTGCGTCTAATGGGCATCGATTCATTCTGGTTGCGATCGATTACTTCACTAAGTGGGTGGAAGCAGCATCTTACGCCAATGTGACGAAGCAAGTGGTGGCCAGATTTATCAAGAAGGATATAATTTGCAGATACGGTATTCCTGAGCGAATCATTACTGATAATGGTTCGAATTTGAACAACAAGATGATGAAAGATCTGTGTCGGGATTTCAAGACCGAGCATCATAATTCATCTCCCTACAAACCCAAGATGAATGGCGCTGTTGAAGCGGCCAACAAGAACATAAAGAAGATTGTTCAGAAGATGGTGGTAACGTATAAGGATTGGCATGAGATGCTGCCATTCGCTTTGCACGGTTATCGTACTACAGTGCGTACATCAACCGGGGCAACACCGTTCTCACTAGTATATGGCATGGAGGTTGTCCTGCCATTGGAGGTTGAGATACCATCTTTGAGGGTTTTACTTGATGTTAAGCTGGACGAGGCAGAATGGGTGAGAAGTAGATTGAATCAGTTGAGCTTGATAGATGAGAAAAGACTGACATCGATTGCACATGGTAGGCTGTATCAGAGCCGGATGAAGAAAGCGTTCGACAAGAAGATTCGACCTCGAAGCTTTCAGACGGGCGATCTTGTGCTGAAGAAGATTCTCCCACCGCAATCGGATCACCGGGGCAAATGGACTCCCAATTACGAAGGTCCATACGTCGTGAGAAAGGTCTTCTCCGGAGGAGCCTTATTGTTATCCACCATGGATGGTGAAGAATTTTCGTCCCCTGTGAACTCGGACGCAGTTAAAAAATACTTTGCTTAAAATTGACCCGCTGGACAGTAAAAAGAGAGTCCAGGCAAAAATGGGGCATCCTGGCGAACCGAAAAACAGAATAAAAAGGTTCGGGCAAAAGTTAGGGATAAAATGGAAAAATGTACGCCCGCGAAGTCGAAAACCTACACTGGGCGGCTTCGGAAAAAAAGGGTATCCCGGTGAATTGAAAACCCGCAAAGGGCGATTCACGCAAAAGTTAGGGATTTGAGAAGCAAATGACTGCGGTCCAAGTTTGATTGTTCGCGGTTTGGGAGCATCTGGGGGTCAATTATCCAAAGCAATCTCTTCCGAAGACAAAGATCGGGAAAGCGTCAGAGTCCGACGAGTCATAGGAGGATCGGTTCATGGTGTTCGTCCGTAACACGTTGCCGACATGTGTACAAATTTTATATACTTCTGCATTTTGTTTATGTGTGACTACCTCTTTTCAGGAGTTACATCTGATGTACAAATCTTGCCTATTCTCAGGCCGTTATCAATAAAGTGTTTTATTCAGTGTAGTGACTTTGGTTTTAATTTTTTACAGTTTTGTTTGCAAAAAACGCCGATGTTTTTGATAAACTTACATGCGTGTAAACCGGCGGGCCTCGGCCGATGATTGTTAAAACCGAAAATTACCTGAATGGTTGTCGTGGGTGATTACCAAGATGTTTCTTTTGTGCATAGATTGCCTTGTGTTTGCTTGTTGACTTTTGCAGGTATTCAAAAGCTCGCAAAGTTCCCCGCCAGAGTCCATGGGAGGCTGGTACCCTCTCCAGAGGATGAACGTTGTGTCCTTCCCCGGTGAAGTCGCCCCAGGCAAAATTGAATGTTGTCTCCCCAGGAGAGAGGAGATTGCGTCGAAGGAAAAGATCGATGTGTCTTCCGTAGTTCGGAATCAGCTTATCAAACAGAGCAGAGTCTTCCCCAGCGAGGTCGAGGCAGATGTGATTAACTTCCCAGAGAGTTCTTGTGCGGTGCAAATCAGAATGTGTAGTTCAATCCCTAGCTCAGTGACAGCGGGATGATTTCCCCAGCTCAGTGATAGCAGGAGGGGTTCCCCACAGAGCGTGATCAGGTGGTTGGAGCTGCTGAGAGGAGTTTTCCCGAGCACGATTGTCCTTTCTTTCCCCAGCAAGTCGCTCTTCCTCGGCAGGAGGATCGTCTTCAGCAGATTTTGGAGTTTTAAGTTCGTGAGCTACTTTCCTAGCAGGATGGTTATCCCCAGCGGAGTTAGTTCATCTTTCCAACATTTATTTTGTTGGAAGCGTATCGGTAGTATTCCGGTCATCCCCAGCGGATCCAGTGTGTCCTCAGCATTTATTTTGCTGAAGCAACTCTTTGCATAAGCATGCATCATGAGCATTTGCACTTTACGCGAGTACGTAGCATTTCCATGCAGTGTGGAAGCATTACGTCATTATCAAACATGCATTTTTGAAACATAAGCCAGGTGGTTACCTCTTCAGTTTCAGATATGTTTGTTCCCTGCCGATAAGAGAAATCGTGGTTTCAGGAAGATGTGGGTTTCGTGGTCAAAGTATGCAGTGATCGTATTTGTACCATATACGGGGTTCATGTCGTAAGGCACGCAGTAATCATGTGGATTTTGAGATGTTGATTTGTGGCCCAAGTACGCAGTGATCGTATTTGTACCAGATATGGGGTTCATATTGTAGGGCACGCAGTGATCGTGCTGATCGTGGTATGTGTATCTGTGGTCGAATGGCGCAGTGATTGTATTCGTCCCGATCTAGGAAAATTGTTTTGTAAGGCACGCAGTGATCGTGTTGGTATCGTCTCGGGGGTTTATTTGAGCAGGACGCGCAGTGATCGTGTTCACTCTATTAGTGGTGCAGGACACGCAGTGATCGTGTTTACCATATCATGTGATGTTGTTGGTCGCTATACGCAGTGATCGTATTAGTCCATTATACAGTGGTTATAGATTGACACGCAGTATTTGTGTTCATCCGGTTTTGTTGGTCGGTATACGCAGGGATCGTATTCGTCCGTTATACGGTTTGGTTATGGGGTGAGGCACGCAGTGAACATGTTCATCTGGTTGGTGGTGGCCGGAGTACGCAGTGATCGTATTCGTCCCATGTTTGAAGGCACGCAGTGATCGTGTTTCCTCCAGTCAAGAGGGCCGTGACATGAAACGCGCAGTGATCGCGTTTACCCTATGTATGGTTAGAATATGCAGTGATCGTATTCGTCCATGTTATGTGGGTTAGTTGAGACACACAGCACGCAGTGATCGTGTCTTCTCCAGTCAAGAGGATCGTGGCTCAGAATGCGCAGTGATCGTGTTCGAACACGCAGTGATCGTGTTCAAGATACGCAGTGATCGTATTCGTATAGCATGCAGTGATCGTGTTAATAGTACCATGGGAACTTGTGATGCGGAGCACGCAGTGATCGTGGCTATTGTATCAGTTGGTTTTGTTGTTCGGCATACGCAGTAATCGTATTCGTCCTATTACCTGGGTTGGTTTTGTGGCACACGTAGTGATCGTGTTGGCATCATTTTGGTAGGTTGTCGGTCGAGATGCGCAGTGATCGTATTCGTCCTATTGCAGCACACGCAGTGATCGTGTTCATCATGTTTGCAGTCGAAGCACGCAGTCATCGTGTTAGCCTCATCTATGTGGATTTATTCCGTCTAGCACGCAGTGATCGTGTTTACCTCATCCGGTTGGATTTATGGTCGATGTGATTTTGGTTGTAACGCAACACGTTGTGATCGTGTTTGTCCCATTATGTGATTTTGTTTGCAACGCCAGGACGCGCAGTGATCGTGTTCATTTTGTTACAGAGGGTTGTTGTGCCAGACACGCAGTGATCGTGTTCGTCATGTCATATTCCCCTAGCAGAGTTTCTTGGTCAAGCATTTCTCTTTCTCCCCAGCCGAGTCCTTTCTCAGAGTGCTGTGGAAATGGCATAATGCAATTTTTGGGTGGTTACCCACAGTTACCCCAGCGGGGTGGTCTTGAACGAGATACTTGGTTAAGTTCCTCGTAGTCCCCGGCAGGGTGTTCTTCAACAAGTCACTTGGTTAAGTTACTTGTATTCCCCCATCTGAGTCTTTCTCAGGATGTTGCGGAGTTAGCATTAGAAGATGGTAATGCAGATTTTTGGGTGGTTACCCGTAATTCCCTCAGCAGAGTTATGTTCTCCAGCAGGGTGTTACTGCAATGAGCTAATTGTTTAAGTCCCTCATAGTCCCAGCAGGGTATTCGTCACAGGAGTTGTTTGGTTAAATTCCTTGTGTTTTTCAATAAGGTTATTCTCGTCAGGGTGCTTGGTTGAGTCCCCAATTTCCCCAGCAGGTGTTTGACGACAGTCGTCAGAATTGTCCCCTCAGAGTTACTTAGTTAAGTTTCTCATTTCCCCGCAGAGTCGGTTGTTCATGTCTTCGAACATTGTCTCGTTTGGTTAAGCGTTCGTTCGTTTCTTCAGGATACGAAAGGTTGATCAGTGAAGTCAACATGACAAGTGAAGTCAATATTCTCTCGCTGGTTAGCGTGTGCGTGGTTGATAAGTGAGATCAACAGAAGTTGATAAGTGAGATCAACAATTTCTCATCGTTTGGTGTATGCTCATTTCTTCGGAATGGAGTGGTCTACGAACAATATCAGATTATTTTACAAAAACAGATTGACAGAGGAATGGCTAGTTGTTGCTGTGACGACAGAAGTCATTTCCCTGAAGGGTTTCCCCAAGCAGTGGTCGTATACGCAATTTATTTTTGCGGTTGGAAAATTTCCGGGTTCTTTCGTATTCAAACGTCTCGTACCTCGAATGTCTGAAGGCTGCGCGCTCTTCATCCAGTCGGGTCCAAGCCGCTTGAATAGGGGCAGTTGTTGCACCCCAAAATTTGCCCAACCTTTCTAACCTAGGTTTATGTTTCAATTGCATAATCATTTGCATTGGCATCATGTACATAGTGTATTCATCTGCATTGCATATCATAAGCAAGCTATCTTTATCAGGGGATCAAGTGCTATTCTTATCTCAAGAGGCATATTCAAGGGTTTCATTCATATTCAAGGCTACTCAAGTCATCAGGGAAGAATTTGAGCTTTGAAGAGTTGACAGGTTGATTAGTGAGTTCTCTCCTATCTTGAGGTGGTTTGGGGATCATCAGAGGAAGTGTGAGCCATGAGCCAAGAGCATGAGGTGTGTATGGATGTTATGAAGAGCCTAGATGATCATTTTTGAGGAGTAACCAAGTCATTGGAATGATTGCAAGAGCCTCAGTTGAAGTCAGTCAACTAGGGTTTTATCTGGGTCAACACTAGGTCAACCCTAGGTCAAAGACTTGTGTTGAAAGGCATCAAGGATCATTTGAAGAATGTGGGATTCATTATTTTCTATATGGATATGGATATGGTGTTGTGCCCAAGAAAAATCAACAGGAGTCAAGGAGAAGAGGAGTTACCAAATTAGGGTTTCAATGTAAAATCCCCTGATTTAGGTCAAACTTCAAAGCAGTGTAACTCAATATGAAAGCTTCATATGAATTTCTGGTACACATGAAACTTGTAGAGTATCTTCATAGCTTTAATTTGAGTGGTGGAAGTCATCAAGATGATTTATAGAACTCAAGTTATAGCTCTTGCAAGTTACAGGTCATCTGAGGGCACTGAAATTTGTCTGTGAAAGTTGTCTGTCTTCCAAGCAACTTTTGACCTTCAAGGAGTTTTCAAATGGATTTCTGTCCAACATGAGAGTTGTTCCTTATTGTCTTAGCTTTCTAGGAAGGTATGGTATACCTTCATATGATTTGTGGAACTCTACTTATGGTCTTGGCAAGCAAAGGGTACTTTGGTCATTTGAGAATTACAGGTCATTTCAAGCCTATGCCTAAAATTCATACAAGGAAGATTCAAATGAAAAACTTCACAACATCAAAGTTGCTCAAAATGTCATTTTAAGTCTAGAAAAGAGGTCATGGAAGTTTGGAAATGCATAGAGCAAGACTTGATAAAAGTTGGTGAAAAATGACTTAAAAAAGGCATATAACTTGAAAAAGTTCAAATGAAAAATTGGTTTGGGCCATCTACAAATCCAAAATGGGTCATGTAATATGACAATTTGATTCCAAACAACATTTTGAAAACAATGGTTTAAACACATTTTTGATTTGAGGCCTAAAAATGGGGGATGCTTTGTAATCATGTCACTTGCATAATAAGGCAACTTTGCAAAACTCAACATAATGAAGGGATCAGCTTGTTTTTCACACATACACTCCCAATAACTCATGAAAGGAGATTTTCAAGTGTGCTAAAGGGGCTGTAGAGGATATATCATGATATGAGGTGTGAGATGAGATGGTTTTCATTATGTCATATGCATGAAGTTTCTAGAATCCTCTAAGACCAATCCAGAAACTTCTAGATCTGTCCATCATCCTCTATATATTGAATTGAGTCCATTAGTGCAAAAGGTTGGTGAAAAGAGAGTGAGGAGAGAGAGAATTCCATAGTTTCTTCAATTGCAAGTAAGAGAGAAATTGTTCATTCTACACCAAGTCTGTTCAATCTTCTCCTTCATCTACAATCCATAGATCATAGTGAGTGCATACAAGCAAGTTCAAAGGCACATCAATGGAGGATTGAAGCTCTAAGGTTGAGATTGCAAAGATCCATAACAGTTTCGAATCTCTTCATCCAAGCATTTTCCATACATTCTTTTGCAAACAGAAAGCTCCTCATCAAGCAAGGATCATTCTCGAAGGATTACGAGCATTGAATTGGACTGGAACCACCTCTGCCATAGCTACCTAGCAGGTTGGTGAATTCTCCTCTATCTCCTTGTTTATGTGTTAATTCGGTAGAAAGAATAGGTTAGAACTGTTAGGGTTGATCAGATGATTGAATTCAGAAAGTTAGGGTGAATTTCGTGAGGATTGATAACGTGGTGATGAATCTTTCAAGATCAAGAACTCATGGATTATTGAGCAATAATTCACACACGATAGCATGCTGAGATCAGTGAGACATGGAGAGCACATTAGTACAAAAATCTGCAAGGTTTATGAAGGTCCATCACTGAGTGCAGTTGGTATGCCATGAACTTATAGCCATCGGGTTTCACTCTAGGGTTGGTTTCAATCCAAACTAAGGGCACCATCGTGTTCATGGGACAGAGTAGAGCAATTTTGCTCTTTATAGCTTAGGGTTTCATGGCGAATCGAGGGAGAATAGAAAGGAAGAACATGGCTGCATGGGAGAGGATTTGCAGGGGTCTAGGGTTTCATGGGGAAGAAGATGATGGAGGTCCGTCAGATTAGATTAGACCTTTGACCAGGGAAGACCATCCAACGACCCCAATTCAATTTAAGAAACGGAGGGAAATGAAACACGCTGAACGCAGCGTTTCATTAAACCCACACCATGGGCCTGAATCCAAACGTGCTAACCACACCCCACCAGCGAAGCCCAATTGAAATAACACTAGAAATTGTTGCTTTTCACACCGCTCGCGTTTTATTTTTCTTTTATTTTTTCATTCAATTTTCTGATGCTTGATGGGCCCAGCGTTTCTGCTCTTCGCGCCCCCACTTCATGGCCCATCAGGCAATAATAACTAGGCGCCCTTACTTGTGACACCCCCTTCCCCAATTTTATTTCATTTTTGTGATTTTTAATTCTTTAATATTTTTAGCATCTTTAAAAAATCATATAAAATTGGAAAATTGATATTTTTCATTTCTTGTTTTTTCTATAGGTCAATAATTCTGTCTAGAAAATATATAAATAATGAAATTGGCATTTTATTTGGTTTTAGTATTTTTTGTGTATTTTTCTTGTAAATAGCTTTTAAATGAGTTTAGTTTAGTACTTAATTTTTGTTGATTTTAGTTCTATTAGTTCCCTTTAGATTTAGGACCCATTCTTTTTAGGGTATGTCACTTAGGACCTCAACTTGTATATAGGATTTAATTCATAATTTTAGGATTGATTTTTAGATGATTTGATTAGGTGAGATTAGAGTGGTTAAAAATTAGGGTTTTAAGTGAGCATAGGTGAGATAGATCATTTCTTTTAGGAATTTTGATTTGATTTTTGGGGTATAGGACTATAGGGGTTATGGGTAGATGATAGATCCCTTAGAAAATATTAGGCTTCCCCTACTGCTACTAGTATATTGCTTGTATTTGATTGATTGTGTGGTGTGCCCTCTTTAGGGTTATTATTTGACTGTGTGGGGTATTGGGTTTGTTTGGGGCTTGGGGTTTGAGCTGAAGACCGTGTTGATGAAGCCCATTTGAAGATTAAAGAGACTGAAGACCAACTTCTAGAGTTGATGAGGAGTATCTCTTGCTGGCAGCTGTTGAAGTTTGTAGGATCTAGGAGTTAGGCAGAGCTCTAGAGTAGAAAACTTGATTCTCAAACATGGAAGGCCTTGATTGCCTCCATCCCTCTCTATGATGCAGAGTCTCTCTAAGACACTCACCCCCTTCCTTTGGAAGGCTTGGTGATAGTGTCTAAGAGATAGAACTCTTGAGAGAAATATTCTATGTGTTGTTAGCAGTCTGTTTGCCACCTTTGGTGGTCAACTAATTGCTTAACACCCAGTTCACTCTTGTGATTGGTTCCTCAGCTTGGAGAGTAGGACTTGAAGAAAAGCCATTGGGAGATTGAAGATAAAAGACTGATGTCTGCTTGAAGCCTGAAGATGGTTGCAGATGCTAATGAAGACTGCCTTTGCTGTGTAGTTTTAGCTGTTTAATTCTTTTTGTATTGATTGAATTTCCCGGACTGTATTGTTTACTGTTTAACTTGCTGGGCTGAAAGTGAATTCTGTTCACTCTTGCCTATTGTTTTCTAGGTTCGAGGTTGAGTGGGACTCCCTTGCCTCGCTTGTATTGTTGCATCCATGCATTTTACTGCTTTATTGTATATATCTGCTGTTTCGGTTTCCGTCTATTCCCTTAGGATCTCTGTTTCTCTCTGCGCAAGAGAGGAGCATGATAGACATTAGGTCTTAACCCATGCATGATAACATTAGGGCAGATTTTATCCCTTTTTTCAACCCTAGGATTTGTAGAGTGTCATCTCTTCTTTCTTCAAAACAACAGAAAAACATTAATAAAGGTTATAACAGAAATCAATTCACTTCTTCCTTCAAAAGATTTGAACAAACATCAACCTTTTTGCAATAAGAAAACCCTTGTTTAAGGTGAGATTTTTCATAAAAGACACTTGAACAGCTTGTGTCGTGCGTAGCCCGAACTACGTTTGCTCTGATCTTCCATGCTGTGTGGAAGTACGTTGGCATAGGATGCGATATCCTAGCGAGCAACCTTCCCCACCTTCACCCATAGTTAGGCGAACTACGTTGACTCTGATTTCTCGTTACAGACGGGAATACGTAGGCATAAAGTGCGATGCTTTGCCGAGTCATGTTTTCTTTTCTTTTCAGACCTCATCCTTTAGTTTAGATAGAAGTGTAATCCGTACAAACCAAGCAAGCGTGGATCCCATCGAGTACGATGGACGTGAGGGGTGCTAATACCTTCCCCTTGCGTAACCGACTCCCGAATCCAGGTTTTGGTTGCGATGACCATACCCTTTCCCGTTTTTTGCGAGGTTTACTTCGAGCGTTTCCTTTCCCTCCGTTGGGATAAATAACGCATGATGGCGACTCTTCTGTCAGCCGACTCCGATTTTCGCAGTAGCGACAGTAATCACTGTCAACACAGGTAACAATCTCTGTCCATCACAGGTAGTAATCACTATCAACACAGGTAACAATCTTTGTCTATCACAGGTAATAATCACTGTCCGTCACAGGTACAATTTCGTTAATACGGATACCAAACTCTGTCAACACAGGTACGATCTCTGTCTATCACAGGTAACAATCTCTGTCAACACAGGTAATAATCACTGTCCGTCACAGGTACAATTTCGTTAATACGGATACCAAACTCTGTCAACACAGGTACGATCTCTGTCTATCACAGGTAACAATCTCTGTCAACACAAGTAATAATCACTGTCCGTCACAGGTACAATTCCGTCAACACGGATACCAAACTCTGTCAACACAGGTACGATCTCTGTCTATCACAGGTAACAATCTCTGTCAACACAGGTACGATCTCTGTCTATCACAGATAACAATCACCGTCAGCACGGGTACAATTCTCTGCCCACACAGGTAACAATCTCTGTCCATCACAGGTACTATTCTCTGTCAATACAGGTAATAATCACTGTCCATCACAGGTACTATTCTCTGTCAATACAGGTAATAATCACTGCCAACGCAGGTACACTTGAAGAATACTTTGTTGGGAAATACGAGAAACTTAATCACACCACTCTGTGGGGGAAATCACTAGTAACACCTTCGAACGTTTAAAGCATGAAATCTTTTACTGCTGACGTAACAACACCCTGAGAATAATCCCACCGGGGACAAAGAGAAACTTAACCAAGCAACTCTATTATAGGACGAACATTTTACATCACCTATCTCACGCCGAGAATTTGAATATCTAGAGATCCTTCTGAGCAAGAATCCCACACCTCTGCAAGGGATAACACCTGAAACCAAAGAGGTAACCAACCTGGCTTATGTTTCAAAATGCGTATGTTTGAAAATGGCGTAATGCTCCATACAGCATGGAAATGCTACGCGCTTAGGTAGATGCAAATATGATGATATATGCAAAATGCAAAGATGCCAAGAGGCGCTTTAGCAAAATAAATGCTGAAGACAAGACCCAATTCGCTGGGGATAACCAAATATCACAAAGCATCCCAACAAAATAAATGCTGGAGTGGTGAAACCAACTCTGCTGGGGAGAAGGAAACACAATCCTGCGCGGGGATAATCCTTCTGAACCAAAGACGACTTGGTTATACTATGCGGGAGTTACCCATGCTGGGTATGGAGTGTGCATATACTCACTGCTGGGAATGCACCTTCTGACATCAAAATCCACTGAGGATACTCTTTGGGCGGCTTTCCTAAGGAATACTCTTCTGAGGAGAACCATCCACATCCAATAGGGGTAGGTGCCATGTCAAATCTTCTGAAACAAGATGTGACTTCCATCTGCTGAGGAATGATACTATCAATATGTCATAGGACTCTGGCTGGGGAACACAACTTTCCTGCCTATTTGCTCAAAAGGTGAGAACCCTGCAAAACGCACACAAGACAAAACAAATCTATACAACAAGATCTATTCCGGTTAGTATCCGTGACATCCATTCAGTCAATTCAAATTTTTAGCAATTATTGGCAAGGGCCAGCAAGTTTATGCACATGCAAGTTTATCAAAAACATTGGCGTTTTTCACAAACAAAACAATAAAGAACAGGCATCAAGTACTGAATAACATGCTTTATTGATAACAAGCCTGTAAATAGGCAAAATTTTGTACATTGGATGCAACTCCTGAAAAGAGGAAGTCACGCATAAACAAAATACAAATATACAGAAATACAAAGAAAATTTGTATACATGTCGGCAACGTGGTACAGACGAACACCATGAGCTGATCCTCCTATGACTCGCCTGACTCTGATGCTTTCCCGATACTCGATCTTCGGAAGAGATTGTTTCGGATATATGACCCTCAGGTACTCCCAAACCACTAAGCAACGCAGTATCAAACTCGGACCGCAGTCATTTGCTTTTTCAAATCCCTAACTTTTGCGTGAATCGCCCTTTGCGGGTTTTCAGTTCACCGGGATACCCTTTTTTGCCGAAGTTTCCCTTTTCAGGTTTTCAACTCCGCGGGTGTACATTTTTTCAATTTTATCCCTAACTTTTGCCCGAACCTTTTCTCTTTTTTCTTGGTTCGCCAGGATGCCCCATTTTTGCCTGGACTCTCTTTTTCCTGTCCAGCGGGTTTCTTTAAGCAAAGTATTTTTTAACTGCATCTGAGTTCACAGGGGATGTAAAATCTTCACCATCAATGGTGGACAACAATAAGGCTCCTCCAGAGAAAACCTTTCTAACGACGTATGGACCTTCATAGTTGGGAGTCCATTTGCCCCTGTGATCCGATTGTGGTGGGAGAATCTTTTTTAGCACAAGATCACCCGTCTGAAAGCTTCGAGGACACACCTTTTTATCATAAGCTTTCTTCATCCGGCTCTGATACAGCCTACCATATGCTAGAGAAGCCAGTCTCTTCTCATCCATTAAACTGAGCTGATTTAATCTATCTTTCACCCATTCTGCCTCATCAAGTTGGACATCACGCAAAACCCTCAGAGAAGGAATCTCAACCTCCAATGGTAGGACAACTTCCATACCATATACAAGTGAAAAGGAGTTGCCCCGGTTGATGTGCGTACCGTCGTACGATAACCGTGCAAAGCAAAAGGCAACATCTCATGCCAGTCCTTATAAGTCACAACCATCTTTTGAACGATCTTCTTTATGTTTTTATTGGCCGCTTCAACAGCGCCATTCATCTTGGGCCGATAAGGAGAAGAGTTGTGATGTTCAATTTTGAAATTCTGGCACAATTCCTTCATCATCTTGTTATTCAAATTTGAACCGTTGTCAGTGATAATCCGCTCCGGGATTCCATATCTGCAGATAATATCCTTCTTGAGAAATCTGGCTACCACCTGCTTGGTAACATTAGCATATGATGCCGCTTCAACCCATTTGGTGAAGTAATCAATGGCTACCAAGATAAAACGATGTCTGTTGGATGACGTGGGCTCAATCTTTCCAATCACATCAATTCCCCACATGGAAAAAGGCCAAGGCGACGAAATAACATTCAAAGGGCTCGGAGGCACATGAATCTTGTCCGCATAAATCTGGCATTTATGACACTTCTTTGCAAATTTGAAACAATCTGTTTCCATTGTCAGCCAGTAATACCCTGCTCTTAATAGCTTTCTCGTCATTGCATGTCCGCCGGCATGCGTGCCAAATGTACCTTCGTGGACTTCTTTCATGAGCAACTTAGCCTCTTTCTCATCTACACACCGTAACAACACCAAGTCATGGTTTCTCTTGTACAAAACCCCATCCGGATTCAGATAGAAATTTCCAGCCAATCTCCTAAGAGTCTTCTGATCACGACTGGATGCCCCAGCCGGATACTCTTGGTTCTTCAAGAAATTCTGGATATCATAATACCACGGTTTACCATCGGAAGCTTCCTCAATGGCGAATATGAAAGCGGGCCTATCAAGGCGAGAGATAACTATCCTGGGAGCCTCATTCCAGAAGTTAACTTTATACATTGAAGACAAAGTCGCGAGAGCGTCTGCCATCTGATTTTCTGCTCGTGGTACATGGTGCAATTCCACCTTGTCAAAGAAAGGTAACAACCTTCTTGCATAATTCATATAAGGTATCAGATTGGGCTGACGAGTCTCCCACTCTCCCTTGATCTGGTTCACAACTAGAGCGGAGTCTCCATACACATCAAGATTTTTAATTCTCAGATCGATAGCTTCTTCGAGCCCCATAATACACGCTTCATATTCGGCCTCATTGTTGGTGACTGGAAAGGTCAATCTAGCAGTGAATGGGATGTGCGACCCATGGGGAGTAGTAATGATTGCCCCTATTCCATTTCCGTATGAATTAACGGCACCGTCAAATATCAATTGCCATTTGGAACCCAACTCTGGACCTTCATCCGGCAACGGCTCCTCACAGTCCTTCATTTTTAAGTACATGATATCCTCGTCAGGAAAATCAAAACTCATCGACTGGTAATCATCAATTGGCTGCTCAGCTAGGTATTCTGACAGAACACTACCTTTAATAGCCTTTTGTGAAACATACTGGATATCATATTCTGTCAATACCATCTGCCATCGGGCAATCCTTCCGGAAAGTGCTTGCTTTTCAAACACGTATTTGATCGGATCCATCTTTGAAATTAGCATGGTTGTATGATTTAGCATGTATTGCCTCAAACGTTTGGCAGCCCAGGCTAGCGCACAACACATTTTTTCAAGCATTGAGTAACGGGACTCACAATCTGTGAACTTTTTACTCAAGTAGTAAATCGCATGCTCTTTACGTCCAGTCTCGTCATGTTGACCGAGAACACAACCCATACTTTTCTCAAGAACCGTCAAATACATAATCAATGGTCTCCCGACTACTGGGGGTATCAATACTGGAGGTTCCTGCAAATATTCTTTTATTTTTTCAAACGCCCTTTGACAATCATCATTCCAGGTCACAGCCTGATCCTTTTTTAATAACTTGAATAATGGCTCGCACGTGGCCGTTAGATGAGATATGAACCGGCCAATGTAGTTCAACCTCCCTAAAAAGCCGCGAACTTCTTTTTCTGTTTTCGGTGTTGGCATTTTTTGTATTGCTTTTATCTTAGCAGGATCAACCTCGATTCCTTTTTCGCTCACAATAAACCCCAGTAGTTTACCAGATCTCACCCCGAAGGTGCACTTGTTAGGATTCAGTCTCAGCCTGAATTTCCTAAGTCTCTTGAACAATTTCAGCAAATTGATCATATGCTCTTCCTCTGTTTGAGACTTGGCAATCATATCATCAACGTAGACTTAAATCTCTATGTGCATCGTGTCATGAAAGAGAGTTGTCATAGCCCGCTGATACGTTGCCCCAGCATTTTTCAAACCAAAGGGCATAACCTTATAGCAAAAGGTTCCCCAAGGTGTTATGAAGGTCGTTTTCTCCATGTCCTCTGGCGCCATTTTTATTTGATTATAGCCCGAGAAGCCATCCATGAAGGAGAATACTGAAAACTGAGTCGTGTTATCAACCAACACATCAATATGTGGAAGCGGGAAATCATCTTTTGTGCTCGCTTTGTTCAAATCTCTATAATCGACACACATCCGTACCTTGCCATCTTTCTTTGGTGCAGGTACTATATTAGCGACCCATGAGGGATAAGTTGTAACAGCTAGGAAACCGGCATCCCATTGTTTTTGAACTTCCTCCTTAATTTTCACAGCCATATCTGGTCGAGTTCTTCTGAGTTTTTGCTTAACCGGTGGACATTCCTCGCACAATGGTAGACGGTGCACCACCATATCAGTATCCAAACCAGGCATGTCTTCGTAAGACCAAGCAAAGATATCATTGTACTCCCGCAGCATCTCGATCAAACTCTGCTTGATATCGCTTTGTAGCGCAGCCCCTATCCGGATATTCCTGACAACCTCTTCGGACCCCACGTTGATAATTTCAATTTCCTCCTGATGAGGCAGAATGATTCTCTCTTCTTGTTTCAAAAGTCGAGTCAGCTCTTCTGATAAGTCACTATCCTCAACAATCTCTTCTTCTGCTTGAAATATAGGGTGCTCGAAGTCTAAGCGAGTCATAGGAAGTTCATGATCGGTGTCGTGATCGGTGTCGTCTGAAATATGAATCCTGCAATGAGAATGGTTAAATGTTTCAAATAATACAAACAAAGCACATAACCACGTTGCCATTTTATTGTTAAAACTAAAACAGGAAAAACAAGGATCACAAAATTTGTATGCAAAAAACGCCTTTATTAATGATTAAACAAAGTACACACATAAGCAGGTAGCCCTAAAGACAAAATCACTATGCCCCAGGTAGGACACAGGATTATACAATAATTGAGAAAACGAATCATTACTGTTTAGTTGTCACTTGGACAAACTCCTGGATAGACCAGTTGCATAGGCTTTGTCCTGGCGCGCTAGGCTTGATCCACGCATCCGTGTCACAATTGCTATCTCCGTCTTCAGCATCGGAAATAGCATTGATCCTTTCATAGCATACTCCGCTTGGAGTGATTACCACCGGGCCTTTAAACCTTGGGGCGCTTTTTGACGAAGATGCCGACGTCGGATGATATCCCAATCCAAACTTGTCCATCTTGACAGGAATTTCCAAAACTTGACCCCATCCTTTAGTTTCACCGGTCTGAACCAACGCTTGGGCGTCTTTGTAGGAAGACATGGCCACCTCTGGCCCTTTGCTGATGACAGGAGTTTCAACTTTGACCCGCACTCCTTCAAAAGCCTGGCATGGTATCTCGTGGATCTCCCCATCCACTTCGACATACTTGAATGATGAAAGATGACTAACCAGAATGTCTTCTTCCCCGCAAATAGTGACGACACTACCACCAACCATGTACTTAAGTTTCTGATGCAGCGTGGACGTCACATCCCCTACAGAATGTATCCATGGTCGCCCGATTAAACAACTGTAAGCGGGATGTATATCCATGATATAAAACAAAGTGTCAAACACTTCCGGCCCGACCTGGAGTGGCAACGTTATGGATCCAAACACTGACCTTCTGGTCCCATCAAAAGCCCTTACGACCAAATCGCTTGGCGTGCATATGATTCCTCGGACATCTAACTTCATCATCGCCTTCTTAGGCAAAACATTTAAAGACGATCCGGTATCTACCAGAATGTGCGACATGACAGTGCCCCGACACTCTACTGAAATGTGCAAAGCCAAATTATGATCGCGACCTCTAGGCGTCAAATCAAAGTCAGTAAATCCCAAGCTATGGCCAGCATTCACATGCGCCAGTACTCCCTCAAGCTGATTGACAGTTACTTCCTGAGGTACAAAAGACGTGTCTAAGATTTTCAACAAGGCATTCCGATGGGCCTCGGAACAAAGCAACAAGGATAGTATTGAAATTTTGGAGGACGTCTGCTGCAAGTGCTCCACGATCTTATAGTCGCTTTTGCGAATCAACCTCATAAACTCTTCTACATCCTTGACGGATGTTTCCTTCTCTTTCGACTGGGAAGGTCCTTCCCCATTCACTTTGGCTTTGCCTCTAGCAGTCCTCTCAGCCTCAATTTCTGGTGAAGTGAAGATTCTACCACTTCGGGTCATACCTCCCATTTCAACAAGACTACCCACTGCCCCTGCTGGCTGGTTATCCATATCAATCTTTTCCCCATTGCAAAAAGCTTCCAACCCATAATTCCATGGAATGGCTTTCGTACTCTCATAAGGAACGGGGCTTTCGTTATCGTGATAGTCGGCCGCTGGGCATGCGCCGATATCGTAATAGTCTTTCATGGAATTGTGACTGTTGCAATCTCACCCTGCTTTTCAAATATTGCCTCAACAGGCTTCTCAACAGCAGTGCGGTCAAACTGTAAAGTTCCCTCATCAATCATGGCCTGAATACCTCTTTTCAAATCAATACAGCCCTCTGGTTGGGTCCAACAATCCAAACAATACTCATCACATCCGGGGAAGACTCCCCCTTTCAACAATCTGTTCTTAACACAACTCAAAGGTGTCTTCAATTCATTTACATCCATAATCAGATCCAAATCCTCCTCTACCAGGATGGCGTTCTCCCCATGATTCGGCATTGGTTGTTGTACAATATTGGGAATATCGCGACCGAAATTTATGAGCTTACTGTCAATCAAATCCTGAACTTTGTGTTTGAAAGCGTGGCATCTCTCAATATCATGTCCGGGTGCCCCGGAATGAAACTCACAGTGCTTGCTGGTATCATAACCAAACGGAGGTGTGCCCGTTGGTGGAGCCATCGTTCTCTTTTCAACCAAATTTAACCCCAACAAGGTCTGAAGGAGTTATGCATACGTTGTCGGAGGCGCTTCAAAAACCCGCTTTGGCCTACCCTCCTGAATCCTTCTCTGAGCAGGATTATATCTTTGTTGTTGCTGCTGTTGCTGTTGTGGTTGTTGTCGTTGTTGAGGTATAGGGATCGTCACACTAGCAACCTGTTGTTGACTATATTGATTCCTACCTCTACCTCGGCCTCGACCACCAAACACTGCACTGGCGTCTCCTTGTCTTCTACCACCGAAAACCTTCTTAGCACCTCCAGCTGAGGTTGATTCACCGGCCTGAATTTTACCAATTTTGATGCCATTTCAATTCGTTCCCCCATGAGTATCATGTCAGAGAAACTACCCATCGAGCAATTGAGCAATTTATCATAATACATCCCAGAAAATGTTCCAACAAAAATATCAATCAATTCCCTTTCAACCATAGGGGGGTGGACTCTTGCCGCCAGATCGCGCCAACGCTGAGCATACTCCTTGAAGCTTTCCCCGTTCTTTTGTGATAGACTTTGAAGCTGAACCCTATTTGGTGCAAGGTCACTATTGTATTGGTAATGTTTGACGAAAGCATCAGCCAATTCTTTCCAACTTCCGACCTGTGCAGGCTCTAGTCCCATGTACCATTCCAGTGATGGTCCTGACAAACTATCTTGGAAAAAATGCATAAGCATCTTCTCATCATCAGAGTAAGCCGACATCCTCCGGTAGTATGAACGCACATGAACCCGTGGGCATGTATCCCCTTTATATTTATCGAAAGTGGGAGCTTTGAACTTCAATGGCACTCTCAGTCCAGGAACTAGCCCCATGGTAGCCATGTCCAAACCTGCAAAATTTTGATTGGCTATACCTCTCATCTGTTCCTCCAGCATCTTAATCCTGCGATCACTATCAGTGGGACCCTCAAAACCCATGCCTTGCCCAGAAAAGGCATCTTCCTGACGATCTCTATTCGAGTACGGCCCCTCATTACCATATCCATCATAAGCAGCATTACGACCATGACCATGACCACTTTGGAAGAACCGGGGGTCATACCTCAGATTGCCCAGCTCTTGATTAGCAGCGACTGTCCCAAAACCAGTATTGAAAGGACCCATCCCAGCGCCAGTGGTATTCACATTGCCAAACCCAGTATTGCCGTAGCCATTATTA
The DNA here is from genome assembly GCA_963859935.3 of Lathyrus sativus. NCBI lineage: Eukaryota > Viridiplantae > Streptophyta > Magnoliopsida > Fabales > Fabaceae > Lathyrus > Lathyrus sativus. The sequence goes on from OZ012735.1 coordinate 658,368,990, forward strand.
CCATAACCTTGATTGTTATCACCAAACCCTCCGTTGCCGAAGCCCTGAGTATTGAAGCCATCATTTCCATCCCGATTGCCAAAGCCAAGACCCTGATTGTTGTCACCGAAACTAGTGTTGATACCAACATTCCTGTTGATTTCCACATTCCCATCAACATTTCTGTTACCAGTGTTGCCGTTGCCAAAACCAGTTTCACCAGCATTTGGTATCGCCTCTTCCCTACGAGGAGTATCAACATGAACAGAGTTGTAGTCAGTATTACCAGCCGCTCGTGCCAGCAGCGGTTGCACCAGAGTTTGAAGATGTTCCTGGCCTTTAGCCACAGCCTCCATGGTTTGCATGAATTGGGCCAACCTATCCCGGATCTCCTGCATCTCAGACTGTACTTGATCCATGATCTTCTTACTGTTGCTTCTCGTAGCGTACCGGTGAATTCTCTGTTCGTCAATCCTGAAACAACCTTCAAGATGCAGGAGATAAGATTTGAGCTCAAAAATACACCTGTCATGCAATATGAATATGCAAATGCACACGTGTAAATATGCAACAGGTTAATTTCTCCCCCCCGATTTCAGTTCCGGAGATGAAGCCATAACGACAATGGAGTCCCAAATAGGAAACTGCATAAACAGAAACCTCATTCATAAACAAATGTCAAGAGGCCGAGTACAAAGGTACAACTGAATACAACTGAACAGACCTCGGCCAACAAGTCTGGCGATGGTCAAAATACAAGTGCAAATAACAAGAGTAAAGAAAGGATAAATTAGGCCAAATGGCGAGCTCTGACATCTTCCAATATCCCCAACGTCTCCAAATGACCTAGTCTGGAGATTAGCTCCTGTATCAGTAATGCATGCTGCTCAACAGTGGATCTCAGCTTTTTGGCGTCCTCTTCGCAAGTTCCTCTGCTAGAACACTCATCAACCCTGCATCTCTTGGAGCCAGCTTTCACTTCACCCCCCTAGTCTCTTTGACCATGCTGCTCACTATAGACTCAGCATCATGTCTAAGAGATATCTCTTCAGCAATCTTCGCATCCTTAGCACTGATCTGCTCCTCTAACTGGGAAATCTGAAGCTTCAACTTATTTTCACGCTCCTTCCGTTTGGTAAGCATTGTATTCCACAAAGATTCCCATTTAGAAAGTCGAGAATAAGCCTTGTCTAGAAGTTCTTTCTTAGTAGCCAGTACACTACTAACACCATTCAGGGCTGCTCCTACTTTCTCTCTCTTTCTGGTTTCTTCAGTCAAGTCTGAACCCAACCTATTAATCATCTCAGTCTGCTTCTTCACAGTGAAAGTTGCCTCATTCTTCTCATACCGAAGCTGGAAAATCTCTTTTTCTAGCTCTTCATTTGCTCTCTGCAACTCTTCCTTCTCAGCCAGCAACTTGTTATACTTCTCCAATTCTATTGAAGTAGGTTCCTCAATCACCGGAAGATACAAAGGCTCTGCAGCTGGATATGGCATCAAAGAAGTCCTAACTCTCTCAAGGATCCATAGCCGATAAGGATTATAAGCTCGACTATCACTCTTACCAAGCAAGGTTTTTCCTTTTCTGTGAATATTACCCCAAGCACGCCTCAATCTGACCAAAACGTCTCCGTCTAATAAACCCGTGAGATACAGAGATTCCTGTATCTCGTCTTCAACCGGAGAGTCCCTCAAAGCATAGCCAAACTATCTCACAAGAAGAGAAGGGTTATAGTTAATACAACCTTTACGTCCAATCAAGGGAACGTTAGGAAATCCACCACAGCTATAAATAATATCCATACCAAGCAAATCCCTATCAAACCACGTAATATCCTTAGCAGTCAAGCCCATCATCCTCTCAGACCACTCTGAGGTAGCAATAGTATCCACAAACTTACCACTCTTAGGCATGTGACTCATCAACCACCTATAGAGCAAATGAACACAGCACGAGACGTGCTTCCCTCTTCGGTTTTCATTCTTGTGGTGCACAGAATGATAGACATCTCCTAGAAGAGTAGGTACGGGATTTCCCGAAGCTAGTAAGTAAAAAGCATCCACATCAACAAAATCTGGGAGATTCGGAAATAAGACAATACCATAAATGCAAAGTGCCAGAATAGCACTAAACACGATCCAGCATCCGTTCTTAGCAAACTTCTGAGCTTTCTCAACAAGAAAAGGTAAGAGAAACCCATAAGTCCCTTTCCTCTCAATCAGTTTCCCCTCTAGCTCCTTAACATCCAACTGTAAAATAGCGGCAAGCTTAGCCAAATCTGGCTTAGCATCATCATGAACGAAAGGCATCCGATCAAGGATAGGCACTCCTAGCATATCGGCATATTCTTCCAATGTAGGCACCAAAACAAAATCTGGAAAGACAAAACACCTTAATGGAGCGTCATAGAACTGTAGAAGGGTATAAACTCCACTAATCTCAAAGGAAGAAGGCCTGCAGACAACTCTAGCTAATCTCCCATAGGCTTGTCTAAAATCCTCCATCACCTTCGCATCAGCCATAACAATCAAACTCCTCAGGGAACTGACATCTGGAGTAGGAAACCTGTAAGCAATTGTCCTCTTCAAAGGCTCCATGTCAAGAATAAAGAACAGGACCACTGGAATCGGGAGGGAAATGTATACCTGCAGCATAAATACATGTTAATGAAATGCAGATGAAAAGAATGCAAATGTGAATGCACATGCAGTAGAGGATCAAGCTTGTTGTGTTGTAGCTTGAGAAGAACCGGCGCTTCGCTCTAGCACTGACAAATCACTGACATAAGAAACCCCTTGGTACCATGAACACTGGTTCACACTATCAAGAACTGGGTAGTCTGGAGGTCAAAGTTTCCTGCATAACCTGCCCACTCACATGTGTGGACCTATCCACTGACAAGGTTCGGCATCCTATGCGGTCATCAGCGTCACAGACTTTCAAGAAACGATGATACGATACCCAGAAGGTGTGGCATCATCATCTCTTGAAGCGGCCTCACTTAGTTGAATCCCAAATGACAGTCCCCAGAGTCGACAACTCTCAAATCCAACTCCCAATCAGATCCTAAGGATCGGAAAGGAAATCATCAAAGAGAACCTCGTCTGAGTGCGAATTTCGTAGGGAACTGTGTCTGCTAAGCAAACAGGTCCTCCCACTACTTTCCACTACTAATTCTAGGTTTATGCTCAAGCCCAGGTCCGGCTTATCACTCAATAGAACTTCCCTCCCCACATCACAACAAGTATGATACAATGCGGAAAGTAAAATGCGGAAGTAAATAAAGAATAAAGCACATATATACAACACCCAAAAGAAAACACACAAGCCTAGGATTGACTCGCATAGGGGATATTCCTGTCCCCAGCAGAGTCGCCAGCTGTCGCTACTGCGAAAATCGGCGCCGACAAATGACAGAAGAGTCGCCACCGTGCGTTATTTATCCCAAAGGAGGGAAAGGAAACGCTCAGAGTAAACCTGACGCAAAGAGGGAAAGGAATGGTCATCGCAACCAAATCCTAGGTTCGGGAGTCGGTTACGCAAGGGGAAGGTATTAGCACCCCTCACGTCCATCGTACTCGATGGGATCCACGCTTGTTATCTATCTAAAGGGGTGTGTTTAACTATCTACGCTAACAGGTCTAGGGACAAAAGAAAACAAAAGTGACTCGGCAGAACACAGCAGTTCTATGCCTACGTATTCCTGTCTGAAACGAGAAATAAGAGTCAACGTAGTTTGCCTAACTACGGGCAAAAGGGGGAAAGGTTGCTCGCTAAGACATCGCGTCTTATGCCTACGTACTTTCACACGACATGAAAGATCAGAGCAAACGTAGTTCGGGTAACTACGGAAGACACATGTTTGTCTAACAGCTTTTTATCTCCTTATGAAAGGGTTTTTCTGGATTAGAAGTCCAAGAGGACAAAAAAAGTTTGAATTGTTTGTTTGAAGTCTTTTAAGGAAGAAGTGTTTTGAATTAGAGTGTTCATGATGTATGTTGTAACAAAGTCTAAACCCAGGATCAAATGCGTCGCATATCGTCCTAAGGACGTACACTAAACACTCTAGGAAATTGAGAGGTAGCCACTCAATCACCATTTCCCAAGTACAAGGCTTGTGGCACAACATCCATTGCATTTATTAAGTGACTTGAAGTTGTTTGAAGATGAGAAGAGAACGGGACAAACTAAGGGGGGACTAGACCAAACCCTAAAAGTTGTCATGCAAAATGCACCTAATGTTGGGATTACAAGAAGGAAACATCTACCTAATGTTATCATGCATGTTTAGGACCTAAATGTCTATCATAACCTCTCTTGAACAAGAGAGATTAGAAATCCTAAGGGGAAGAAGACAAAAGAAGAAGAAGAAATGACAAATAAAACATGCAAATGAATGAATGCACACATCGAATGCACAATTAGAATGAAAGTGGGAGGAAAAGGTGTGTGGGGAAACGGCCTCCACAAGCTCATCTCAACCAAGCATGCATATGAAGATGCAAGAAAAAGGTAGAAGAAAGATGCATCAAAAGCAAATACACAAATGACAAAAACAATGAGAAAAAGTCCTCATGGATTCATCACTTTAGGTAAGCTTCAAGTTTCTCCTAAGGAGAGACCAAGCCACCTTAAATGACACACCAAGGTCATTGTACAGAATTGGGATGAGAAGAAGAGATCTCAAAATTTAAAGTAAAACATCACAAGCAAATGCCAACAATAACACCAAACAATGCAAGTAAACACCACTTATGTGAACACAATATGCAAACATGAAAGTATGAAATCAAATGAACAACTTATGCACAAGTTAAAGACCTATGAATCAACACACAAGACCTATAACAAGCCCCTAACATGAAACAACCAGAATTAGGTTCATCAATAATGCACAACCAAACTTTTGGAAGCAAAACAAACCAAGTACACAAGTAGAGAAGCACACACATGAAGCGACTTGCAAAATACATGAAAAATATGAAAATGCATCTAAAAATTCCAATTAAAATCTCAAAGGACCCCTAAGGTACTGGGAACCAGGGGTCAAAAGGAGGGATTGAAAATCAAAAGGGAAAGGTCCCAACATAGGGAAAACACCAAGAGTGTCCCAAACCAAGGCAGAAATGGAGAGAGAACAAAATGCACTACAAATCACATGGAAACAGCACTTAAAAATTATGAAAAAAATATCCAAAGATCAATTAACATGTTAACACAATGCTCAAAAAAGAGTAACGCAAAAATAAGAAAATTAAGCATGGAAATAAAATCAAGAAAGAACAGAACCACAAATTAAATCAAATAAAACAGCTCCAGTATTTAATTCATTTAAAAATAGAAAATAAAATGAAAAAACAAAATAAAAATATCCAAAATAAACTAGAAATCTCAATGTTTATGAAAAATAGTTTTTGAGAATTTTTATGATATTGGAACTATTTTATTCGAATTAATTTGTAACAGCATGCAAAACAGAATATGAGAGAATAAACAAAATGGACAATGCAAACATGCAAAGTGCACACTTAGAATGGTGGGAGGGAGGAAATGATGTGTGGGGCAGCGGCCGCCACAAGCTCGTCTCGACCTCAATAGCGATGTAACATGATGCAAACATACGAGAGAAAATCGAAGGATGAACACAATCGAATGCGCAAAGAAACGGTCACTTCAAACCACATCCATGAGAATGCATTCAAGTGGTACACGAACACGAGCGTCAACCGAATCATGATTAAGCAATCACAAACAGTGACAAATGTCCAAAACATTTCACTCCTAATGCATCATATCAATCTATGAAGATTCGGAATGAAACGGTATGCGAACGAGCAAGAAAAACAGCAAAACAAACCTGCCAGCTCAGTGTTAATCGATTAACGCCAGGGGTTAATCGATTAACCATTGAAAAACACTTGAAAATTTGAAAATTCGAAGTGGTTAATCGATTAACCACATAGGTTAATTGATTAACACTGAACCAGAGGCAGAAAAACAGCAGGAAAACAGCATTTTCAGCATCCAAACACCTATCCGATCAACCGGATGATCACATAATCACTTGAGCACGAATTTAAACCAACAAATCATGATTCAAACAACATGTAAACAGATCCAAACATCAAGATTGCAAATCACATGGATCAAAATGAATCAAATCAATCAAAGATAAAGATCAACATGTCAATTATGCGAATATGCTCGAAAATTAAATCGGATCGGAAATCCAACCTTCGGATCGGAGATATGATCCGGTAATTGTTGATTCAAGATGTATTTGAGTAGATCTAAACAAAGAAAACCAGAATTCTTCAAGATCCAAGCACTTTGATGTTGTAGAATGATAGATCCACCAAGAACACACCAAAATAAGCCAAATAATCACTTCCAAGAACACTTCAAAATTCAGATCTGATTGTGCACGAAAATTGGATGATGAAATGGAATTAATGGAAGGAATAGATGAAGGTTTAGCTCTTAGAAATCAAGGATTCCAATGAAGAATCAATGATCTCAATCAAGAAGAGCTTTGAATGAAGGTTTTGGGATTTTGAAAGTTGAAAAAATTGAGAGAGAATTGACATGAATTTTGAAAATGATGTGAATTATGAGAGTCTCTTGTTTGTGGTTTGGAGTAATTTGAATTTATATCAACTTGGTTTGGATCCAAAGCAAGGATTTGAATATGGCTTGGAAAAAAGTGGTATGGAAATGTGGAATGGAGTTTTGGTGGGAAATTTAAAAATGAAAATATTCAAGTGTGCTTCTAGATCCTTCCCAAGAGTGAAAATACACTTCAAATGACCAAAATTGGATCTCAAAAGTGGCTGGACTTGAAAATTCACGTGCAGGGCAAAAATCACAGTGGTTAATCGATTAACCACATAGGTTAATCGATTAACACTGTTAAAACTTCCAAGTCTGGGCTGATTTTCAAATGGTTAATCGATTAACCATATGCGTTAATCGATTAACGCCTTTAAAAATTTGAATTTGGCGCCTTTTGGAGGGAAAATTGCCCGTTTGTCCGATTTCAACTATTTGGAGCTCTGTTTAGCTTCTGAAACCTGTCTTCTTGAATACTCTGACTGTGAAAAGGCTTATGATAGCCTGACTGCTGTTTCTGCATTGGAAGTTAACCTGCGATAAAATAAAATCGACCGCTCGATCGGGCAAAATAAATGCCAAAATTGATAATGCTTGCTGTTCAACTGCTTGCGCTAAAATGAAGCCTGAGAAACAACACCTTGATCCCCAGCTACACGAACAATGCTATGCAAAATTCTAGATCAATGATATGCAAATGTTAGAACTATGCAAATGCTAATGAAACATAAACCAGGTAAGAAAGGTTGAGCAAATTTTGGGGTGCAACAAAGAGGAGTAAGTGCAAAATAGAAAATATGAGAGTAAGTTAAAGGTAATAAGGGAATAATGTAACGCCCCGACTTATTTTATTTATTTTTTTGTATTTTAATTATGTGATAATTGTGACTGTGTTGTGCTATTGGTGTGTTTCAGCTACCTTGGCGTGGGTAGTAGCCTTAAGGGAGTCTTTAAGGTGTTTGGGGGTGTGAGAGTAATTGTGTAAAGATGGATGGTGTGGATAGTGAAACTAATTAATTTATATTGGTTATTATTTATTTAATTAAATGATATTAGGAAAATATTATTTGGATTAATTATTTAATAGGATTATTATTGTTATTATTTTTGTTAGTTGGATTAAATAATAATAATAATAATAATAATAATAATAATATAATAATAATAATAATAATAATAATAATAATAATAATAATAATAATAATAATAATAATAAGGGAGAGAGTGGTAGAAGTTGTCAGACACGTAGAAACAAGAGAAAGTGTGAAGAAAAGTTAAGGCAAGAGGGAAGAGGAGAATTTTCATAGTTGAGGAAGAAGAAGCTTTTGCAAGAACTCTCAGGTAAGGGTAGAGTTCTAATTATCTAAGGGTTAACATGACGATGGTGGGTAGATTATGTCATGTAGGGTTTTTGTTTTCTTTCTATATGCATGATCATTGTTGGAATTGATATTGGAATGGAATGAATTATTGATTTCTGAATTATGTATGGTATGTCGATGTTGTGACTGATGTCAGAATGATGAATTGTTGTTAGTGTTGCTGTTGAAATTACATGATTGATATAGTTGTATGTTGTTGGTGTTGTTTGTTGTGTGTGATTGCGAGTCAGAGTTGGAACAAAGTTATAAGTAGTTTTAATAAAAAGAATTTGGGTTTGAAACTTTAGAAAAGTGTTTTTTCGTGTTAAAATGTAGTACAAACATTTTGTAAGAAAAATAGAGTTTTAGGATAGATTAAAAGTGATTTTCGTGTGAAAAGTTGCAGAAAAAATGATTCTGCATATAGTGTAATCGGTTACCACTGCGGGCGTAATCGGTTACACTGTCTAAAAACTGCGTTGCTGGGTAATTCTGTGAGGGAGTAACCGGTTACCCTGATTGTGGTAACTGATTACACCATAAGACAGTAGCGAAGGGTGACTGGTTACAAGGGGTGTAATCGGTTACCTCATTTAGAACAACCGGTTACACTGTGACCTTTTTTGAATTTTTTTTTAAAATCCATAACTTTAGTTTCGGGTGTCCGATTCGAGTGTCGTTCGAAGCGTTAGAAAGCTGGCGTGACGAACTTTATTCTAAAAATGGTTTCTATACCATAATTTGAATAATTTGTTTGTATGATGGTGTTAAGAGCATTATTATCATTATGTTATGGTTGATATGATTGTAAATGCCTTTGTAGTTGCTTGTTATGTTGAATGTCGATGTTCTTGGATTGTTATGGTATGTTGTGTTATGGCTTGTAGTGGCGTGATGCATTGATTAAATAAAGGTCATTATATGTTGTTGTTTTCATGCATTTCATGATTGTATGAGTTGTGAGATAAGTCGGGTGCCCGAGTGGATTGTGAGCGTCTTATCCGGATTCTGGCTGAAGAATGATGTTGTTGTTGAGGTGGTTGTGTGCTCGATTGAGGTGTGAGCGATCATGAAGTTTGTATGCTTGTGTGGGGTGTGAGCGACGTAATGGAAATTCCGATGGGAATTGTGATTCTGAGAAAGGGATCGGGTTCTAAAATACGAACCTAATGGTACCACACGCATTGAGTCAAGTTATGAGTCCTAATGCATTGCATCTTGGTTGTATTTGTTGTTGTGCTTGGAATTTGGCTGTGTTGGTTGCGTGGATGTATGTTATGGAATGGGTGATGTGTATGTGATAATTTAACGCTTGCCTATTATCATGATTTTCTTTATATGATTATGATATCTCACCCCTTATGTTTGAATATTTCCTTTACATGGGCATCATGCAAATAACTTGCAGTAGAGGAGTTGGTGTGAGTGAAAAATGAAGTATTTTGTTATACTTTTAGTGTTGGCGTCTACTTTTATGTGTAACACCGGAGTTATTGAACATTATGTCTGTTAAGTTTTGATGGAGATTTTTGGGATATCTCTAGAGTTGTAGATGCTTATGTTTATTTTGAAAATATAGTTGTGTTCTGAATAATTATTTAATTTTGATGCTTCTGCTGTTTCAATGAAATTTTATGTTTTCAGACATGTTTGGTGGCTATAGTTATTATAAATAATTCTATAGTTATTATAAATAACTTTTAAAAGTTGCATATGTTACATATCATCTTATATGAGCAGTTGATTGTGGTTTTGTGACATCCTAAATATTATTGATTTAAATATACTCTGATATTTATTTAAACTACGCGAGAATTATTTAAGGTGTTACAAATGACCTAATTACAGAGAATTAGGTTTTGGTTTAAATAGAAAAGAGTGAGAGTTGAACATTGACAATATGTATTTTTTGGAGAACAAGAGAAAATAGGCAACAGAAACAACCTAGGGCTTGGGGAAAAATACATCATTGTTGAGGAGCTTAGGGCTTGCTTTGCTGAAAATCCAAGGTAAGGGGGAGATTACTCTAATATGTGTGCATATATTATGAAGGGTGGAAAGGTATCCCCACCCTCTTCTAGGTTTTTATTTTGATTTCACTAGTGTTCATGTGTTCATGTACTCTTGATGAAAATTGTGTGTATAACTGTTTTGATTCATGATTTAATTAGTGCGTTATAACATGTCAAATTGTTATGAGATTGTTATATGTTATTAAATTCATGATGTGATATGTTTTAGTTGTTAATATATGAATTAGTTTGATGTATGAGGGTTAGGGGATGGAGAAGATGAAGTAAACGTGTTGAAAATTGGAAATTTTGAAAAATTTACCGATGTCAATCGATTGATCATGTGCAAAATTGGGAAATTTTGGAAAAAGGAATGATGACGATCGATTAATAGGATGATTGATAAATGCCAAAATATCGTGTTTTGATTAGTAGTTTTGCGGCACTTATCGATTCATTTATATTGAATTCTTTGAATAAAATTTCACTTTGTTTGTAAAAGTGTATATTTAGTGTATATTAGTATTTTCGTGTAAATATCATTGAGTTTAATTATTTTTATCTCATTTTTTAGGTATTAAAGCATTGAAATTTATTCATTGTTAGATAGAGCATCGAATAAGCTTTCCTACGCTTCCGACCGGGCTTCAAACGAAGTTACAGTTTGAAAGTTATGAAGAAAGCAAGATGCTGAATTTTTCTGTTACTGTCAGCTCTCGCCCTGAGCTCGCCAGACGAGTCAGATGCGAGCCAGAACTTTCAGAAGCAGTAGAAAATGCCGCCTTTGCTCACTGGACGAACTATCACTTTGCTGGGTGAATTAGTCTGGGCATAAACACATTTAAAGGGGTAAAAACACATTTTTTTAGGTTATGTTTTGTGGTATTTGTTTCCATTCATCAAACCTTCATTTTTTATAGTTTAGAGCATAGAAAAACATCAAAAGAGGTTGCAACACAATGATTGGGGTGGATAATTCTTGGATCATGATTGACGTCGCGAGAGATTTTGATTCCTCTTCTCTCTTCCCTTTGTAGTTTCTATTTGTTATGAGTTTGTATGTAAGTTTACCTTGATTATATGTATACTTATTGCTCATGGTGTTGAATAAAACTCATTTTACAAATTAATGTTGATTATTGCATTCTTTATTTGGGTTTGAGTTGTTGCAGACATGGACGGGTTGGCTTCAGATTTAAGATGAACATCTATTGGGTTTTAGATTCTAGAGATAGATTTAGGCTTAATATTCACTTGGGTATCGGAACTTAAGGTTTATGTGTTGTCTGTGTTACGCTGAGAGATCGTCGATGTGAGTAATACGGTCATTGTTTGACTCTGTGTTAGGGATAACCTCTGTGTGAGAGATACATGATAATCTTTGCGTGTTATTTAGGTTGCGTACAACTGGGTAGTAAGTTTAAGTATTTGATGGGGTAGATGAAATGCAAATCCTAGAGTTCTTTACTCTCCAAAGAATGAATTTTTTTTCTGTTCATAAGTTTTATTTCCCGCATTTAATTTAAACCCATTTACCTAAACTTAATAACATTTAAATTGTTGAACGATAGTTCAATAACACTAATCTATGTAGACATGATAATTTCCTAAATAAATACATCAAAAAACGTTTGTTGCTTTTTGTTTTACTGCACCAACAAAATGGCATCGTTGTCGGGGATTGGTGTTTTTATTGGATCGCATTACGATAGCTTCTTTGTTTTTTGAGTTTTGTTGATATTGTATACATTGTCTATTTTTACTTGTTTATATTGATACTTGTATACGTTTACCATATTTTTGAATTTTACATGTTTTGCATACTTGTGAATATAGTGTATATATTTGTTTCTCTTCACGTTTGCCAAAAGTGTGGTTAGATGTGTAGTTTCGATTAGAGCTCGAACAGATGAGAGCAGAGGCGGAAGTGAAAGCATTTGGCTCTTCCGAAGCAATGTGTTGGTTTATAAATAATAGGTGATATCACCTGATTAGAAAGGATCAATGGCCTGCCACGTGTCATTGGATTGCAGCTTTCACCAGAGTTAGGGAGAAAGATGAGGTGTACCTGCAAGGCACTCTGATTCTTAAGTGAGTAAAATATCAGAGTGAGAGAGCAAGTACATATAAATAGGTGTAGAGAATAAGATACCCGACCCTCTAGTGAAAGAGGGTGTTTATAGAGAGGCCCAGCGCAGGACCAACAGTTACATTGCATTAGGCCAGACTACCAGGCTCAAGCCAAGTAACTGCTAGAGCTTACGTGGCGTAGTTAAGACCTGCACGTGGTCTTCTCCCTAGATCAACTGCCCCGTGATCTTCGGAAGGTGGGTTAACCAACTCTTTCGGAGGTGGGTAGTTTCCTGATGATGTGTCCCCACGTGAGGGAACACATGGAGAACATGGGGGAAGCGCGTGAGCCTCCCCGTCAAGGGAGTCCCGTGCTAGGGTTATAAATAGCTCGGTCCTTCCCCATTTCCCACTTTTCACTCTCTCGCTGCTCTTGACGTCACTTTATTTCTCTCATGTCTCCTCAAGTTCAGCGCAACAATGTCCGCCGTCAGGCGCCGTTCCGACTTTCACCCTTTTCATCTTGTTTACCTATTTTCTGACAATCCCACGGTAGACATGCAGAATGTCCCGGGGAGATCACAGGGTTTCCGGTGAATACGTCGGGCAACCCTAGAAGAAAAAGTAGGGTTAGGATGAATGTCCCGGGGACAAGTGTTGAAAACCCCGGGCAAGTAGGTTGATCTTGGATGAATTCCCTGGGGACAAGTGTTGAAGCCCCTGGCCATATAGAATAGTCTTGATGAGTACCCTGGGGAGCCAGGAGGCTCTTCGTGGATACATTCTGGTTTGGGCGTAGTTCCCCTTCTGGAGTTTTACGCGCCTTCGTTGGGGATCAACACTGTGGGACCTCGGCGGGGCTGCTCCCGTTTGTCGAGGTGTTAGAGGTTCTACCCGTGGGAGTCTCCCCTTTTTGCCCTTTCATTTGATCTGTGGAGGAAGGGTGGATTTGATTCTAAACGTCGAACTCACCAATCTCCTGTGCTTTTCAGGTGTAAATGGCTGCTTGGGCCCAAGGAACTGTTGAAATTGACAATGAGCCAGATTCTCCAATGGCGTCGGCTGGTGAGGAGCACATGAGATCTCCCGAGGATTGGGCCGGGGAGGAGCCTTTGAGTATCTCCTCCTGCTTTATTGAGGACGATTCTGACGCTTATGCCAACCTTGAAGATCGTGTCAAAGATTCCATCGTTAATTGACAAGTATACAACTGCGGGCAACCCACCGGATATGCTCGACGTACGAGGGGATGAGATTCCATATGTATGAGTTCATCTTCCGGGAGGCGGGGTCGCGCCTGCCCTTCACGAACTTTCAGCTAGGGGTCTTTGATTGGCTTCGGTTGTCGCCCTCAAAGCTTCATCCCAACGCCATCACATTCGTGCAAGCATACGAGATTTTTTACTAGTATCTTGGTGTCGGGGCCACTCTCCCGCTCTTCTTCTGTATCTTTCACCTCCAGAGATAGACTACCGATATGGATTTTGTCTGACACTTTAAGTTTGAATATGTTTAAGGCAAAGTTTCTTCCTTGGCATTTAAGTTCATTCGCATTCACTATATTATTAAACACATTTGTTTCTTCCTTCTTGAGAGAATTAAACACAACGATTGTAGTTCCTTTATCAAAATATCTGGCTTTCTTCACTTACTCTACTTCATCAATATTACACAACTAGGTACCCTCATCAAGTCAAGCTTTATCTTTCACATTTCCTATTTTCTATTCAAAATGATTGATGGTATTGTTAACTTAGTGGGAGATCCTGATAGCAATACTTCTTCTGTTGTGCGAATAGAGGAATCCCTTGATTCTCATCTTCCTCCCCTTTCTCACGATCACATGGGCCAAGATTTTATATCTTTATCTAATGATTCTGAATCAAAAATGGTATCTAGGAACACCCTTGTTGAATGAGTTTTTTCATTCGACTCTTTTGAAGCCCTTTTATCAAATGATAGTGAAGGGGAAGATCATCTTGAGGTTCATATGCCGCCTCCCATTTTGACTAAGAAGGGATACAATCTAATAAGTGGATAAGAGAATGTGCTGATGATTTCATCCAACTTTACCTAAGAACCAATAAATGTGAACCCAACGAAGTTTCCGTAAGGACCCACTTAGATCTTTGGGCTAGGTTAGATGTAGTGTCTCGGATCACTCTTGCAAACATTCTAAAGCCGACCATCTAGCCCAGATAGGCGTGACGCTGATGGAGCAGGTCGATACAATTAAGAATTATTAGGTAGATGATGAGGTGGTGGGTACCTTGTATGTTCTAAATTTTGAAGCAACAATAGAGATTGTTGGCATCATGGTCGCAGACCTTCAGGATTGTTTGATTCTTCTAGTGGGTCATGATAAGAGGATATGCATCTCATTTCACAAATGTGTGGTCTCACTTTACGAGTAATTGTTCACCAAGATAGGATGTCTTTCTCTGATTTTGAGGTGGTCGTCCTGAAGTATTTAAAGGTTTCCCCTTCCCAACTTCATATGAGGTCTTGGGATTACATTACGGTATTTCAGTTTTGTGTTGAGCATAAGTCTTAGCATACTTCACTCGGGTTGTTTCTCAACTTGTTCTACATGGTGCATATATCTAACGACACCTAATTCAATTAGTTTATTTAATTAAATTCAGTTGCATTTTATTTTATTATTTAAATTAATGTATATGATTTTATTTAGATAATTGGCGAATGTATGTGTTTTGGTTGGTATTGGAGAGAATTTGGGGAATGGTAGAAATATATTAGATTTATTTTAAATTTAGTGGAATAATTAAAAATAAGATAGTTGTAGAAAAATAAGAGAAATAACAGAATTTGGTGGATAATTGAATCATTAGAATAAAATAATTAAAAATAGAGAAAATTGGAGTTACTAAGAGGAGTAAGGGCAAAATAGAAAATATGAGAGTAAGTTAAAGGTAATAAGGGAATAATATAACGCCCCAACTTATTTTATTTATTTTTCCGTATTTTAATTATGTGATAATTGTGACTGTTTTGTGCTATTGGTGTGCTTAGCTACCTTGGCGTAGGGTAGTAGCCTTAAGGGAGTCTTTAAGGTGTTTGGGGGTGTGAGAGTAATTGTTTAGAGATGGATGGTGTGGATAGTGAAACTAATTAATTTATATTGGTTATTATTTATTTAATTAAATTATATTAGGAAAATATTATTTAGATTAATTATTTAATAGGATTATTATTGTTATTATTTTAGTTAGTTGGATTAAATAATAATAATAATAATAATATAATAATAATAATAATAATAATAATAATAATAATAATAAGGGAGAGAGGGGTAGAAGTTGTCAGACACGTAGAAACAAGAGAAAGTGTGAAGAAAAGCTAGGGCAAGAGTGTCGCTACTGCGAAAATCGGCGCCGGCAAGACAGAAGAGTCGCCACCGTGTGTTATTTATCCCAAAGGAGGGAAAGGAAACGCTCAGAGTAAACCTAACGCAAAGACGGGAAAGGTATGGTCATCGCAACCAAAACCTGGATTCGGGAGTCGGTTACGCAAGGGGAAGGTATTAGCACCCCTCACGTCCATCGTACTCGATGGGATCCACGCTTGTTTGTTTGTCTAAAAGGGTGCAAAACAATCTATCTAAGGCTGCTAAATCTAAACGGATGGAAGTGACTCGATAGAGCGTTGTTGCACCCTAAAATTTGCCCAACCTTATTCACTTGGCTTATGTTTCAATATCATTAGCATTTGCATATAGAGGCATGTACATAGTCTAATCATCTGCATAGCATAGCATAGCAAATCATCCAACAGGGACCAAGCACTATTCTCATCTCTATGATCCTATCAAGAGGTTATTATTCTAATCCAATCTCCTTCAAGTCATCAGAAAGAATTTGAAAGCTAGGAAGTCAATAGATCAAGCAGTGCATCTATCTCCTACCTGAGGGTATCTGGGGATCATCAAAGAAATTGTGAGCTGTGGATTGAGCATGGAGAGTATGTGGACATCATAGATGACTTAGAAAGTCATTTGGAGAAGGAAACAAGTCATTGATATGATCACAAGTATTGCAGTTGAAGACAGTCAACTAGGGTTTCATCTAGGGTCAACTCTAGGTCAACTCTAGGTCAATTGACTGATTGAAGGATATTAAGGGCTAATGGAGAGATGTGGGGTTCATCATTTGACATGTAAAGAAGGATATGGTGTTGTTCTAAGAAGAAATCAAGAGAAATCAAGGAGAAGAGGAGTTTCTAAATTAGGGTTTCTGTGTAAAATCCCCTAGTTTAGGTCAAATTTCCAAGCAAGATAAGTCAAAATGCAAGCTTCAAATGGATCCTTGGTCAACTTGAAACTTGTAGAGGATCTCAAGACCTTTAATTTGAGTGGTGGAAGACATTAAGGAGATTTATAGAACTCAAGTTATGGTCCTTGCAAGTTACAGGTCATCTGAGGTATCTGAAATTTTGTCTGTGAAAGTGACTTGACTTCCAAGCTATTTTTACCCGTCAAGGAGATTTCAAATGAATTTATGGTCAACATAATAGTTGTTCCTAATTGTCTTAGCTTTCTAGAATGGTATAGTATTCCTTCATATGATTTGTGGAACTCTACTTATGGTCTTGGCAAGCAAAGGGTATTTTGGTCATCTGAGAATTACAGGTCATTTCAAGCCTATGCCCAAAACTCATACAAGGAAGCTTCAAATGGAAAACTTCACAACATAAAACTTGTTCCAAATGACATTTTGAGTATGGAAAAGTGACCATGAGAGATTGGAAAGATTCATAGCACAAGGTTTCAAAATTGGTGGATTTAATGAATAAAAAAGGACCTAAAAATGAGATTTTTCATATTTTGGCCAAATGGGGCAAAATTATAGGTCATTTTGAATGGAAAAAACATTTTGAGAACATTGGCTAAAGTAGAATTTTAAGCTTGGTTCAAGTTTTGAATGTTATGCATGGTTACTTACACATGAAGTTACATAATCCAAAATGCAAGGAAAGAGTGCATGAGAAGTTTCTCCAAAGTTCTAGGAGGTTCTAAACTCACCTATATATTGATATGAAGAGGTTCATGCCATGGTTGGTGATTCATTATGCTCATAATACCAAGTTTCACACACTTTCTCCAACTTGCAAAATCAACTCAAACTCTCTCAAACTCTCATCAATTTTCACATTTTCTGATTTGATCATCATCACCATCATCCATAGGTCACAATTCACATCAAGATTTGGTAGAATTGAGGAGGATTCGTGCTGTTCAGGTTGATCATCCAAGAAGCAAGAATTTTGGAATTGTGAAATTCAGAGCGTTGGAGCAAGATTTGGTGCATACAGAACTCAAGAACAAGTTCCCTGATCCATTTCCAATCATTACAAGCATCTGATCAAAGCATTCCATAGCTGTTTTCTTCACTTTACACCAGGTATGTTTCCCCTTCGAATTGCATGTTTAGGTTAGAATTACTAGGTTTTGTTAGCATAGAAATGTTAAGATAGGTTAAATGACTGAGTTTGGTGAGTTTGGAGAGATTTCATGGAGTTTGATCATGGTGTGCAAGAACTGTTAGTGTTTGTATCTCATAGGATATTGCACTATAATCTTCATTGAATAGCTTGAAGTGATCAGCACGAGGTGTAGAGCATGTTAGGGCAAGAATTAGGGAGAATGGGAGAGGTAGATATCAGTTGAAAATGGTGGAACCTAACTGTTATGCTTATCGGGTTTGGAGTTTGGCTGAGTTTTAGAGGGAATGGTTGGCATGGTTGTGTAGAGGGGAAAGAATAGAGCAACTTTGCTCTTTACATCGTGTGGATCCATGGAGAATTGAAAGAGAACAGAATGATGGAAGGTGCTTGCATGGAGGAAGCATTTCTGAACTCTAGGGTTTCTTGAGGTTGAAGATGATGGACAACCGTTAGATCCATCTGTTGACCATGACTCAAATCCTGATCGTGTGGCTGTGGTTTAAAAGAAAAGTGGAGGGAGATTTCAAATGGTGCAACGCACCGTTTCACTTAAAGATTTTCTGATGGGCTCAACAATTGTTGCTATTCGTACCCCTCAAACCAAGCCCAATCCCAATTGAACTGAATAATTCGCTATTCACACCGTTCTATGTTTTTAAATTTTTGTTTAATTTCTGAGTGCAACTGGGCCTAGCGCCCATTGCTATGCGCGCCCCCCATTTTATGGCCCAGCTGAGATTTGAACTAGGCGTGTATGCTATTCAGACCCCCTCCCCCTTTTATTTCATATTTTGTTTTTTTATTTTCTTTTATATTTTTCTCATCTTTAAAAAATCATAAAAAATAGGAAATTTGATATTTTTAATTCCTTCTTTTTGTGGTAGGTCAATAATTCTGTCTAGAAAAATATGAAAAAATAAAAATGGCATTTTATTTTGTTTTATTATTTTTCATGCATTTTTCTTGTAAATAGCATTTTAAAGAGTTTTGTTTGATACATGATTTTGTTAATTTTAGTTTGAATAGATTCTTTACCATTTTTAATCCATTCTTTTTAGGTTGATTAGATTAGACATTTATCTTGTATATAAAATTTAGTTCATATTTTTAGGACTTAATTTTAGGTGATTACTTTAGGTGTGAATAACATGAATAAAACTAGGGTTTAGGTGACAACATAGGTGAAGTAGTTCATCTCCCTTAGGAGTTAGAGATTGAATCTTTGGGGTATGGGACTATAGGGATTAGGGGTAGTTATTAGATCCCTTAGAAAATGTTAGGATTCCCCTACTGCTATTAGTATTGTCTGTATTTGCTTGACTGGTGTGGTGTGCCCTCTCTGGGGATTATGATTTGTCTGTGTGGGTATTGGGATTGCCTGGGGATTGGGAGAGCTGAAGATTTATGGTGATGAGGCCATTGGAGATCCAGAGCTTGAAGGCCAACTTCCAGAGTTGATGAGGAGATTCTTGCTAGCAGCTGTTGAGGAGTCTAGGGATTAGGAGCTAGGCAGAGCTCTAGATTAGAAAGCTTGTTTCTCAAACATGGAATGCCTTGTCTGCATCCATCCTTTCTCTATGATTCAAAGTCTCTTTCAAATATCCACCTCCTTCCTTTGGAAGGATCAGTGAATGTATTTGAAAGATAGAACTTTTGAGGGAAAATTGTCTGTACAATGTTAACAGTTGATGAGCCACCCTTGGTAGGCAGTCTACTGTTTAACATTCACTTCATCTGGTTGACTGATATTCCTCCTAGAGGTTTGAGACTCGAAGAAAAGCCATTGTAGACTGAAGATTGATGACAAAGACCTTGCTGGAAGGCTGTGGAGATGGAGATTGAGGCTTGCTGAAGCTTATAGCTGTTTGGTGATGACTTGAAGTCAGATATTGATGCAGAGCTGCTGTGGCTGTTTATTTTAGTTGTTATTCATTTCTGATGTATTGTTTGGTTTTCTGGACTGTATTGTTTGCTGTTTACCATGTTGGGTTGAAAGTGAATCCTGTTCACTTTTACCTATTGTTTTCTAGGTTCGAGGTTGAGTGGGACTCCCTTGCCTCGCTTGTATTGCTGCATCCATGCATTTTACTGCTTTACTGTATATATCTGCTATTGTTTATGTTTCCGTCTATTCCCTTAGGATCTCTGTTTCTCTCTGTGCAAGAGAGGAGCATGATAGACATTAGGTGTTAACCCATGCATGATAACACTAGTTTAGTTTGATTCCCTTCGCAACCGTAGGTTAGAGTTCTGTCTCTTCTTTCTCAAAACAAACAGAAAAACACAATAAGATTTCAAACACAATGAAAGACACTTCTTCCGTAAAAGAATGTGAACTCATCAAGACGTCGTTTTTGTCCGCTTGGACCAGTAATCAGAAAAACCTTTTTTCAGAAGGAATAAAAACAACCAAGACAGACTTGTGTCGTACGTGGCCCGAACTACGTTTGCTCTGATCTTTCATGCTGTATGAAAGTACGTAGGCATAGGATGCGATATCCTAGCGAGCAACCTTCCCCTCCTTTCCCGTAGGTAGGCGAACTACGTTGACTCTGATTTCTCGTTCCAGACGGGAATACGTAGGCATAAAGTGCGATACTTTGCCGAGTCATTTTATTTTCTTTTTAACCCTTGACCTTAGTTTAGATAGAATAACAATCCATACCCGAAAACAAGCGTGGATCCCGTCGAGTACGACGGACGTGAGGGGTGCTAATACCTTCCCCTTGCGTAACCGACTCCCGAATCCAGGTTTTGGTTACGATGACCATACCTTTCCCGTGTTGTGCGAGGTTTACTCTGAGCGTTTTCTTTCCCTCCTGTGGGATAAATAACGCACGGTGGCGACTCTTCTGTTCAGCCGGCGCCGATTTTCGCAGTAGCGACAGCTGGCGACTCTGCTGGGGATCCAACGTCCCCTGGCTGCTAAGGACTGCGATAGTTCTTATGCATTTGGGATCCAATGTCCCTTAAGCGAGTCAATCCTAACGCTTGTTTTCCCGTCGAGGATTTTGTATGGATTTATATTTCTAACCTGTATTTTCAGCATTATATATATTGGTTATTATTGCTGTATTGTGGGGTGTGACGGGGGTTCTTTGATTGAGAGATAAGTCGGACCTGGGCTTGAGTGCACCTAGAATTAGAGTAGAAAGTAGTGGGCGCGTGCCGGCTTTGCTTGCATTAGTGTCTCATGAAATCTACACTCGGACGAGGTTCTTCTGGTTGGCTTCTTTTTCTACCCTTTGGGTCGAAGGGGTTGTTGGTCAGCTGAATTGTCGACTCCGGGAGCCGATCATTTGGAAGTTGGCTAAGTGAGGCCTCTTCAGGATTTGATGATGCCACTCCTTCTGGGAATCGTATCATCAACCCTGAAAGTCTATGACGCCGACGACCGCATAGGATGCCATACCTTTGTCAGTTACTAGGACATCCACCTGTGAGGGGGTTTGGGGTTATGCAGGTAACTAGACTTTCAGACTACCGGTTTGTTTCTTGATCTGAGATCCTGGGTATTTATGGAGAGTTCTGAGGTCTGTCAGAGACCAGTTGGAGAGTTCTGAGGTCTGTCAGAGACCAGTTGGAGTTACGGTTTGAGGTCTGTCAGAGACCATTGTTGGAGCTTTGTTTTAGGTCTATCTGAGACCAGGGTTTGAGGACTTCTAAAGAGTCTATTTGAGACTTCTTGATAGGGTTCAGGCTATTCAGCTACGGCAGTTGGTCCCTGTTGCATGTTACTTGCATTGCATTGTTTGCATACCCATTATCATGGCATCCCATTAACATGTGTCTGTGCTGCAGGTGCATTTGCATATCCCCCGGTTCTAGTGCCCAGACTTCTGAGTATTGACTATGGCAGGATTGAGGAAGACAGTTGCGTATAAGCTGCCTACACCTGATATTACCCCTTTGCTCGGTCTGATATCTCTTGCTGATGAGGAGGTTAGGAGAAGCTTTAGAATGAGTCATGGGAGATTACTGAGATTAGTCTGCAAGCCCACTGCTGATGAGATGAATGGGCTGTACACCTTGATGCAATTCTACGATCCTGCATTGAGATGTTTTACGTTTGCTGACTTCATTCTAGGGCCTACCATTGAGGAGTATGTGGAGTTTACTGAGCTACCAGTGCAGAACAAGGTTCCCTTTATTCACTCTGCTGCTGAGCCCAAGTTGGAGGACTTAGCTAAAGCCCTGCACATGGACGCTGCAGAACTGTTGGTGACTTCTTGGCTTGGGGTTTCAGGTTTCTCTCTTGATTTTCTGGTTGGCAAGGCTCAGGAGTATGCCAAGAGCGGATGTTGGGTGGTTTTCAATGCTATTTTGGCTCTATGCATCTATGGAATTGTGCTGTTTCCTAATTTGCCCAATTTCGTAGACTTGGACGCTTTCCATATATTTGTTGCTGGCAATCCAGTGCCAACGTTGATCGGAGACTTCTACCACTCCTTGCACTACAAGAATGAAAATAGAAGGGGAAAAGTTGTTTACTGCTGCGTGCCTTTGTTGAATATGTGGTTCAAGAGCCACCTTCCCCTGAAGGGATCTTTTGTGGAGGGTGCACCCACAGCTAGCTGGTCAGAGCGCCTGATGAGGCTATCTTCCGAAGACGTTGAGTGGTTTGATCGAGACCTGCTAGGGTCTGAGCTTATATTCAGTTGTTCTGGGTACCCTAATGTTCCGTTGATAGGAAGAAAATGGTGTATCAACTACAACCCCTCTCTGTTTGTCCGTCAGTTCGGATATGCGCTGAAGAACCCACCAAAGGAGGAAGAAGTACAAGAATCTTTGTACTTCACCGGAGATTTGAAGGAAGAGTTATTAGCCAAGCTGCAGCATGCCTGGACGCGTATTAACCGAAGAGGGAAGCCGCTGTTAGGGAAGAATGACTGTCAGGCTTATGCACCTTACAGGGTTTGGATCCAGGAGAGAGCAAGTCAGTTGCGGATGCCGTTTCCAGATGCACCAGCCCTTGTTCCTATTCCGGTAGCAGAGCCAACTACTGTTTCTAGGGAGGCCTACGAGCAAGTTGTGAAAGAAAAAGAAGCCTTGATGAAGATCAATGAAGGGTTAGAGCAAGAGCTAGCCCAGATACGCAGCGAGAAAAACAAGGCCGTGCATGCTTTCCAACAGCAGATTGAGCTATTGAACAGACTAGGGGCTGAGTTGACTGAGGAGAAGAAGAAGCGCGAACGTCTGGGGCAAGAGTTCAGAAGCTCCCACGACATGCTGGAATCCAAAAAGAAAGCGCTCGACGCAGCACACCGAGAGATCTCTTCTTGCAATAAGACTTGGAATGCTACACTGACCAACAATAAGAAGAGGGAGGATAAGTTGAAGCAGCAAATTTCCGACCTCGAAGAGCAGTTGAAGTCTAGCATCAAGAAGTGTGAAGAAGAGGCGATGTCCAGGTATAGTCTCTAGAATGCACTGAACAAGGCCATTAAAGGCAGGGATGAAGCTGTGTCTCAGAAGCGGAAGCTAGAGGATCGCTTCGGAGAAGGCGTATGGGAGGAAACTGCTGGAGACGTGCGACGTGTTCTTAAGAAAAGGAACCAACTAGTTGAAGGGCTGCTTACCAGACCAGGTCATCCAGAGACCAAGAAGTTAATAGAAGAGTACCAGACTTATGGGAGTGCTTGATCATTTCATGTAGTAACTTGTATGCTTTATTTGCATAAGTGCTGACCATCACCAGGATTGTTGGTTGAGGTCATGCCTTCTTATTGTACTCAGTGATATTGTATTCTTGGCTTATTGGTTTCTCCGCAATATATGAGGCTTTTTGTGATTCAACTCCGATCTTTGTATTGCTAGCACTGTCACTGCACCAGCACCTTCGCACTAGAATCGGGGAATGAATTTCCTTAACGCACAGACACACATTGCATTGCATTCATATTCATGTTGCATTACAGGTAATTATTGCATGGTATCTTATTTCTTGCTCTGTATCAGGTATTTTCAGGATTGCAGATCAGCGCCCGCACAGATATTCCACTCGCACCAACTGTCGAAGAATCATGGATCAAATGCAGAACGAGATGCAAGATGTGCGCGAGAAGCTAGCTCTCTTCATGCAGACCATGGAAGCTATTGCAAAAGGTCAAGAGAATTTGCAAGCCATGGTGCAGCCTCTGTTGGTCAGAAATGCTGGTCACGGTAATGAGGATCATCAGTCTGTGCGAGTCGACACTGTTCATGGAGATGGCACTCCCACACCAGTGGCTCCACCTGTAGTCAATATACCTACTGCTAATGTCAACAACGCTACCGCTGCTGGGAACGGTAACGTCGGAGTTGGGAACGAGACTTCTGTCCATAACGTTGGGCTTGGTGATATCAACTTGGGTGATAATATGGGAGGCAACGGCTTCGGCAATGTTGGATTCGGGTTCAACGATCAGGGATTCGATAACGCTGGGAAATATGGTTTCAATGCTCAAGGCTTTGGGCAGGACGGTTTTGGTGTGACCAATCAGGGTTACGGAGGATTCGGAAATGGAAACGGCTCTGGGTTAATGGCTTTTGGACCCACTAGAGCTGCTCAGGGATACGACAACAGAGGGCGAGGCCCGGTGATGAATCAGATTAGAGCTGGCCGCAATAATAGATACGATGGGTATGGAGCTGGGATTGGTATGTGGCAAGAGGATCAGCAGGAGGACGCATTCTCCGGCGGAGGTTTCGAAGGGCCGATGGATGACTCCCAGAAGATCAGAATGCTAGAAGAGCAGATGAGGGGGGTCCTGAACCAAAGTGCTGTGGGCTTGGACATGTCAGCAATGGGTCTGGTACCTGGCTTGAGGGTGCCAATCAAATTCAAAGCTCCTACGTTGATAAGTATAAAGGGGACACCTGTCCGAAAGTGCACGTGCGGGCTTATTACAGAAAGATGTCTGCGTATTCAACTGATGAGAGAATGCTAATGCATTTTTTTCAAGATAGTTTGTCAGGTCCTTCCTTAGAGTGGTACATGGGGTTGGAGCCAACTAATGTAAAGACATGGAAGCAACTGGCAGAGGCATTTGTAGCTCACTATAAATACAACAGCGACTTGGCACCCAATCGGGTCCAATTGACAGGGTTGTCTCAGAAGAAGGGTGAGAGCTTTAAAGAGTACGCACAAAGATGGCGCGACATGGCTGCCAGGGTCCGTCCTCCTTTAGAAGACAAGGAAATGAATGACATGTTTATCGGAACATTCACAGGCATGTTTTATGACAAGTTGTTTCACACATCTTTGGCCAGTTTCTCAGACTTAATTCTGATGGGAGAAAAGATTGAAAACAACATTAAGCAAGGCAGGTTCCAGGCTGAGGAATCAACTGCATCTGGCAGTAATAGGAAGGCTTTTGGTGGGCGCCGTCAGGGCGAGGCAAGCGCAGTGTTTGGGGGCCGAGGCCGAGGCAGAGGCAGAGGTCGAAACCAATATCATCAGCCGCAGCAGGTGGCGAGTGTTACTATTCCATATCAACAACAACCATTTCAACAACAACCACCGTTTCAGCAGCAGCCAATGCAACAACAACAACAACAGCAGTAGCAGCAGCCACAGCAGGGGGCACAGCAGGCTCAGCGAAGATTCCAGGGTGGTAAACCCAGAAGAGTGTTTGAAAAGCCTCCCACAACCTATGCAGATTTGTTACAGACGCTGTTGGGTCTGAATTTGGTAGAGAAGAGAACACTGGCACCGATAACGGGAACTCCTCCGTATGGTTATGATGCAAGCAGGCACTGTGAGTTTCATTCTGGGGCTCCGGGCCACGATGTAGAGGGTTGCCATGCTTTTAAGCATGTCGTGCAGGATCTTTTGGACAATAAAGCTATCAATTTCGGAACAGCAGGGCCGAATATAGTGCAGAAGCCCATGCCTAATCATGGGGCAAACGCCATTCTGATTGAGGAAGGTTTGAATTTGATTACGAGAGTGGATGATTTAAAGACGCCGATGAGCGAGATAAAAAGCAGATTGTTGCAAGGGGGTGTTTATACAGGATGTGACGAGTATTGCTTAGAATGCTGGACCCTAGCTGGGGGGTGTGATGATTTGAAGAAAGGCATTCAGGCTTTAATTGATGACGGCACATTGCAGTTTGACCGAGCAGCAATCGAAGAGCCTGCAAGAGCATTAGCAGACAATCAGAGTGATGTGGCCACTGTGACGATTCCTCGAAAGACAATCACTATCGCAGCACCGGTCCAGCGACCACCGATCACCATAACTAAGGCCGGACCGATCCCGTACAAGAGCACAAAAGCAGTCCCATGGTCATATGGGTTGGAGGTGTATTGTGACGGGATAAAGATTGATGTTAATAAGCAGCCAGCCGAGACTGTAGATAATGTTGTTGGTACCGAAGGTATGACAAGGAGTGGTAGGATCTTTATATCGCCTAAAGTAGAGGCTGAGCGACTGGCAAAGGGGAAAGGAAAGATGGTTGAGAATGTCCCTGCGCAAGCAAACGAAAAAGCAGCTGCATCGAAGGATGTAGAAGAGTTCATGCGCTTGATTCGAAAAAGTGATTATAAGATTGTGGAGCATCTGCAGCAGACGCCTTCAAAGATATCTATCCTGTCATTGCTATTGTGTTCTGAAGCTCACAGAAATGCTTTGTTGAAAGTCCTGGATACTTCCTTCGTACCCCAAGACGTCTCCGTGAATCAGCTGGAAGGAGTGTTGGCACATGTAAATGCAGGCCACAGCTTGGGCTTTACCGACT
Source organism: Lathyrus sativus (assembly GCA_963859935.3). Classification (NCBI taxonomy): domain Eukaryota; kingdom Viridiplantae; phylum Streptophyta; class Magnoliopsida; order Fabales; family Fabaceae; genus Lathyrus; species Lathyrus sativus. The sequence goes on from OZ012735.1 coordinate 658,395,208, forward strand.
TCGATTTGACCCCGAAGGGGAGAGATCATAATATGGCGCTGCACATATCTGTCGAGTGTAGAGGATCAGTAATGTCGCATGTATTGGTCGATACCGGATCATCCTTAAATGTGATGCCCAAAAAAGCGATGATGAAGCTAGATGTCAGAGGAATCCTGTGCACGCCCAGTGACTTGGTAGTCAGAGCATTTGACGGCACGCGGAGAACAGTCTTTGGATCGATAACATTGCCTCTACAGGTGGGGCCGGAGGTTTTTGCCACTGAATTTTATATCATGGACATCCAGCCTGCATATAGCTGCCTGCTCGGACGACCATGGATTCATGGGGCTGGGGAAGTCACGTCTACCCTACATCAAAAGTTGAAATATATGGTCGGAGACAGCGTAGTCACTGTATGCGGAGAAGAAGACATCCTGGTCAGCCATCTGTCGTCATTTAAATATGTGGAGGTCGATGGAGAGATCCACGAGACACCCTGCCAGGCATTTGAAGGGTTGTGTATCAAGGACAAAGGTCCCGGGCCGAGCAAAGCGTCGGAGATAGCCGTCTCGTCGTATAAAGAAGCTCAAGCTCTGGTAGAGGCAGGAGAAGCAAAGGGCTGGGGCAAAGTGCTGGACATTCCTATGAAGATGGACCGGTTTGGACTGGGGTACCAACCGTCGTCATCAACACCTGCTGTGGGAGCGCCCCGTTTCAGAGGGCCAATAACCATCTCTGCCAGTGGAGTATGTCATGAGACCATCAATGCTACTTCGGAGTCTGACGAAGGAGACAGCGACTGTGATATGGATGCCTGGATTCAGCCAAGCACGCCAGGACAGGGATTGTGCAACTGGTCTATTCAGGAGCTTGTTCCTGTGACTCTTAAACAGTAATGCTTTGTTTTATTAATGGTTGAACAATCTGATGTCTTGCCCGGGGCATCATGATTTGCTTAGGGCTGTGCTGTTATGAACATTGTGTGTTTATCATTAAATAAAAGGCGTTTTTTCATGTGCAAATATTGTAATCTCTGTTTTTCTTGTTTTGTATTTTTCAATAAAATGGCAACGTGGTTATTCACTTTATACGCATTTTGAAGCATTTAACCATTCTTTTGCAGGATAACATTTTCAGATGACATCCTTGAACCACCTATGACTCGTCCCGACTTTGAGCACCCGGTATTTCAAGCCGAAGAAGAGGTTGTCGAAGATAGCGACGTTCCTGAAGAACTGTCTTGGTTGGTGAAGCAAGAGGAAAGAGTCATTTTGCCTCACGAAGAGGTCATCGAAGTTATCAACTTGGGGTCGGAAGGGGTTGAGAGGAATATTCGTATCGGAGCCGCGCTGCAGAGCGATATCAAGCGAAGACTGGTTGAAATGCTCCGAGAGTATAGCGATGTGTTCGCTTGGTCGTATGAGGATATGCCAGGGCTCGATACAGACATGGTTGTTCACCGTCTGCCATTGAAAGAGGAATGCCCACCGGTCAAACAAAAGCTTCGCAGAACTAGACCAGACATGGCAGTAAAGATCAAAGAGGAAGTTCAAAAACAGTGGGATGCTGGTTTCCTGGCTGTAACAAAATATCCCTCATGGGTTGCTAACATTGTACCAGTGCCAAAGAAAGATGGCAAGGTTCGAATGTGCGTGGATTGTAGGGATTTGAACAAAGCGAGTCCAAAAGACGATTTTCCACTTCCTCATATCGATGTGCTAGTTGATAATACTGCTCAATACTCCGTATTCTCCTTCATGGATGGCTTCTCAGGCTATAATCAGATTAAAATGGCGCCAGAGGACATGGAGAAGACTACTTTCATAACGCCTTGGGGAACATTTTGCTACAAAGTAATGCCCTTTGGTTTGAAAAATGCTGGGGCAACGTATCAGCATGCGATGACGACTCTTTTCCACGATATGATGCATAAAGAGATCGAAGTTTATGTTGACGATATGATTGCCAAATCCCAGATGGAGGAAGAGCATCTCGTGAATCTGCTGAAGTTATTTAAAAGGCTTAGGAAGTTCAGGCTGAGACTGAACCCTAACAAATGCACCTTCGGGGTGAGATCGGGTAAGCTGCTGGGGTTTATCGTAAGTGAAAGAGGAATAGAGGTCGATCCTACTAAAATAAAAGCGATCCAAGAAATGCCGACGCCTAAAACAGAGAAAGAGGTGCGCGGGTTTTTAGGGAGGTTGAACTACATCGCCCGGTTCATATCTCACCTAACAGCTACGTGTGAACCATTGTTCAAGCTATTGAAAAAAGATCAAGCTGTAACGTGGAACGAAAATTGTCAAAAGGCGTTCGATAAAATAAAGCAGTATTTGCAGGAGCCTCCTATTTTGATACCCCCAGTGGCAGGGAGACCCTTGATTATGTATTTGACAGTTCTTGAGGGAAGCATGGGTTGTGTTCTCGATCAACACGACGAGACAGGAAGAAAAGAGCATGCAATTTATTACTTGAGTAAGAAATTTACAGATTGTGAATCTCGATACTCAATGCTTGATAAAACTTGTTGCGCGCTAGCCTGGGCCGCTAAGCGTTTGAGGCAATACATGCTGAATCATACAACCATGCTCATCTCGAAAATGTACCCTATCAAATATGTATTCGAAAAGCAGGCGTTGTCAGGGAGAATTGCCCGTTGGCAGATGGTCTTGACTGAATATGACATCCAATACGTCTCGCAAAAGGCTATAAAGGGGAGTGTGCTGTCTGAGTACTTGGCTGAGCAGCCTATTGAAAATTACCAATCGATGAGGTTTGATTTTCCTGACGAGGATATCATGTACCTAAAGATGAAAGATTGCGAAGAGCCGTTGCCAGATGAAGGACCAGAATTGGGTTCCAAATGGAAGATGATATTTGACGGAGCTGTAAACGCTTACGGTAGCGGAATATGGGCAATCATTACTACTCCACACGGGTCGCACATCCCGTTTACTGCCCGATTGACCTTTGCAGTTACCAATAATGAAGCCGAATATGAAGCTTGTATAATGGGGCTTGAAGAAGCCATTGATTTGCGAATCAAGAATCTGGACGTATACGGAGACTCAGCTCTGGTGGTGAATCAGATAAAAGGGGAATGGGAGACACGTCAGCCCAACTTGATACATTACATGAACTATGCAAGGAGATTGTTGCCTTTCTTCGACAAGGTTGAATTGCATCATGTACCGCGGGCAGAGAATCAGATGGCTGACGCCCTGGCCACTTTGTCTTCCATGTACAAAGTCAACTTCTGGAATGAAGCTCCCAGAATTATTATATCTCGGCTTGACAAACCGGCCTTCATATTTGCTATCGATGAAGCATCCGACGAAAAACCGTGGTATTTTGATATCCTTAATTTTCTGAAGAATAAAGAGTATCCGACTGGGGCATCCAGTCAAGATCAGAAGACTCTCAGGAGATTAGCGGGTAATTTCTATTTAAACCCGGACGGTGTCTTATACAGAAGGAACCACGATTTGGTGTTGTTGCATTGCGTAGATGAAAGAGAGGCAAGGCTGCTCATGGAGGAAATACATGAAGGTACATTTGGTACGCATGCTGGTGGACATGCTATGACGAGAAAGCTGCTGCGGGCAGGTTATTTTTGGCTGACTATGGAAACTGATTGTTTCAAGTTTGCGAGAAAGTGCCACAAGTGCCAAACCTATGCTGATAAAATCCATGTGCCTCCGAGCCCTCTAAATGTGATGTCATCGCCATGGCCATTCTCGATGTGGGGAATCGATATGATTGGAAGGATCGAGCCGACAGCTTCTAATGGGCACCGGTTCATTCTAGTAGCAATCGATTATTTCACCAAGTGGGTGGAAGCGGCGTCTTATGCAAATGTAACTAAGCAGGTGGTGGCCAGGTTCATCAAGAGAGATATCATTTGCAGATATGGGATCCCCGAGCGGATAATCACTGACAACGGTTCAAACCTGAACAACAAAATGATGAAGGAGCTCTGTCAGAATTTCAAGATCGAACATCACAACTCCTCCCCTTACCGACCCAAGATGAATGGCGTTGTCGAAGCGGCCAATAAGAATATCAAGAAGATCGTTCAAAAGATGGTGGTGACCTATAAGGATTGGCACGAGATGCTGCCTTTTGCTTTGCACGGTTATCGTACGATGGTACGCACATCAACCGGGGCAACCCCGTTCTCGTTGGTATACGGAATGGAAGCAGTACTACCGTTGGAAGTTGAGATCCCTTCTCTGAGGGTATTGCGAGACGTTCAGCTAGATGAGGCAGAATGGGTGAAAGACAGGTTGAACCAACTGAGTTTGATGGATGAGAAGAGGCTAGCTTCTCTAGCATACGGGCGTTTGTACCAGAGCCAAATGAAGAAAGCATATGATAAGAAGATACATCCTCGGAGCTTTCAGACGGGCGACCTTGTGCTGAAAAGGATTCTCCCGCCACAGGCAGATCACAGGGGCAAGTGGACCCCCAACTACGAGGGGCCGTTCGTTGTCAGAAAAGTCTTTTCAGGAGGAGCGTTATTGTTGTCCACTATGGACGGTGAAGACTTTACGTCGCCTGTGAATTCGGACGCAGTTAAAAAATACTTTGCTTAAAATTGACCCGCTGGACAGAAAAAAGAGAGTCCAGGCAAAAATGGGGCATCCTGGCGAACCAAAAACAGAATAAAAGGTTCGGGCAAAAGTTAGGGATAAAATTGAAAAAATGTACACCCGCGAAGTTGAAAACCTACACTGGGCGGCTTCGGCAAAAAAGGGTATCCCGGTGAACTGAAAACCCGTAAAGGGCAGTTCACGCAAAAGTTAGGGATTTGAAAAGCAAATGACTGCGGTTCGAATTTGATACTGCATTGAGCATTGGTGCGGGAGAATGTACCTGAGGGGTCGATTATCAGATACAACCTCTTCGGACATGTGGATACCGGGAAAGCATTAGAGTCGGACGAGTCATAAGAGGATCAGTTCGTGGTGTTCGTCTGCATCCCGTTGCCGACATGTGTACAAACTTAATTTGGCAGAATATTTATACTTCTTGTGCATACTTGTATATTTGCTTTGCGTAGCTTCCTCTTTTCAGGAGTTACATCCCGTGTACAGAACTCTGCCCATTCAGGGGCCCAATCAATAAAATATGTTATTCAGTACTTGATGCTGGTTCTTTACTGTCTTGTGCATGATAAAGCGCCTAAATTTACTGAAACTAGCATGTGTATAACATCACTGGCCCTTGCCAACAATTGCTAAAACTTTGAACTAACTGAAAATGGCGTCACTAACCTGAATAGATTTGATTGCATACGGCTTGTCCTGTCTTGTTTGTGTTGTTGCAGGTTTCATAGCCGTACGAGGAAGATGATCAAAAGATTGCAGTAACGAAAGACTCGACCCCCACGCAGGTCATGCACGTTCTTCCTGAGGAAGGATCGAACTCCCCAGCTAGCCATAGCTTATCCAAAGGACATTCTCCAGCAAAAGTCGTTTATCCTTAGCAGAGTTTGGTGATTCCAAGATTGTAGGCTGTATTCAGACAGTGCATCTCAAGCAGAGTGGGTTAGCCGTAGAAGGTTAATGATGGTGAGCTGTATCCAGAAAGTTCCCTTTCCCTACAGGGTCAGCTACTCTTCCCCACCGGAGTTCTCTTTTCCGCAAGCGTTCTTTTTCCTCCCAGTGGAACTCGAAGCTTAAGACCCTCCCCGGCAGAGTTGGTTGTGTGTCCTGGCATTTATTTTGTCGGAATACCGTGTGATATCAGTTCACTCTCCGGCAGAAGTATAATCAGACCGAGCGCATCTGCTAGTCTCCAGCAGAGTTATATTCCCAGCAGGGTGTTACTTCAATGAGATGTTTGGTTCAAGTTCCCAATTTCCCAGCTGAGTTGACTTCACTCTTCCAGCATTTATTTTGCTGGAATAATTCTGTAGCATCTGGCTATCCCCAGCGGAGTCAGCATTGTCTTCAGTATTTATTTTGCTGGAGCAATTCCTGTATCCCAGCAGTTCGAGTCTGCATTGTCATCGGCATATAGTGTCATATTTGCATTGGCATATAGTGTCATATTTGCATACACCAAACAAAAACGCATAGCATTTCCATGCCAAATGGAGCATTGCATCGTCGTCAAACATACGCATTTCTGAAACATAAACTAGGTGGGCTAACCGTTTGCTTCAAGTATTGTTTCTCTTGCAGGTAGAGAGAGCTCTTGCTCAGATGAATCACCAAACAGTCGAGGTCTCGACGTGAGACATTCAATGAAGTGTCAGCTTTAGCATTGTTCCCCACACAGTTATCATGATGAAGTTTCTTTGTCCCCGAGCAGAGTTATTTGTGAATTTCTCGTGTTTTCCTCGCCAGAGTGAGTAGGCAAATTTCTCCTCATTCTCAAGCAGAGTTATTTGTCATCAAAGGGTTTCCCGAACCAGAATCTCAGAGGCTGTCGCCGGTTATCAGAACAGGCGTCCGGTAGTTCTGTTTCCAAATATCCCCAGTAGAGTCCGCCTCAAAGTCGCTGTCACGTCGGTGCTAATAAGTTTGTGGGTTGGGATCAATGGGGGAATGAGTCCTGACGTGGACAATCCTATCAACGAGTTTTCTTTGTGCTAGAGAAGTGGGGTTCTAACGTGGACAGTTTTACTTCCTCGTGGTGGATGAGAGGTGCTAGTCCTAACGTGGACAGGTTCGATTTCTCAGAATTGTTGGAAGGTGGAGTCCTGATGTGGACATTTCCTCAGGTTGACAATATGTGTTAGTCCTAACGTGGACAAATTTGATTTCTTGGTATTGATCGAATGTGAAGTCCTGACGTGGACGAAGTTGGTTACTCTTCGTGTTGGTGTCCTGACGTGGACAATTTATTTCCAGCAGATAGCTTTATCCGTGATGGTGAAATGTGCATCCTGACATGGACAAATTTATCCTTCTTCGCGTTGTGGGCAAAGTATGAGTCCTGACGTGGACAAGTCTCACTTCCCCAGCAAGTCGAGGACGCGCAAGTCCTGACGTGGACATGTTCTATTACTTCAGCAGGTGGAGATGTGAGTCCTGACGTGGACAAGTTTTGTTTCCTCAGCGAGTCAAGAGATGAGTCCTGACGTGGACGAATCAAGACGAAAAGCGCTTCCTTACGTGGAAAGAAGGGAGTCCTTACGTGGACAAATCGGAGAGATTGTGGTTTCCTTACGTGGAAAGAAAGATTGATTCCTTACGTGGAAAGTTTAGTCCTGACGTGGACGGATTCAGAAGAGTTTATTCCTTACGTGGAAAGAGAAGTTTTAGTTCCTTACGTGGAAAAGAGGTGGTTTCCTTATGTGGAAAGATGGGTCCTAACGTGGACGATGTAGTCCTAACGTGGACAAGTTGATTCCTTACGTGGAAAGAAAGATTGATTCCTTACGTGGAAAGTTTAGTCCTGACGTGGACAGATTAAGATGAGTTTATTCCTTACGTGGAAAGATTGAGTCCTTACGTGGACATATCAAGTTGGATTCCTTACGTGGAAAGATTGAGTCCTTACGTGGACATATCAAGTTGGATTCCTTACGTGGAAAGATTGTGATTCCTTACGTGGAAAGATTGTATTCCTGACGTGGAAAGAAGGAGTGTATTCCTGACGTGGAAGGGGTTTAGTCTTGACGTGGACAGATTCAAAAGAAGACGTATTCCTTACGTGGAAGAGTTTGACGAAGAAGAAGTTCATTCCTAACGTGGAAAGGTGAGTCCTAACGTGGACGATGTTATTCCTAACGTGGAACGGTTGTTCCTTACGTGGAAAGATGAGTCCTAATGTGGACGTTGTTATTCCTAACGTGGAACGGTTATTCCTTACGTGGAAAGACGGGTCATCCCCAGCACGATCGCTAAGGGATCAGTTGGTTGCCATAGCAGTTAGTTTCAGTCGATGGATGTCGTTCCCCAAGCAGCGGTGCAGTTTATTTCTGCGGTTGGCAAATTTCCGGGTTCTTAGTATTCAACCGTCTCGTACCTCGAATGTTTGAAGGCCGTTCGCTCTTCACCCAATCGGGTCCAAGTCGCTTGAATAGGGGCAGCTGTTGCACCCTAAAATTTGCCCAACCTTATTCACTTGGCTTATGTTTCAATATCATTAGCATTTGCATATAGAGGCATGTACATAGTCTAATCATCTGCATAGCATAGCATAGCAAATCATCCAACAGGGACCAAGCACTATTCTCATCTCTATGAGCCTATCAAGAGGTTATTATTCTAATCCAATCTCCTTCAAGTCATCAGAAAGAATTTGAAAGCTAGGAAGTCAATAGATCAAGCAGTGCATCTATCTCCTACCTGAGGGTATCTGGGGATCATCAAAGAAATTGTGAGCTGTGGATTGAGCATGGAGAGTATGTGGACATCATAGATGACTTAGAAAGTCATTTGGAGAAGGAAACAAGTCATTGATATGATCACAAGTATTGCAGTTGAAGACAGTCAACTAGGGTTTCATCTAGGGTCAACTCTAGGTCAACTCTAGGTCAATTGACTGATTGAAGGATATTAAGGGCTAATGGGGAGATGTGGGGTTCATCATTTGACATGTAAAGAAGGATATGGTGTTGTGCTAAGAAGAAATCAAGAGAAATCAAGGAGAAGAGGAGTTTCTAAATTAGGGTTTCTGTGTAAAATCCCCTAGTTTAGGTCAAATTTCCAAGCAAGATAAGTCAAAATGCAAGCTTCAAATGGATCCTTGGCCAACTTGAAACTTGTAGAGGATCTCAAGACCTTTAATTTGAGTGGTGGAAGACATTAAGGAGATTTATAGAACTCAAGTTATGGTCCTTGCAAGTTACAGGTCATCTGAGGTATCTGAAATTTTGTCTGTGAAAGTGACTTGACTTCAAAGCTATTTTTACCCCTCAAGGAGATTTCAAATGAATTTCTGGTCAACATAAGAGTTGTTCCTAATTGTCTTAGCTTTCTATAATGGTATAGTATGCCTTCATATGATTTGTGGAACTCTACTTATGGTCTTGGCAAGCAAAGGGTATTTTGGTCATCTAAGAATTACAGGTCATTTCAAGCCTATGCCCAAAACTCATACAAGGAAGCTTCAAATGGAAAACTTCACAACATAAAACTTGTTCCAAATGACATTTTGAGTATAGAAAAGTGACCATGAGAGATTGGAAAGATTCATAGCACAAGGTTTCAAAATTGGTGGATTTAATGAATAAAAAAGGACCTAAAAATGAGATTTTTCATATTTTGGCCAAATGGGGCAAAATTATAGGTCATTTTGAATGGAAAAAACATTTTGAGAACATTGGATAAAGTAGAATTTTGAGCTTGGTTCAAGTTTTGAAAGTTATGCATGGTTACTTACACATGAAGTTACATAATCCAAAATGCAAGGAAAGAGTGCATGAGAAGTTTCTCCAAAGTTCTAGGAGGTTCTAAACTCACCTATATATTGATATGAAGAGGTTCATGCCATGGTTGGTGATTCATTGTGCTCATAATACCAAGTTTCACACACTTTCTCCAACTTGCAAAATCAACTCAAACTCTCATCAATTTTCACATTTTCTGATTTGATCATCATCACCATCATCCATAGGTCACAATTCACATCAAGATTTGGTAGAATTGAGGAGGATTCGTGCTGTTCAGGTTGATCATCCAAGAAGCAAGAATTTTGGAATTGTGAAATTCAGAGCGTTGGAGCAAGATTTGGTGCATACAGAACTCAAGAACAAGTTCCCTGATCCATTTCCAATCATTACAAGCATCTGATCAAAGCATTCCATAGCTGTTTTCTTCACTTTACACCAGGTATGTTTCCCCTTCGAATTGCATGTTTAGGTTAGAATTACTAGGTTTTGTTAGCATAGAAATGTTAAGATAGGTTAAATGACTGAGTTTGGTGAGTTTGGAGAGATTTCATGGAGTTTGATCATGGTGTGCAAGAACTGTTAGGGTTTGTATCTCATAGGATATTGCACTATAATCTTCATTGAATAGCTTGAAGTGATCAGCACGAGGTGTAGAGCATGTTAGGGCAAGAATTAGGGAGAATGGGAGAGGTCGATATCAGTTGAAAATGGTGGAACCTAACTGTTATGCTTATCGGGTTTGGAGTTTGGCTGAGTTTTAGAGGGAATGGTTGGCATGGTTGTGTAGAGGGGAAAGAATAGAGCAACTTTGCTCTTTACATCGTGTGGATCCATGGAGAATTGAAAGAGAACAGAATGATGGAAGGTGCTTGCATGGAGGAAGCATTTCTGAACTCTAGGGTTTCTTGAGGTTGAAGATGATGGACAACCGTTAGATCCATCTGTTGATCATGACTCAAATCCTGATCGTGTGGATGTGGTTTAAAAGAAAAGCGGAGGGAGATTTCAAATGGTGCAACGCACCGTTTCACTTAAAGATTTTCTGATGGGCTTAACAATTGTTGTTATTCGTACCCCTCAAACCAAGCCCAATCCCAATTGAACTGAATAATTCGCTATTCGCACCGTTCTATGTTTTTAAATTTTTGTTTAATTTCTGAGTGCAACTGGGCCTAACGCCCATTGCTATGTGCGCCCCCCATTTTATGGCCCAACTGAGATTTGAACTAGGCGTGTATGCTATTCAGACCCCCTCCCCCTTTTATTTCATATTTTGTTTTTTTATTTTCTTTTATATTTTTCTCATCTTTAAAAAATCATAAAAAATAGGAAATTTGATATTTTTAATTCCTTCTTTTTGTGGTAGGTCAATAATTATGTCTAGAAAAATATGAAAAAATAAAAATGGCATTTTATTTTGTTTTATTATTTTTCATGCATTTTTCTTGTAAATAGCATTTTAAAGAGTTTTGTTTGATACATGATTTTGTTAATTTTAGTTTGAATAGATGCTTTACCATTTTTAATCCATTCTTTTTAGGTTGATTAGATTAGACATTTATCTTGTATATAAAATTTAGTTTATATTTTTAGGACTTAATTTTAGGTGATTAGTTTAGGTGTGAATAACATAAATAAAACTAGGGTTTAGGTGACAACATAGGTGAAGTAGTTCATCTCCCTTAGGAGTTAGAGATTGAATCTTTGGGGTATGGGACTATAGGGATTAGGGGTAGTTATTAGATCCCTTAGAAAATGTTAGGATTCCCCTACTGCTATTAGTATTGCCTGTATTTGCTTGACTGGTGTGGTGTGCCCTCTCTGGGGATTATGATTTGTCTGTGTGGGTATTGGGATTGCCTGGGGATTGGGAGAGCTGAAGATTTATGGTGATGAGGCCATTGGAGATCCAGAGCTTGAAGGCCAACTTCCAGAGTTGATGAGGAGATTCTTGCTAGCAGCTGTTGAGGAGTCTAGGGATTAGGAGCTAGGCAGAGCTCTAGATTAGAAAGCTTGTTTCTCAAACATGGAATGCCTTGTCTGCATCCATCCTTTCTCTATGATTCAAAGTCTCTTTCAAATATCCACCTCCTTCCTTTGGAAGGATCAGTGAATGTATTTGAAAGATAGAACTTTTGAGGGAAAATTGTCTGTACAATGTTAACAGTTGATGAGCCACCCTTGGTAGGCAGTCTACTGTTTAACATTCACTTCATCTGGTTGACTGATATTCCTCCTAGAGGTTTGAGACTCGAAGAAAAGCCATTGTAGACTGAAGATTGATGACAAAGACCTTGCTGGAAGGCTGTGGAGATGGAGATTGAGGCTTACTGAAGCTTATAGCTGTTTGGTGATGACTTGAAGTCAGATATTGATGCAGAGCTGTTGTGGCTGTTTATTTTAGTTGTTATTCATTTCTGATGTATTGTTTGGTTTTCTGGACTGTATTGTTTGCTGTTTACCATGTTGGGTTGAAAGTGAATCCTGTTCACTTTTACCTATTGTTTTCTAGGTTCGAGGTTGAGTGGGACTCCCTTGCCTCGCTTGTATTGCTGCATCCATGCATTTTACTGCTTTACTGTATATATCTGCTATTGTTTATGTTTCCGTCTATTCCCTTAGGATCTCTGTTTCTCTCTGTGCAAGAGAGGAGCATGATAGACATTAGGTGTTAACCCATGCATGATAACACTAGTTTAGTTTGATTCCCTTCGCAACCGTAGGTTAGAGTTCTGTCTCTTCTTTCTCAAAACAAACAGAAAAACACAATAAGATTTCAATCACAATGAAAGACACTTCTTCCGTAAAAGAATGTGAACTCATCAAGACGTCGTTTTTGTCCGCTTGGACCAGTAATCAGAAAAGCCTTTTTTCAGAAGGAATAAAAACAACCAAGACAGACTTGTGTCGTACGTGGCCCGAACTATGTTTGCTCTGATCTTTCATGCTGTATGAAAGTACGTAGGCATAGGATGCGATATCCTAGCGAGCAACCTTCCCCTCCTTTCCCGTAGGTAGGCGAACTACGTTGACTCTGATTTCTCGTTCCAGACGGGAATACGTAGGCATAAAGTGCGATACTTTGCCGAGTCATTTTATTTTCTTTTTAACCCTTGACCTTAGTTTAGATAGAATAATAATCCATACCCGAAAACAAGCGTGGATCCCGTCGAGTACGACGGACGTGAGGGGTGCTAATACCTTCCCCTTGCGTAACCGACTCCCGAATCCAGGTTTTGGTTGCGATGACCATACCTTTCCCGTGTTGTGCGAGGTTTACTCTGAGCGTTTCCTTTCCCTCCTGTGGGATAAATAACGCACGGTGGTGACTCTTCTGTTCAGCCGGCGCCGATTTTCGCAGTAGCGACAAGCGTCGCGCTCTAAGCCTACGTATTCTCAAGAGAGAAAGTCAGAGTCAACGTAGTTCGGGAAACTACGGGAAAAGTTTGCTCGCCAAGACTTCACGTCTTGTGCCTACGTACTCTCAATAAGTATGAGAGATCAAAGCAGCCGTAGTTTGGCTAACTACGGGTAAACAAAGGTGTTCTCGATCACACGGGAGTGAGAGATTACATTGACAATACTAGCGTACGCATTCTAGCAGTTAGGTGTATGCTGCTCGATCCTTGGAGACTTAGGTTACCTGTTTGCAATAGAACGGACGTAGTATGTCATTGGTTTTTTAGAGGTACGGGAACCTAGAGCTACGGTCTGGTCTCAATTGCACACGGGCAAGAGAAAAGAAGGTTAGTTGTTAGCGGGAAAATCTCGATCGCACAACAGCGAGAGAAAACATTGGTTAGTTGTTAATGTGCTCGCTAGGATATCGCATCCTATGCCTACATATTCTCGCTCAGCACGAGAAATCAGAGCAGCTGTAGTTCAGCTAACTACGGGCTCATAGCAAAAAGAACTAAACAGGAAACAGGAAATAATATAAAGAAAGAATTACGGTAAGTAAAAATGCATGAATGCAACACTCAAGCAGAAGGAGGACACCTCAACTTCTAAGCAAGCAAGGCACAAAAGCCACACACCACAAGGCAAGGGAGCTCAGCTCAACCAAATACCCACAAGAGAAAGCCACTCAATAACACACAAGCAGAAGGAGTCAGACACTCAACTTCTCATGCACACAAGCTTATTTCATTCTAAGATGCTCCTAAGCTTGGAAAGTTTTAGCAATTATTGGCAAGGGCCAAGCAAGGTTATGCATATGCTAGTTTTATCAAAAACAATCGGCGTTTTTTCACATACAAAACAGTAAAGAACAAGTATCAAATACTGAATAACATGTTTTATTGATTAAGCCTCTGAATAGGCGAGTTTTGTACACTGGATGCAACTCCTGAAAAGAGGAAGTTACGCACAAACAAATATACAAGTATGCACAGGAAGCAAAAATACTAACACAAATTTGTACACATGTCGGCAACGTGGTACATACAAACATCGTGAGCTGATCCTCCTATGACTCGCCTGACTCTGGCGCTTTCCCGGTATTCAATTTTCGGAAGAGATTGTATTTGATAAATGAGCCCCCAAGGTATTCTCCAAACCACCAAGCAATGCAGTATCAAATTCGGACCGCAGTCATTTGCTTTTAAAATCCCTAACTTTTGCATGAATCGCCCTTTACGGGTTTTCAATTCACCGGGATACCCTTTTTTGCCGAAGCCGCCCAGTGTAGGTTTTCGACTTCGCGGGTGTACATCTTTTCAGTTTTATCCCTAACTTTTGCCCGAACCTTTTATTCTGTTTTTGGTTCGCCGGGATGCCCCATTTTTGCCTGGACTCTCCTTTTTTGTCCAGCAGGTCAATTTTAAGCAAAGTATTTTTTAACTGCGTCCGAATTCACAGGAGACGTAAAGTCTTCACCGTCCATGGTGGACAACAATAAAGCTCCTCCTGAGAAGACTTTTCTGACAACGTACGGACCTTCGTAGTTAGGTGTCCATTTGCCCCTGTGATCTGTTTGTGGCGGGAGAATCCTTTTTAGCACAAGGTCGCCCGTCTGAAAGCTTCGAGGACATATTTCCTTATCGTACGCTTTCTTCATTCGGCTCTGGTACAACCGACCGTATGCTAGAGAAGCTAGTCTCTTCTCATCCATTAAACTCAGCTGATTCAACCTGTTTTTCACCCATTCTGCCTCGTCGAGTTGGACATCTTGTAACACCCTCAAGGAAGGAATCTCTACTTCCAATGGTAACACCGCTTCCATTCCGTATACCAGCGAGAACGGAGTTGCCCCGGTTGATGTGCGTACCGTCGTACGATAACCGTGCAAAGCAAAAGGTAGCATCTCGTGCCAGTCCTTATATGTCACAACCATCTTCTGAACAATCTTCTTTATGTTCTTGTTGGCCGCTTCAACAGCGCCATTCATCTTAGGTCGGTAAGGGGAAGAGTTGTGATGCTCGATCTTGAAATTCTGACACAGCTCTTTCATCATCTTATTATTTAAATTCGAACCGTTGTCCGTAATAATCCGCTCGGGGATTCCATATCTGCAAATTATATCTCTTTTGATAAACCTAGCTACCACCTGTTTGGTCACATTAGTATAGGAGACTGCTTCCACCCATTTGGTGAAGTAATCAATTGCTACCAAAATGAACCGGTGTCCGTTTGATGTTGTTGGTTCAATTTTTCCAATCATGTCAATCCCCCACATCGAGAATGGCCATGGTGATGACATCACATTCAGAGGACTTGGAGGTACATGGATCTTATCCGCATAAATCTGACATTTATGACACCTCTTTGCAAACTTGAAACAGTCAGTTTCCATAGTTAGCCAATAATAACCTGCCCGCAGCAGTTTCCTTGTCATAGCATGCCCACCAGCATGTGTACCAAATGTACCCTCATGTATTTCCTTCATGAGCAACCTCGCCTCTTTCTCGTCTACACAGCGTAGCAACACCAAATCATGGTTTCTTTTATATAGAACACCGTCCGGATTCAGATAGAAATTACTAGCCAATCTCCCGAGAGTCTTCTGGTCGCGACTGGATGCCCCAGCCGGATACTCTTTGTTCTTCAGGAAATTCTGGATATCAAAATACCAGGGTTTATCGTCAGATGCTTCGTCAATAGCAAATATGAAGGCAGGTCTGTCTAGCCGAGATATAACAATCCGAGGAGCCTCGTTCCAGAAGTTAACTTTATACATGGAAGATAAAGTTGCAAGCGCGTCAGCCATTTGATTTTCTGCTCTCGGTATGTGATGCAATTCAACCTTGTCAAAGAAGGGCAGCAATCTCCTCGCATAATTCATGTATGGTATCAAATTGGGCTGACGTGTCTCCCATTCTCCTTTTATTTGATTCACCACCAAAGCTGAGTCTCCGTATACGTCCAGATTCTTGATTCACAAATCAATGGCTTCCTCGAGCCCCATGATGCAAGCCTCATATTCAGCTTCATTATCGGTAACCGGAAAGGTCAATCGAGCAGTAAATGGGATGTGCGACCCATGAGGAGTAGTGATGATTGCCCCAATTCCGCTACCATAGGAATTCACAGCTCCGTCGAATATTAACTGCCATTTGGAACCCAACTCTGGTCCTTCGTCCGGCAACGATTCTTCACAATCCTTCATTTTCAGGTACATGATATCCTCGTCAGGAAAATCAAACCTCATTGATTGGTAGTCCTCAATAGGCTATTCAGCAAGATACTCCGACAAAACACTCCCTTTAATAGCCTTCTGAGAAACATATTGGATGTCATATTCTGTCAAAACCATCTGCCAACGGGAAATTCTCCCGAATAGTGCCTGTTTTTCAAATACATATTTGATAGGATCCATCTTCGAGATGAGCATGGTCGTATGATTCAGCATGTACTGTCTCAAACGCTTGGCGGCCCAGGCTAGCGCACAACACGTTTTCTCAAGCATTGAGTATCTCGACTCACAATCAGTAAACTTCTTACTCAGATAGTATATTGCATGCTCTTTTCGCCCTGTCTCATCGTGTTTCCCGAGAACACAACCCATACTCCCCTCAAGCACCGCCAAATACATAATCAAGGGTCTTCCTGCCACTGGAGGTATCAAAATAGGAGGCTCCTGCAAGTATTGTTTTATTTTGTCGAACGCCTTTTGACAATTTTCATTCCAGGCCACAATCTGGTCCTTTTTCAACAACTTGAATAATGGCTCGCAAGTAGCTGTTAGATGAGAGATGAACCTAGCAATGCAGTTCAACCTCCCTAAAAACCCTCGCACTTCTTTTTCTGTTTTAGGCGTCGGCATTTCCTGTATTGCTTTTATTTTTGCAGGATCAACCTCAATGCCTCTTTCGCTTACAATGAACCCCAGCAGTTTACCCGATCTCACCCCCGAAGGTGCACTTGTTAGGGTTCAGTCTCAGCCTGAACTTCCTGAGTCTCTTGAATAATTTCAGCAAATTAACCAAATGTTCTTCCTCCGTCTGGGATTTGGCAATCATATCATCAACATAAACCTCGATCTCTTTATACATCATATCGTGAAAGAGAGTCGTCATTGCACGTTGATATGTTGCCCCAGCATTCTTCAATCCGAAGGGCATCACTTTGTAACAAAATGTTCCCCAAGGCGTAATGAAGGTAGTCTTCTCCATATCTTCTGGTGCCATTTTAATCTGATTGTAGCCTGAGAAGCCATCCATGAAGGAGAATACGGAGAACTGAGCAATATTATCGACCAGCACATCGATGTGTGGAAGTGGAAAGTCGTCTTTCGGGCTCGCTTTGTTCAAGTCATGGTAATCTACGCACATTCTCACTTTACCGTCTTTCTTCGGTACTGGCACAATATTAGCGACCCACGAGGGATATTTTGTAACAGCTAGGAAACCGGCATCCCACTGTTTCTGCACCTCCTCCTTGATTTTCACCGTGTCAGGTCTGGTTCTTCGGAGTTTCTGCTTAACCGGTGGGCATTCTTCTTTCAAAGGCAAACAGTGCACAACCATATCCGTATCCAATCCAGGCATATCTTCGTATGACCAAGCAAATATATCACTGTATTCCTTGAGCATCTCAACCAACTTTTGCTTGACGTCGCTCTGCAGCGCGGCCCCTATACGGATATTCCTTTCGACCCCTTCCGACCCCAAATTAATAACCTCGATTTCTTCCTCGTGAGGCAGAATGATTCTTTCTTCATGTTTCAACAACCAGGTCAACTCTTCTGGAACCTCACCATCTTCAACAATCTCTTCCTCAGCCTGAAATACCGGGTGCTCGAAGTTGAAGTGAGTCATAGGCGGTTCATAGATGTCATCTGAAAATGTAATCCTGCAAAAGGAGTGGTTAAATGCTTCAAAACGTATATAAAGAGAATAGCCACGCTGCCATTTTATTATTAAACAAAAAATAGGAAAAACAGGGATCGCAATATTTGTACATGACAAAACACCTTTTATTTAATGATTAATAGTGCAATGTACATAACCAAATGACCCTAAGCAAAACCACGATGCTCCAGGTAGGACACCAGATTATTCAACAATTAGTAAAACAAATCATTACTGTTTAGTTGTCACATGAACAACCTCCTGAATAGACCAATTGCACAATCCTTGTCCTGGCACGCTTGGCTGAATCCAGGTGTCCATATCACCGTCGTTGTCTCCTTCTTCGGAATCTGAAACAGCATTGATGGTTCCATAGCATACTCCACCGAACGTGATTGTCACTGGCCCTCTGAAACTGGGTGCTCTGGGAGTAGGCGTTGACGACGAAGGATGATATCCAAGTCCGAACTTGTCCATCTTCACAGGAATATCTGGTACCTGACCCCAACCCTTGGTCTCTCCCGCTTGTACCAAAGCCTGTGCTTCTTTATATGAGGATACTGCCACACAAGGTGCTTTGCTAGTTGTTGGAGCATTAATTCTCACACCTTCAAATGCCTGACAAGGTGTTTCATGAATCTCACCGTCGACTTCCACGTATTTGAATGAAGCCAGATGGCTAACCAGTATATCTTCTTCTCCACAGACAGTCACGACACTGTCCCCCACCATGTACTTCAGCTTTTGATTTAATGTGGACGTGACTGCCCCTGCAGCATGGATCCAGGGACGCCCTAAAAGGCAACTATATGCGGGATGGATGTCCATTATATAGAACTCAGTCTCAAAAATTTCAGGCCCCACTTGCAACGGCAATGTTAGAGATCCAAAGACAGACCTTCGCGTACCGTCAAATGCCCTGACCACCAAGTCACTGGGCGTACATATTATTCCCCTAACATCCAGTTTCATCATTGCTTTCTTCGGAAGCACGTTCAGGGAGGACCCAGTATCCACCAAAACATGGGACATTACCGTGCCCCTGCATTCAACCGATATATGCAACGTCATATTATGCTCTCTTCCCCTCGGGGTCAAATCAAAGTCAGTAAAGCCCAAACTATGGCCTGCCTGTACGTGCGCCATCACCCCCTCCAACTGATTTACAGAAACATCTTGGGGTACGAACGACGTATCCAGAATTTTCAACAAAGCATTTTGGTGGGCCTCGGAACACAATAGCAGCGACAATATCGAAATCTTTGATGGCGTTTGATGAAGGTGCTCAACAATTTTATAGTCACTTTTACGGATAAGGCGCATAAATTCCTCTGCATCTTTTAGTGAAGTCTCTTTTTCATTCCTCTGCAAAGGAACACCCTCGTTTACTTTTCCTTTACCTTTTGCCAATCGTTCAGCCTCTACCTCAGGCGATATGAATATTCTTCCACTTCTGGTCATGCCTCCAGTATCGACGACATTATCTACAGCCCCAGCTGGCTGTTCACTGATATCAATTCTCTTCCCATCGCAGTATACCTCTAGCCCATAATTCCATGGCACCGCTTTAGTACTCTCAAAAGGGACAGGCCCCGCCTTGGTAATAGTGATCGTCGGCCGCCTAGTCGGCGTCGTTATAGTTATAGTCTTTCTTGGAATCGTCACCATAGCAACATCGTTCTGCTCATCAGACAAAACCTCTGTGGGCTCTTCAGCTGCCGTTCTATCAAATTGCAACGTGCCCTCATCTATCAAAGCTTGAATGCCTTTCTTCAATTCAGCGCAACCCCCAGCTTGGGTCCAACAATCCAAACAGTATTCGTTACAGCCCGGGTACACACCCCCTTTCAGTAAACTGCTTTTAATTTCACACAACGGTGTCTTCAGCTCGTCGACATTCATTACTAGATTCAAACCTTCCTCTTTTAAGATAGCATTTGCCCCATGGTTGGGCATAGGCAACTGTGTTATATTTGGACCTACCTGTCCAAAATTTATCGTCTTGGCATCCAACAGATCCTGGACTACATGTTTGAAAGCGTGACAAGATTCTATGTCGTGTCCGGGCGCCCCGGAGTGGAACTCGCAATGCTTGTTGGTATCATAACCATAAGGAAGTGTCGTCCCTTTGGGCGGAGCCAAAGTTCTTTTTTCGACTAATTTCAGCCCCAACAATGCCTGAAGTAAATCTGCGTATGTAGAAGGAGGCTTGTCAAATACCCTTCTCGACTTCTGAAACCTTCTCTGTTCATTATCCTGCCCCTATTGCCGTTGGGGTTGTTGTTGCAGATGTGGTGGTACCTGCTGCAGTGGTATTGGTTGTTGATGAAATGGAATCGTGACGCTTGCCACCTGTTGCGGATGATTGTACTGATTCCGTCCTCTACCCCGGCCTCGGCCTCGGCCCCCGAATACTGCACTTGTGTCACCCTGACGGCGACCACCATAAGCTTTTCTGTTACTTCCAGCTGAAGTGGATTCCTTAGCTTGGAATCTCCCTATTTTAATATTACTTTCAATCTTTTCCCCCATCAAGATTAGATCCGAGAAGCTGCCCAAGGAAGCATGAAACAGCTTATCATAAAACATACCGGTGAACGTTCCTATGAACATATCATTCATCTCCTTCTCAACCAGAGGAGGATGAACTCGTGCGGCCATATCGCGCCATCTTTGCGCGTATTCTTTGAAGCTCTCGTCTTTCTTTTGGGCTAATCCTTGTAACTGGACCCGATTTGGTGCCAAGTCACTATTGTATTTATAGTGCGCCACAAACGCCTCGGCCAGTTGCTTCCAAGTCTTGATCTGTGTAGGCTCCAACCCCATGTACCACTCAAGGGAAGGACCAGACAAGCTGTCCTGAAAGAAATGCATCAGCATTCTTTCATCATTCGAATAAGCCGACATCCTTCTATAGTATGATCGCACATGTACCTTGGGACAGGTATCTCCCTTATATTTGTCAAAAGTGGGAGCTTTGAATTTCAGTGGTACCCTCAAGCCAGGAACCAATCCCATCGTAGTCATGTCTAGACCGGAAGTATTTTGATTCACAACCCCCTTCATTTGCTCTTCTAGCATTTTGATCCTCTGAACAGGATCCACAGGTCCATCCATGCCCTTACCAGAAAAGGCATCCTCTTGCTGATCTTCATTCCAATTCTCATTCCCGTACCCGTCATACCCAAAGTTACGACCAAATCCAGGCTGATTCGTCATAGGGCCCCGTCTTTGGTTACCATACCGCTGATTGACCCCAGTAGGTCCGAATCCAATATTTCCATTTCCTAATCCACCGTAACCCGGATTGACATTGCCAAAACCATCATACCCAAAGCCAAACCTTCCGTCCTGGTTACCATAGTCAAACCCTTGCTCGTTGTAGCCAAAACCAGGGTTTCCAAAGACATTACCACCGTTATTACCACCGCCCAGATTGGCGTCTCCGAATCCAGCATTAGTGTCTACGAACCCACCGTTGTTTCCATTTCCTGCACCGGCACCATTGTTTCCGTTCACAACAGGTATATTCCCTACAGGTGGAGCTACAGGTATGGGTGTTCCATCCCCCTGAAAAGTTTCAACCCGCACAGAATTACGGTCCTCATTTCCATTTCCATTATTCCTTGCCAACAACGGTTGTACCAAAGTCTGCAGGTTCTCCTGCCCCTTGGCGACGGCCTCCATAGTTTGCATGAGCAGGGCCATCCTGTCACGCATTTCCTGCATTTCATTCTGCATACTGTCCATGATCTTCGTGTGATTGCTTCTGGTAGAGTAACGGTGGACCCGCTGATCTGCAATCCTGAAAATACCTGGATGAACGGATGCAGAAGATAAGGCACATAGATCACAAACCTGTAATGCAATATGATTTATGCAAACAAATATGCAAAGATGCTAACGTGCATGTGTGTGTTGGGGGTATTTCCCCTCCAATTCCAGTGTCAAGGTAGCAAGACATGAGAAACCATAAAGACAATGTTTAGAAAAACCCTCATATATTATCAGAATATCAATCTCAACAAAGTATTACACAACTGTGTTCATTACAACTGAAAAGAGAAAGGAGGATCCCGACCAACATGTCTGGTGGTGATCTCAGCATACAGAGAGTACAAGTAAAGTCAAGTGCGATCACGAGCACAAAAGTCCTCAAACAGCTTCTTGGTGTCTGGGTGATCCGGCCGATCAATCAAGCCCTCTATCAGCAGATCTCTCTTTCTGACCGTTCTCTGGACGTCCTGTACGAAATCTTCCCAGGCCTTGTCTTTATCCTCAGTCTTGGGCCTCTTGGTATCTGCTCAGCGTTGACAATCTTCCAAATTCTTTGTGGCGTCAATCAGTTTGCGCTCCGTATCGTATCGACAGAATGCTTCTGCTTCGAGCTCTTCGTCCTTCAGCTTAACCTGCTCTTCCAGCTGAGTAACCCGTACCTTCAATTCTTCTTCCCGTGCCCTTCTTTTGGCCATAGTAGCATCCCAATGCTCCCTGAACTTAGCTAACTTTGTATAGGCCCTATCCAGCTCTTGTTTCTTGGTAGCCAATACACTGCTTACTGAGTCTACATCCAGCTCCAGCCGCTTCTTAGCTTCAGTCAATTCCGATAAAGTACCCTTCAGATGTTTTACTGCTTCAGCCTGTTGCTTGAAAGAATACCCTTCTTCAATCTTCTCGTGCCGAAGCCGAGCGTTCTCCTTCTCCAGCGTTTCCTTAACCTTTGCTAATTCCTCTTTCTCATCCAACAACTGCTTGTAGATCTGTATATCAATAGTAGTGGGCTCTTCTATTATGGGAGGATATAATGGCTGAACTGTAGGATAGGGCATTAGAGACTTTGTGGCTCGTTCCCGAATCCATTCCACATACGGACCAAGAACTCTATTATCACTTTTGCCCAACAAAGATTTCCCTCTCTTATGAAGGTTCTTCCACGCTCGCTCTAGTCTGATCAACATATCTCCTTCTACTGCCCCAGTAAGATACAAAGATTCCTGTATCTCCTCTGGCTTTGGTGCCTCCCGAAGCGTGTACCCAAACTGCCGGATCAATAAGGAAGGGTTGTAGTTGACACACCCTTTCCTCCCTACCAAAGGAACATTAGGAAATCCCTCTCAGCTATAGATGACATCAGTCCCTAGCATATCCTTATTAACCCAGACAACATCTTTTGAAGTTAAACCCATTAAGCGCTCGGGCCAGCCCAAAGAATCGATAGAAGTAACGAAAGGCCCTGCCTTGGGCATATGGCTAGCAAACCACTTGTATAACAAAGGTGCACAGTAGGAGACATTCTTTCCCCGCCGTTTCTCATTCTTGTAATGAGTGGAATGATAGACATCACCAAGCAAAGTAGGGATTGGGTTCCTTGCAGCCAGAATATGGAAAGCGTCCGTATCGACAAAATCAGGCAGGTTTGGGAACAGCACAATGCCATAAACACATACAGCAAGAATAGCATCAAAAACAACCCAGCAACCCTCTTTGGCATACTCCTGAGACTTCTCCACCAAGACATCTAACGAAAATCCCCATACATCCCCTCTCCTACGCATCTTTCCGGTCAACTCAGACTCTCTTAAGTGCAGAATAGCAGAAAGTTCAGCCAGATCAGGCTTAGCGTCCGTGTGATAGAAAGGCAACTGTTCGCGAACAGGTATATCCAGTAATGCGGAATACTCCTCTAGAGTGGGAGCCAAGACAAAGTCAGGAAATACAAAACACCTAAGCTCAGCGTCGTAAAACTGCAATAAGGTGTAGATACCACTGATCTCGCAAGCCGAGGGCTGGTAAACATAAGTCAGAATCCTCCCATATGTCTTTCTGAAATCTCCCAACACATTCTTCCCAGCAGTAGTGATCAACTCCAATAACAAACTGATATCAGGCGACGGGAATCTGTAGGGTAATACTCTCTTCATGGCTTCCATGTCTACAACTGGGCCAAGACAATCGGAATTGGGATGAAATATGTACCTGCAATACACACACGTTAGTTGGATGCAAGATAGCAATGCAAAGATGCAATATGATAAATGATGCAAACAGGGGATCAAAGGTGTCATGCTGTAGCCTGAAGAGGAACACTCTGTAATATCAAGAACAGAACACCGACAAGGTCAACAGAATCCCATAAAAATAATACTCTGGCCAGAAATCCATCTGAACCTCTGTCTCTGAGAAAACCACCTGATAATATCACTGACCCTCAGACAAGAAATCCATCTGGTACTGATAACACACTGACCGTTGAGCAAAGAAACCCATCTGATAAATACTGAACCAAGGTTTCTGGAGGCCAAGTTTCCAGCAATAACCCAACCCCTCTCATAGGTATGGACCTAATGCACGGACAAAGATATGGCATCCTATGTGGTCATCAACGTCACAGACTTTCACGAGTGACGATACGATACCCAGAAGGTGTGGTATCATCATCTCATGAAGAGGCCTCACTTAGCTGACTTCCAAATGATCGGTCCCCAGAGTCGACAATCCTCACGTCTGGACTCCCCTCATATCCTCAGGACCGGAAAGGAGCACCTCGGAGAGAATCTCGTCTGAGCGCGGATTTCGTAGGGAACTGTGTCTGCTCAGCAAACAGGTTCGTCCACTAATCTCCACAACTATGTCTAGGTGCATACTCAAGCCCAGGTCCGGCTTATCACTCACAGTAACCTCCCTCTCCCCCAGCAATAATAACAATAATATAATGCTGAAAATAAACGCGGAAAGGTAAAGGTACAGGAAAGTAAAACACACTCATATACAACCCTGAAAGGTAAACAAATAAGCGCTAGGATTGACTCGCGTAGGGGATGGGAAACGGTCCCAGCATAAGGGATGGGAAAAGTCCCAAGATGCTATATAGTCCCCAGCAGAGTCGCCAGCTGTTGCTACTGCGAAAATCGGCGCCGGCAAGACAGAAGAGTCGCCACCGTGCGTTATTTATCCCAAAGGAGGAAAAGGAAACACTCAGAGTAAACCTAACGCAAAGACGAGAAAGGTATGGTCATCGCAACCAAAACCTGGATTCCGGAGTCGGTTACGCAAGGGGAAGGTATTAGCACCCCTCACGTCCATCGTACTTGATGGGATCCACGCTTGTTTGTTTGTCTAAAAGGGTGCAAAACAATCTATCTAAGGCTGCTAAATCTAAACGGATGGAAGTGACTCGATAGAGCGTCGCGCTCTAAGCCTACGTATTCTCAAGAGAGAAAGTCAGAGTCAACGTAGTTCGGGAAACTACGGGAAAAGTTTGCTCGCCAAGACTTCGCGTCTTGTGCCTACGTACTCTCAACAAGTATGAGAGATCAAAGCAGTCGTAGTTTGGCTAACTACGGGTAAACAAAGGTGTTCTCGATCACACAGGAGTGAGAGATTACATTGACAATACTAGCGTACGCATTCTAGCAGTTAGGTGTATGCTGCTCGATCCTTGGAGACTTAGGTTACCTGTTTGCGATAGAACGGACGTAGTATGTCATTGGTTTTTTAGAGGTACGGGAACCTACGGGAACCTACGGGAACCTAGAGCTACGGTCTGGTCTCAATTGCACACAGGCAAGAGAAAAGAAGGTTAGTTGTTAGCGGGAAAATCTCGATCGCACAGCAGCGAGAGAAAACATTGGTTAGTTGTTAATGTGCTCGCTAGGATATCACATTCTATGCCTACATATTCTCGCTCAGCACGAGAAATCAGAGCAGATGTAGTTCAGCTAACTACGGGCTCATAGCAAAAAGAACTAAATAGGAAACAGGAAATAATATAAAGAAAGAATTACGGTAAGTAAAAATGCATGAATGCAACACTCAAGCAGAAGGAGGACACCTCAACTTCTAAGCAAGCAAGGCACAAAAGCCACACACCACAAGGCAAGGGAGCTCAGCTTAACCAAATACCCACAAGCGAAAGCCACTCAATAACACACAAGCAGAAGGAGTCAGACACTCAACTTCTCATGCACACAAGCTTATTTCATTCTAAGATGCTCCTAAGCTTGGAAAAATCTATATGAACCCCTAAGTATAATGCAGCACAGCACCACACAAATCAAACAACACAAAGGAAAAGCTAAACTCTAAACAAGACCCTAAGAGAGGAGAGAGGTTCTATCCCAATCTTCAAGCTTCATGACAAGCTTACAAAAGAAAGGAAGCTAAGTGGATAGACCCATAGTGCCTTCCTCAGGAAAGTACTGTGAGGCTTCCACTTAGGAAGTATGCCCCATATGGTTTCACCAGCTGTGAATGGTTTGTATCCCCTCCTCAGGAGAGAACCAAACTCACATGAAGGCTTCCCAAATCATTGGACACTTAAGAAGACCTAAAGATCTAAGTGAACTAAGTGAATAGACCCGTAGTGCCTTCCTCAGGAAAGTACTATGAGGCTTCCCCTTAGGAATCATGTCCCATGTGGCTCAATAGCTGTGAATGGTTTGCATTCCCTCCTCAGGAGAGAACCAAACTCACATGAGGGCTCCAACATCATTGGACACTTAAGAAAAGCCTAGGTGAACTAAGTGAACTAAGTGGGTAGACCCGTAGTGCCTTCCTCAGGAAAGTACTATGAGGCTTCCACTTAGGAATCATGTCCCATGTGGCTCAACAGCTGTGAATGGTTTGCATTCCCTCCTCAGGAGAGAAACAAACTCACATGAAGGCTCCAACATCATTGGACACTTAAGAATAGAGGAGAGAAAAAGGAATGGGAAAATATCATAGTGCCTTCCTCAGGAAAGTACCATGAGCTTCAACCAAACCGAAGGATCTCAACCCTCAAAGACAGAGAGCAAGCTCTCGAGCAAAGGTCTTCAATCCATGCATCCTTGCAAGCTCCAACAAGTCTTCAAAGCATCCTCAAAAGGTCTTCAAAATCACCCAAGCCCAATAGCAACACCAACCCAAAGAAACTAACCCAAAGTCTAAACAGACTAACAACCCAAGATGGCAACACCAAGCACACATCAACTTGTAAAAATCAGATAAAATAGTAAAACTCCTCATAAAATCCTAGGTTAATTTCTAAGGGAACCTAATTATATACCCTATGCCCATATATTCCCCATAACCTAAGCCAAATACTAAATTCCCCAAACTACATTCTTCACTACAACTAGGTGCTTTTGAATTAAATTCTATCCTAAAATTATGTACAAAGTATGTTAACCTAAAATCATATTGAAACTATACTCCTAAAAATATTCTAAGTTTTTAATATGTTTATTCTAACATTTTTCCTACAATTTTATTCTAATATTTCCTAATATTTTTTATTCTAAGGTTTCTTCACATTATCCTAAGGGGAAATCCTAGAGTATATTAATATCTAAACTATACTAATATTTTTTCCTATGATTTTATTCTAAACTCCTAATACAATTCCCAAAAGAATATAATATCTAAACCATATTTATTCTAATAGTTTTCTATATTAAACTAAAGAATTCCCTAAAAGAAGATTAACCTACAATTAATACTATCTCAACATTCTACTTAAACTAAATCCCAAAATGTAATTAAAGTATGACACAAAAATTAAAATACCAATACCACACATTAAACTAAAGCTAAACGCAGGGGATATAGTAATTACAGGGATATGCAGTAGCAAGAATAATAAAGCCCATCCCAATATCAATCAACACACACACAAGGGGGAGGGGGGCGCAGTGAGAAACTCAGGGGAAATACCAGCAAAAACATCGGGCCTAAGGCCCGTCAGCTACAATTTACCTGGGAGGGGGGTGTAACGAAGAACAAGAAGGTATGCGTGGTAAAAACCAACGTTGGGCCTAAACCTGAGCCCACTAATCAATCCAAGCATCAGTAAACAAAACCCTAGCTCCTTCCCAAATTTCCCCACACTGTTCATCACTCCATCAACAAACCCTAACGGCGCAACCCTCTCCCTCTCTCAAACCTCTCTCTCGCTCAGAACCTCTCTATACCAAATCAAACAACAAATCACACAAAACCTTACCCTAAATCTCTTCGCTCCTAATTAATCTTCCCTAGCACAAAGCTCACCAGTTCAATCTCTCGGTTCAAAATCATCTCCATCTCACAAAAACCCCATCGTTCAATCTCTCATTCAGATTATCTTAACCTAATTTCGTTTCACAATCTGACACTCAAACTAACCTAGCTCTTCAGCTACCAAAATAAACTACAAAGTGTAAAAAGTTTGAAGTAAAACCTGGAGACGTGACGAAGACGAGATTGATTTCGAGACGCAACTGATGACGATGGCAAAGCTGAAGACACGTGAAGATCTACGGATCTTGAAGCTGGACGATGAAGATCACTTTGAAGCTTGAACGAAAACCTGCCGATTCGATGAGTTGAACGAACGTCGTTGAAGTGATTTGAAGACTTCTGGCGATGAAGCTGTTTGAAACTGTTGACGAAGAAGCTGTTGTGATGAACGGGTGAAAATATGAACTGCAGATGAATGTTCTTGGCGTTGCTCTTGATTTTTCTGGCGAATTTTTGAAGGAGGTTGAAGAACGGATGAACTGGAAAATCGTGATGATTGATGATGAAGGATACGATGAAGTTTCAGGCGAGATCTTGAGTTTTCCGGTGAGAGGTTGAGGAAGGTTGATGAAGAAGATTGGGAGATTGATGAGTTCACGGCGTGTTTTTTTGCAGTTTCCGGCGGCTTAACGATTTCCGGTGGTACTTACGGTGGCGGAGGGTGGTCCGACGGGCGGCTGCATGGCCGACGATGAGGGAGTGCTAATGGGATCCAGGTGTCATGCGCATGCAGTGAGAGAGGTTGGTGGTTGGACGCGTGGAAGGGAGAGAGGAGAGGAGAAGGCACGTGTGTGAGAAGCTGGCAGAGAGAGAGTTAGTGGGGTGTGAAACGTGGCAAGAGGGAGAGAAAAGAGAGAAGACGTGTGGCAAGCTCATTTATAGGACACTTGGCAATTTCTCTGGGCTTTTCTGAATTGGACTTTGACTGCACCTGGCCCACTAACTTGGACTAAACACGGATTAGACGATGGTTAATGGACAAATTAAGATAAATGACGAATTAATACTGATGAAGACTTAATAAAGGCTGAAAACGAAAATTAACGAACCTAATTAAATGCTAAGACTGAATTAACTACTGATTGGAATTAAGGAACGGATTAAAGGCTAATTAACCTAAAAAAAAAACTCTAAGATAACCCTAATATTATCAATTAAAATCTATTAAATTCCAAAGAAAGCTAATAGATCCAAAATCTATTTAATCTATAAAAAGAAAAAGATCTATTAAAAATCTATACAAATCCTATTTATCTAAAACCCAATTATCATCTACAAACTATATTAAAACTATTAAACTATTACACTATTATTCTAAAACTATAATAAAACTCAATTAAAACCTAGAAAATTCTAATAAGATTCTAAAAGAACAATAAAAGCGAATAAATCCCCTAAAAGGAATGTGAGACCAGACTGGACAAAAATGGTAAACCCCGGACATCAGAAATAACCTGAAAAACCCATAGTGTAAACTGAAAATGCCGAGAAACGCATAATTTCCCAAAAATGAAACCCTGATCATCTGGACTGGTCTGAAACGTCTGATCAGTGAAAACCAGGCTGTAATCCTGACATCATCAGTATGATTTAAAAATGCCATGCATATGGTATGCGAATGCGAATGCGAAAATGATCTGACACGTAAATCCGGAGCGGGAACTGGTTGGTTAAATTTTAGGGTGCAACAAAGAGGGAAGAGGATAATCCATAGTTGAGGAAGAAGAAGTTCTTGCAAGAACTCTCAGGTAAGAGTAGAGTTCTAATTATCTAAGGGTTAACATGACGATGATGGGTAGTGTTGCGGTGAGAATAGGATATCAAATTATTAATTAACTTGAATCGCAAATCTTTGATTCACAACCGATCTTTGATTTATCGGAAGGAAAAGGTCAAAAGAAAGAAAACCTAATTTTTCATCGTAAGAACAATGCGAGGAGAGATCTAGGTAAGGGGTTGGTTATGCCTAGGGAAGGTGTAACACCCTTCTAAACCCCACGGATAATATATACATAATCAGAGTAAAATTAACATGCATTCATCAAAGGGCGTCACACAAAACTTTCACAACATTAAAACCACCTGATATGCTCATCAATACTTCAATATAAAATCATGCTTTAAAGAATTTCACGTTGCATGTAGCAGCGGATTCATTTATATGACAATTTCATAAAAGAAATATTTGCGTTCTTCACATAAAACAACATCACTTAGGCACTACAGCTAACATCATAATTTTCTGATGAATATAAAACACATATCATAGAGTACATAATATACATCTGGAACATAACCCAAGCGATCCCAGTGTTACATGACCAGAGCATGACTCGACCCAACATAATTAAATTACTAAACGGCTACACAATAGCGATCGCGTAACTACGAGCAATACTACTCCTTGATACCTGCACGATGTCATGTAGGACATCATTCCACCAAAAAGGGTGAGAAATTTTATCATAATAATCAATGCATATAATTATATATATAAACAATCATAGAATACACATATTCAACATTTCTCACCACATTTCATTATTACTCAACACATACTTCTAAATTTATATATATTCAAGTAAACAACATGGATAATCATCAAGCATATTCATCATAAACATTTCAAATAGATCTCAGCATCCCACATAACATACACATAATGTGTTTTATTCACCAATTCACTATTACACATTCACAACTCTCATATCAACAATTCACGCTAATAAGCATACTTTCATACCACGATCAAGTATTCACATTTCTCAATTACACAAGTAATGCACATACGCATATTCCACAATTCTCAACATACTTCATCATAACTCATCATATACTTTACAAAGCATACATACATAAACAAATATGGACAATCATCAAACATATCCATAATTCTCATCTTTCCACATAAGCATACACATATGCATACTCTCACACAACAAGCATACATATTCTTGCCATAAGACTCAATGCAACATCAATGCAACTCAATGCTATGTGGTACCAAAACTTGTTATCATTTTTCGGTTTTTACATTTAAACCGGGTTCACCCTTTTAGACCGATAACAACAAGCCTGTCCCCTAGGCTTAAAACCCACCCTTCTATTTTTGGGACAAGCCATTAGTCTCCACGAAACTAGCAAACATTGCCTCTTGACTAAATGATGCATATGCAATCAACCAACAAAAATGCACTTAAGACCGTTCCCGCGTCTTAATCCCATGCATTCAAATAATTTATCCCTTCAAGAATTATAACATGATTGCACACACAACATATTCATAACATTCATCAATGTATTCACTTACCAATATCATCATCACAATATTAAATAATGCACACATATCCATGATATGTTCCCATGCATCTCTCATATTCAAAAGCATACACATAATATGCATTTCACAATATCATGCCAAACGACCATAATCTCATCACAATAATCATGCATTTTCAATCACATTAAGACAATGCATATAATTATTATCAATAGAACACATTTTGTAATCGGTTCCATAATCTAGCATTCACGCCAAAAGGCTACCCACAATACAACAATTCATAGCATAAATCATGCCACTCAGCTAAGGATTAAACACAAATAAGCTAAGCAAAACAACACAGATTGGAACTACAGAGAACAGAAAACTATGTCACATTTGTTATCATTCGCCTGGCGAAGCCATTGGCGAATGCTCGCTGCCCGTACGCCCGGCGAACAAGCTAGCGAAGGCCACTGGGAGTTTACTGGAATTACTCGCCATCCCATTCGCTGGGTTTCATCTGGCGAATCCACTCGCTGCCTCCTTCGCCTGGCGAACAAGCCAATGAAGTCCACTGGGAGCTACTGGAATTGCTCGCCAGCCACTCGCTGGGCTTCGCCTCCACTCGCCTGGCGAAAGCCAGCGAACCTACGAAATCAAAACTCCCATTCTGTCCCAAAGCTCTCCAAACCACCGAAATCACCTGATTCTTGTCAAACCAGTTCCAATAATCTTAGTCAAACTATACCTGACTAATCTACACCATCAATTTCAGTTCCTAACCGATTAAACTTCGATTCTACCGATAAAATCTCTTTGCCCTAAATGGAAAATGGTGGAAACTCACAACAAACCCCAACCCACACATACATAACCATACACATGGATTAAATAACAATGTTTCTCACCCTTACCTTGGTTTAATAGAAGCTTTGAATCGGATCTTGATGATTCTCCAAGCTTTCCTCTTCTCTTCCTCTTTTCTCTTCTTTCTCCTTCTTTCTCTATTCTTTCTCTTTCTTTCTATCTTTCTCTTTTATATTCTTCTATTTCCTTTCTTTCCTTTCTATTATTTTCTTTCCATTCCATTTCTCTTCTCACAATTTATATCTATTAATTCATTTCTCACAAAGTATCTCATCTTATCATTGACTAGAGAATATCTAGTAAATCCATATTATTCTACCAAATAGAATAAATCAGTTAAATCCATTAACTCATATATTTTAAATAAATCCAATGATTCCTTTAAATCAAATAAACCACTTAAACTAAATTAATTAGTACAAATAATTAATTACTGAAAATTGGGTTGTTACAACCCTCCCCCACTTTAGGAATTTCCGTCCTCGAAAATTTTAACTGATTCAAATAGCTCTGGATACGACTCTCGCATCCCAATCTCCCAAATTCAACTCTCTCCCAAACTACCTCCACCCAAGAAATCTCCTTTACCTCGAAGTTGCTTCTCATTCATCAACTTGAACTAGCCATGCCTCAGAAATCAAATTCTCTCTCACTTGTACACCATCCAT
This sequence comes from Lathyrus sativus, assembly GCA_963859935.3. Taxonomy (NCBI): domain Eukaryota; kingdom Viridiplantae; phylum Streptophyta; class Magnoliopsida; order Fabales; family Fabaceae; genus Lathyrus; species Lathyrus sativus. The sequence goes on from OZ012735.1 coordinate 658,427,668, forward strand.
CTGAATCAATGTACCTCCTTAGCTTAGACACATGAATATATCATGTAATCCCCACAAGTGACAGCGGTAAAATAATCTAACATGCTATCTGCCCCACGCTTCCACTGCGCCACTCTGACACAGATCAACAAAACACAGGGTGCTTCCGAGACCTCAAGCTCGACCAACACCTCTTACCAAACAAAGTCTCTTACCATGTTATTCTGAGACGAGAATAATAGCAGTTATTATGGGTAAACTCAATCAACGACAATTAGCTATCCCTTGATCCATCTTGGTCCAACGCATAAGCTCTCAACAAATCCTCTACATACTCAATAGTCCTCTTTGTCTGCCCATCCGCCCACGGATGCTAGACAGAGTTCAACTTCAACATGGCACCCAAAATGTCTGCCACTCTTTCAAAATCCAAATGAAAACTTTGATTCTCATCTGACACAACATTCGACGGCACCTCGTACAACCCCACAACTCCATCGATATACATCTCAGTTAGCTTCAACATAGAATGATTCCTCCTCATTGGTAAGAACTGAGTTAATCTTGTCGATCCCTCCATAATCACCCAAATCGAATCATATCCCTCTAAACTCTTCAGAGAACCCGACACAAAATCCATGGAAATATTCAACAGTTGCCTCCGACCCAACGGTCTCTGACGTTTATTCTTCGACTTCTGACAAGTCTAATTAGCATATACAACCTCGACCACTTCTCTCTTCTTCTATGGTCATCCAAATAATTCCTCAAATTCGGTCACATCTTCCTACTACCCGCATGGATACTCCATCTATCTTAATGTCCTTCTTCCAGAGTACTCTTATCCAACTCACACTATTGGACACACAGACTCTATCACGACATCTCATGTCACCATTTCCATAAATCCGAAATCATCCCTTCGACTTTTATCTATTAACTTTAATTAATCTATTAACCCAAATTAGGATTCCAACCTCCCCGAATCTCATCGAGAATACCAATAGCCAGCCTCCACATACAAAGCTCAACTCCATAAGAGGTTTCTTCACAGACTAAACTCATATCCTAAATTTGCTTAAATCAGTTCCAACTTCCTTACCGTCTTCAATGGTATATACATGCATTTCCAATTCGACATCTCGTTTACCACTTGGTCTCACTCGAGTGGTAATTCAACCAAAACCATACTCCTTCAAAAGTCCCTATTATTCCTCTGCATCATATTCAACTTTCCCAAATCAAACAAATACCTTAAGCTCTTAAGGTCATTAACCATCTCAAATCTCAACTAAACAATTGAGGTTTCCAAACTCCGGTACACACACACAACAGAAACCAACTCTAAGTCACTGGTCAGATAATTCCTCTTTGTACTTTAAATTGCCTTCAAGCATAAATAAAACTCGTTGATGTTGCACTTAACATATCTCTCAATCATATCAACAAGGCATCTCAGAACACAACGAACAGTTCTATCGGACTCGGCAAAACCAATACACGGCTGTTGACAGCTTTCCCAAAACTCTTTGAACTTCCTTCGCAGTAGTACATCACTGCCTCTTCTCTAACATTGATAACTCAAGTTCCCGATGCTCAACATGATCCCCTATACTCTTCGAATATATCCAAATACCATCGGTTACACAACCCTCGACTCACTCCATTAAGTATGGAAAATCCCATGCCAAACAGACACTCAATTGTGAACTTATGGCGAAAACACGAGCCGCACTTTCCGCACTTACCACAAAATCCAAACATATTTCATCAATAAATACTTAATTCGGTATCACTACTTCACCATCACATAGAGCATTGTAAGAACTTCCAACGCTCCTAATCTTGCGTCATTCCGAATTACGGTTCTCCCGTTACGACCAATTCGCGAAAACAATACTTCCACACTTAGAAGGCCATTCGATCACATCTTTAACTCTTGAAATGTTTAAAGGTCTAACTATACCCATTATGTATTTCCACATCTCACTTTCTTTAATAATCATCAGAAGTTACTATCCAAATAGACATATAATACGGAGTTCAATCTCGGACTAGTTTTCGTAACTAAGTCAATCACCAATCCACTTCACGTCCTGGCTGTGAATCACTATCTGGTCAGGGTAATTTCCAGACAACTATAATTAACCGGCAAACCGCCAACTTCCCACTCTCGTTAGCACTCAAAATCCTCATCAAAATTAAACATCTCATCACTGTCTTGCGCCGACTCATCCAAACAATTCTTAAGCACTTGGCTTAACTCCAAACAATTCTCTGCTCACGCCTTTTAAGCTTGTAAGACACGTCCATCCCATCCAACACAATCCCAACTACTATCAACAAGAGATTAAGCGTGATCAGTTCCTCAATTTGTCAATAGACAGACGAAAATCATGATGGAGTACAGACCCTTTTTACCAAACCATAAGAGTGTTAACCACATACTGAGCTACAACTCCACACTTGAATCATCCTGGAGAATCACATCTTCTCCCCCACTTTGATCATTCCCACTTCTGCAGACAAAGGTTAAACAACAAACATGTATCGACAGTGTTTTCACACACATGTCACATACAAGGGAACCAATAACGTTAGACAACTTGGCCGGGCGGACCGACCTGCTCTGATACCACTAATGTAACACCCTTCTAAACCCCACGGATAATATATACATAATCAGAGTAAAATTAACATGCATTCGCCAAAGGGCGTCATGCAAAACTTTCACAACATTTAAAACCACATGATATGCTCATCAATACTTCAATATAAAATCATGCTTTATAGAATTTCACTTTGCATGTAGCAGCGGATTCATTTATATGACAATTTCATAAAAGAAATATTTGTGTTCTTCACATAAATCAACATCACTTAGGCACTACGTCCAACATCATAATTATCTGATGAATATAAAACACATATCATAGAGTACATAATATACATCTGGAACATAACCCAAGCGATCCCAGTGTTACATGAACAGAGCATGACTCGACCCAGCATAATTAAATAACTAAACGGCTACACAATAGCGACCGTGTAACTACGAGCAATACTACTCCTTGATACCTACACGATGTCATGTAGGACATCATTCCAGCAGAAGGGTGAGAAATATTATCATAATAATCAATGCATATATATATATATATATATATATATATATATATATATATATATATATATATATATATATATATATATATATATAATCATAGAATACACATATTCAACATTTCTCACCACATTTCATTATTACTCAACACATACTTCTCAATTTATATATATATTCAAGTAAACAACATGGATAATCATCAAGCATATTCATCATAAACATATCCATAGATCTCAACATCCCACATAACATACACATAATGTGTTTTATTCACCAATTCACTATTACACAATCACAACTCTCATATCAACAATTCACGCTAATAAGCATACTTTCATACCACGATCAAGTATTCACATTTCTCAATTACACAAGTAATGCACATACGCATATTCCACATTTCTCACCATACTTCATCATATACTTTACAAAGCATACATACATAAACAAATATGGACAATCATCAAACATATCCATAATTCTCATCTTTCCACATAAGCATACACATATGCATACTCTCACACAACAAGCATACATATTCTTGCCATAAGACTCAATGCAACATCAATGCAACTCAATGCTATGTGGTACCAACACCTGTTATCATTTTTCGGTTTTTACATTTAAACCGGGTCCACCCTTCTAGACTGATAACAACAAGCCCGTCCCCTAGGCTTCAAACCCACCCTTCTAGGTTTGGGACAAAACATTAGTCTCCACGAAACTAGCAAACATTGCCTCTTGACTAAATGATGCATATGCAATCAACCAACAAAAATGCACTTAAGACCGTTCCCGCGTCTTAATCCCATGCATTCAAATAATTCATCCCTTCAAGAATTATAACATGATTGCACACACAACATATTCATAACATTCATCAATGTATTCACTTACCAATATCATCATCACAAAATCAAACAATGCACACATATCCATGATATGTTCCCATGCATCTCTCATATTCAAAAGCATACACACAATATGCATTTCACAATATCATGCCAAACAGTCATAATCTCATCACAATAATCATGCATTTTCAATCACATTAAGACAATGCATATAATTATTATCAATAGAACACATTTCGTAATCGGTTCCATAATCTAGGATTCACGCCAAAAGGCTACCCACAGTACAACAATTCATAGCATAAATCATGCCACTCACCTAAGGATTAAACACAAATAAGCTAAGCAAAACAACACGGATTGGAATTTCAGAGAACAGAAAACTCTGTCACGTTCGCTACCATTCGCCTGGCGAAGCCATTGGCGAATGCTCGCTGCCCGTTCTCCCAACGAACAAGCTGGCGAAGGGCACTGGGAGTTTACTGGAATTATTCGCCATCACATCCGCTGGAATTCGCCTGGCGAACCCACTCGCTGCCTCCTTCTCCTGGCGAACAAGCCAACGAAGTCCACTAGGAGCTACTGGAATTGCTCGCCAGCCACTCGCTGGGCTTCGCCTCCACTCGCCTGGCGAACCTACGAAATCAAAACTTCCATTCTGTCCCAAAGCTCTCCAAACCACCGAAATCACCTGATTCTTGTCAAACCAGTTCCAATAATCTTAGTCAAACTATACCTGACTAATCTACACCATCGATTTCAGTTCCTAACCGATTAAACTTCGATTCTACCGATAAAATCTCTTTGCCCTAAATGGAAAATGGTGGAAACTCACAACAAACCCCAACCCACACATACATAACCATACACATGGATTAAATAACAATGTTTCTCACCCTTACCTTGGTTTAATAGAAGCTTTGAATCGGATCTTGATGATTCTCCAAGCTTTCCTCTTCTCTTCCTCTTTTCTCTTCTTTCTCCTTCTTTCTCTATTCTTTCTCTTTCTTTCTATCTTTCTCTTTTATATTCTTCTATTTCCTTTCTTTCCTTTCTATTATTTTCTTTCCATTCCAATTCTCTTCTCACAATTTATATCTATTAATTCATTTCTCACAAAGTATCTCATCTTATCATTGACTAGAGAATATCTAGTAAATCCACATTATTCTACCAAATAGAATAAATCAGTTAAATCCATTAACTCATATGTTTTAAATAAGTCCAATGATTCCTTTAAATCAAATAAACCACTTAAACCAAATTAATTAGTACCAATAATTAATTACTGAAAATTGGATTGTTACAGAAGGTATTAGCACCCCAAACTTCTGTGGTGAAAAGAAAGACCTAAGGGTTAGTCCTAGTTTACTCGGAAAGATTCGCATCTTGTGCCTACGTATCCGAGGTAGGGGATGGAGTCAGAGTAATCGTAGTTCCCCTTGAAAGGGAGGTTAGAAACTCCTTGATTGTGGTCAATGTTTCAATGGGGAATAAGCGTTCATATGGAAGCGCTTACGTGGAGTGCGGCGACTCTTATCTCTATGTTGAAAGTGAATTGAATTTAAAAGGTGTAAAGTAGGTATTCCACAACGAGAAACCCTAAAACAGAGTGCGGCGACTCCTTGACCTAATGCTAGGGTAAAGGGTATTTCAGTCCACGGCGGGACACCTAGGCAATTAGGGTTTAGAAAATGGTCAGAGGTTAGGGTTATCGACTCGGCGGTCAAACAGCTAGACCTAATCCTTTGGAAGGGATTTAGCGGTAAATAAAATAATGAAAATACGATTAAGCGGCAGTAGGAAAATACGGGAAATGTACGAAAACAGTAAAGGACATGCAAAGCGATAAATGGCTTATCAAAAATATGTCATGGATTATAGTCTTTTAATTTTCTTTCTTAGTGGGGGAAAAACCAAAAATTTTGTGATGGAGAAGAAAAATAAAATATAAGTTTTTTTTATATCTATTATAGTCTATTGTGTTTTGTGCATAGAGATAAAATAACCTAAATTTTGTGATGGTGAAGAAAAATATTAATTATTTTTAGAAACAATATACCATAAGTAATGTGAATACGTTGAATATAAATATTATTGAGCTTCATTATTTAATTTTAAATATTAGGAATACATATAAATTATGCGTCATTCATTTATAGTCTTTTAACTTAGTTTCTTAAAGGTGAAGAAACCTAAACTTTGGTGATGGAAAAAAAGAAACATATAGGAATGTTTTACATCTATTATAAACTAATACAATGTGATTATCGTGAATAAAAATAATATTGAACTTGATTATTTAAATTTAATTATTACCCGTATATATATATATATATATATATATATATATATATATATATATATATATATATATATATATATATATATATATATATATATATATATATATATATATATATATATATATATATATATATATATATATATATATATATATATATATATATATATATATATATATATATATATATATATATATATATATATATATATATATATATATTACGGGTAATTCGTTTATAGTCTTTTTACTTCGTTTCTTAATGATTGAGTAACCTAAAATATAGTAATGAAGAAGAAAATTATTAAATTTCTTAATATTTAATATACCATAATTCAATATGAATTTGGTAAATATAAATAATTTTGATCTTGAAAATTTAATTTTAATCATTATCCGCATATATAAAATATAGTGCATTCATTTATAGACTTTTAACTTTGTTGCTTTGGGGTGAAGAAACTCAAAATTTGGTGACGGAGAAGAAGTAAAATATTGAAATTTGTTACACATACTATACTATAATACAATGTGAATATAGTGAATAAAAATAAAATTGAACTTGAATATTTAATTTTAGTGATTACCCATATATATAATTTAATTGTCATTCATTTATAGTCTTTTAACTTTGTGGCTTAGTGACGAAGAAACTTGAATTTGGTGATGGAGAAGAAACATATTGAATATATTTACATCTAAAATACCATAATTAAATGTTAAATGGTGAATATTAATAAATTTGAGCTTTATTATTTAATTTAATTATTACCTAAATTTTATGAAATATATGTCATGGATTATAGTCTTTTAATTTTCTTTCTTAGTGGGGAAAATCCTAAAATTTTGTGATGGAGAAGAAAAATAAAGTATAAGTTTTTTTTACATCTATTATAGTCTATTGTGTTTGGTGCTTAGAGATAAAATAATCTAAATTTTATGATGGTGAAGAAAAATATTGTTATTTTTAGAAGCAATATACCATTAGTCAATGTGAATACGTTGAATATAAATAATATTCAGCTTGATTATTTAATTTTAAATATTATGCATATGTATAAATTATGCGTCATTCATTTATAGTATTTTTACTTAGTTTCTTAAAGGTGAAGAAACCTAAACTTTGGTGATGGAGAAGAAAAAAAATATAGAAATGTTTTACATCTATTATAACATAATACAATGTGATTATGGTGAATAAAAATAATATTGAATTTGATTATTTAAATTTAATTATTACCCGTATATATATATATATATATATATATATATATATATATATATATATATATATATATATATATATATATATATATATATATATATATATATATATATATATATATATATATATATATATATATATATATATATATATATATATATATATATATATATATATATATATATATATATATATATATATATATATATATATATATATATATATATATATATATATATATATATATATATATATATATATATATATATATATATATATATATATATATATATATATATATATATATATATATATATACACACACACACACACACATATATATTACGGGTAATTCATTTAGAGTCTTTTAACTTCGTTTCTTAATGATTGAGTAACCGAAAATATACTAATGAAGAAGAAAATTATTAAATTTTTTAATATTTATTATACCATAATTAAATATGAATTTGGTATATATAAAAAATTTCGATCTTGAAAATTTCATTTTAATCATTGTCCGTATATATAAAATATAGCGCATTCATTTATAGTCTTTTAACTTTGTTACTTTGGGGTTAATAAACCCAAAATTTGGTGACGGAGAAGAAGTAAAATATTGAAATCTGTTACACAAATATACTATAATACAATGTGAATATGGTGAATAAAAATAAAATTGAACTTGAATATTTAACTTTAGTGATTACCCATATATATAATATAATTGTCATTCATTTATAGTCTTTTAACTTTGTGGCTTAGTGACGAAGAAACTTGAATTTGGTGATGGAGAAGAAACATATTGAATATATTTACATCTAAAATACCATAAATAAATATTAAATGGTGAATATTAATAAATTTGAGCTTTATTATTTAATTTAATTATTACCTAGATTTTATAAAATATATGTCATGGATTATAGTCTTTTAATTTTCTTTCTTAGTGGGGAAAATCCTAAAATTTTGTGATGGAGAAGAAATATAAAATATATGCTTTTTTTTACATCTATTATAGTTTATTGTGTTTGGTGCTTAGAGATAAAATAACCTAAATTTTGTGATGGTTAAGAAAAATATTGATTATTTTTAGAAGCAATATACCATAAGTCAATGTGAACAGGTTGGATATAAATATTATTCAGCTTGATTATTTAATTTTAAATATTAGGAATACGTATAAATTATGCGTCATTCATTTATAGTCTTTTAACTTAGTTTTGTTAAAGATGAAGAAACCTAAACTTTGGTGATGGAGAAGAAGAAAAATATAGAAATGTTTTACATCTATTATACCATAATACAATGTAAGTATGGTGAATAAAAATAATATTGAACTTGATTATTTAAATTTAATTATTACCCGTATATATATATATATATATATATATATATATATATATATATATATATATATATATATATATATATATATATATATATATATATATATATATATATATATATATATATATATATATATATATATATATATATATATATATATATATATATATATATATATATATATATATATATATATATATATATATATATATATATATATATATATATATATATATATATATATATATTTATATATATATATATATATATATATATATATATATATATATATATATATATATATTACGGGTAATTCATTTATTGTCTTTTAACTTCATTTCTTAATGATTGAGTAACCTAAAATATAGTAATGATGAAGAAAATTATTAAATTTTTTAATATTTAATATACCATAATTCAATATGAATTTGGTAAATATAAATAATTTTGATCTTGAAAATTTAATTTTAATCATTATCCGTATATATAAAATATAGTGCACTCATTTATAGACTTTTAATTCGTTTCTTCGGAGTAAAGAAACTCAAAATTTGGTGACGGAGAAGAAGTAAAATATTGAAATCTGTTACACATACTATACTATAATACAATGTGAATATGGTGAATAAAAATAAAATTGAACTTGAATATTTAACTTTAGTTATTACCCATATATATAATTTAATTGTCATTCATTTATAGTGTTTTAACTTTGTGGCTTAGTGACGAAAAAACTTGAATTTGGTGATGGAGAAGAAACATATTGAATATATTTACACCTATAATACCATAATTAAATGTTAAATGGTGAATATTAATAAATTTGAGCTTTATTATTTAATTTAATTATTACCTATATTTTATGAAATATATGTCATGGATTATAGTCTTTTATTTTTCTTTCTTAGTGGGGAAAATCCTAAAATTTTGTGATGGAGAAGAAAAATAAAATATAAGTTTTTTTTACATCTATTATAGTCTATTGTGTTTGGTGCTTAGAGATAAAATAACCAAAACTTTGTGATGGTGAAGAAAAATATTGTTATTTTTAGAAGCAATATACCATTAGTCAATGGGAATACGTTGAATATAAATAATATTCAGCTTGATTATTTAATTTTAAATATTAGGAATACGTATAAATTATGCGTCATTCATTTATAGTCTTTTAACTTAGTTTCTTAAAGGTGAAGAAACCTAAACTTTGGTGATGAAGAAGAAGAAAAATATAGAAATGTTTTACATCTATTGTACCATAATACAATGTAATTATGGTGAATAAAAATAATATTGAACTTGATTATTTAAATTTAATTATTACCCGTATATATATATATATATATATATATATATATATATATATATATATATATATATATATATATATATATATATATATATATATATATATATATATATATATATATATATATATATATATATATATATATATATATATATATATATATATATATATATATATATATATATATATATATATATATATATATATATATATATATATATATATATATATTACGGGTAATTCATTTATAGTCTTTTAACTTCGTTTCTTAATGATTGAGTAACCTAAAATATTGTAATAAAGAAGAAAAATTTTCAATTTTTTAATATTTAATATACTATAATTCAATATGAAATTGGTAAATATAAATAATTTTGATCTTGAAATTTTAACTTTAATCATTATCCGTATATATAAAGTATAGTGCATTCATTTATAGTGTTTTAACTTTGTTGCTTTGGGGTGAAGAAACACAAAATATGGTGACGAAGAAAAAGTAAAATATTGAAATCTGTTACACATACTATACAATAATACAATGTGAATATGGTGAATAAAAATAAAATTGAGCTTGAATATTTAATTTTAGGGATTACCCGTATATATAATTTTATTGTCATTCATTTATAGTCTTTTAACTTTGTGGCTTAGTGACGAAGAAACTTGAATTTGGTGATGGAGAATAAACATATTGAATATATTTACATCTAAAATACCATAATTAAATGTTAAATGGTGAATATTAATAAATTAGAGTTTTATTATTTAATTTAATTGTTACCTAAATTTTATGAAATATATGTCATGGATTAAAGTCTTTTAATTTTCTTTCTTAGTGGGGAAAATCCTAAAATTTTGTGATGGAGAAGAAACATAAAATATAAGTTTTTTTTTACATCAATTATACTCTATTGTGTTTGGTTCTTAGAGATAAAATAACCTAAATTTTGTGATGGTGAAGAAAAATATTGATTATTTTTGGAAGCAATATAACATAAGTCAACGTGAATACGTTGAATAGAAATAATATTCAGTTTGATTATTTAATTTTAAATATTAGGAATAAATATAAATTATGTGTCATTCATTTATAGTCTTTTAACTTAGTTTTTTAAAGATGAAGAAACCTAAACTTTGGTGATGGAGAAGAAGAAAAATATAGAAATGTTTTACATCTATTATACCTTCATTACTATATTTTAGGTTACTCAATAACTAACAAACAAAGTTAAAAGACTATAAATGAATTACCTGTATTATATATATATTGGTAATAATTAAATTTAAATAATCAAGTTCAATATTATTTTTGTTCACCATAATCACATTGTATTATGGTATAATAGATGTAAAAGATTTATATATTTTTCTTCTTCTCCATCACCAAAGTTTAGATTTCTTCACCTTTAAGAAACTAAGTCAAAATAATATAAATGAATGAACCATAATTAATACGTATGCATAATATTTAAAAGTATACAATCAACCTAAATATTATTTAAATTCACCGTATTCACATTGACTTATGGTATATTGCATTTAAAAATATTCATTATTTTCATTCACCATCACAAAGATTTGGTTGTCTTATCTTTAAGCACCAAACACAAAAGACTATAACAGATGTAAAAAAATTTAAATTTTATTTTTCTTCTCCGTCACAAAATTTTAGGTTTTTGTCCACTAAGAAAAAAACATTAAAAGACTATAATCCATGACATATATTTCATAAAATATAGGTAATAATTAAGTTAATTAATAAAACTAAAATTTATTTATATTAAGCATTTAAAATTTATAAACGGTATTTTAGATGTAAATATATTCAATATGTTTCTTCTCCATCACCAAACTTCATGTTTATTCGTCACTAAGCCAAAAAAGTAAAAGAATATAAATGAATGACAAATAAATTATATATATGGGTAATCACTAAAGTTAAATATTCAAGTTCAATTTTATTTTTAATCACCATATTCACATTGTATTATAGTATAATATGTGTAAAAGATTTCAATATTTTACTTCTTCTCCGTCACCAAATTTTGGGTTTTTTCACCACAAAGCAACAAAGTTAAAAGACTATAAATGAATGCACTATATTTTATATATACGTATAATGATTAAAATTAATTTTCAAGCTCAAAATTATTTATATTTATCATATTCATATTGAATTATGGTATATTAAATATTTAATATTTTAATATTTTTCTTCTTCATTACTATATTTTAGGTTACTCAATAATTAAGAAATAAAATTAAAAGACTATAAATTAATTACTTGTATTATATATATATATATATATATATATATATATATATATATATATATATATATATATATATATATATATATATATATATATATATATATATATTGGTAATAATTAAATTTAAATAATCAAGTTCCATATTATTTTTATTTACCATAATCACATTGTATTAGGTATAATAGATGGAAAAGATTTATATATTTTTCTTCTTCTCCATCACCAAAGTTTAGATTTATTCACCTTTAATAAACTAAGTTAAAAGAATATAAATGAATGACCCATAATTAATACGTATGCATATTATTTAAATTTATACAATCAACCTCAATATTATTTATATTCAACGTATTCACATTGACTTATGATATATTGCTTTTAAAAATATTCATTATTTTCATTCGCCATCACAAAGATTTGGTTATCTTATCTCTAAGCACCAAACACAAAAGACTATAACAGATGTAAAAAGAAATTTATATTTTATGTTTCCTTTCCATTACAAAATTTTCGATTTTTCTCCACTAAGAAAAAACATTAAAAGACTATAATCCATGACATATATTTCATAAAATTTAGGTAATAATTAATTTAAATAATAAAGCTATAATTTATTTATATTAACCATTTAAAATTTAATTATGGTATTTTAGATATAAATATATTCAATATGTTTCTTCTCCATCACCAAACTTCATGTTTCTTCGTCACTAAGCCACAAAGTTAAAAGACTATAAATGAATGACAAATAAATTATATATATGGGTAATCACTAAAGTTAAATATTCAAGTTCAATTTTATTTTTATTCACCATATTCACATTGTATTATAGTATAATATGTGTAAAAGATTTCAATATTTTACTTCTTCTCCGTCACCAAATTTTGGGGTTTCTTCACCATAAAGCAACAAAGTTAAAAGACTATAAATGAATGCACTATATTTTATATATACGTATAATGATTAAATTAATTTTCAAGCTCAAAATTATTTTTATTTACCATATTCATATTGAATTATGGTATATTAAATATTTAATATTTTAATATTTTTCTTCTTCATTACTATATTTTAGGTTACTCAATAACTAAGAAACAAAGTTAAAAGACTATAAATAAATTACATGTATTATATATATATATATATATATATATATATATATATATATATATATATATATATATATATATATATATATATATATATATATATATATATATATATATATATATATATATATATATATATATATATATATATATATATATATATATATATATATATATATATATATATATATATATATATATATATATATATATATATATATATATATATATATATATATATATATATATATATATATATATATATATATATATATATATATATATATATATATATATATATATATTGGTAAGAATTAAATTTAAATAATCAAGTTCAATATTATTTTTATTCACCATAATTACATTGTATTATGGTATAATAGATGTAAAAGATTTATATATTTTTCTTCTTCTCCATCACCAAAGTTTAGATTTCTTCACATTTAAGAAACTAAGTTAAAAGAATATAAATGAATGACCCATAATTAATACGTATGCATAATATTTAAAATTAAATAATCAAGCTCAATATTATTTATATTCGACGTATTCACATTGACTTATGGTATATTGCTTTTAAAAATATTCATTATTTTCATTCACCATCACAAAGATTTGTTTATCTTTTCTCTAAGCACCAAACACAATAGACTATAATAGATGTAAAAAAAATTTATATTTTATTTTTCTCCTCGATCAAAAATTTTAGGTTTTTCTCCACTAAGAAAAAACATTAAAAGATTATAATCCATGACAAATATTTCATAAAATATAGGTAATAATTAAATTAAATAATAAATCTATAATTTATTTATATTAACCATTTAAAATTTAATTATGGTATTTTAGATGTAAATATTTTCAATATGTTTCTTCTCCATCACCAAACTTCATGTTTCTTCGTCACTAAGCCCCAAAGTTAAAAGACTATAAATGAATGACAAATAAATTATATATATGGGTAATCACTAAAGTTAAATATTCAAGTTCAATTTTATTTTTATTCACCATATTCACATTGTATTATAGTATAATATGTGTAAAAGATTTCTATATTTTACTTCTTCTCCGTCACCAAATTTTGGGTTTCTTCACCACAAAGCAACAAAGTTAAAAGACTATAAATGAATGCACTATATTTTATATATACGTATAATGATTAAAATTAATTTTCAAGCTCAAAATTATTTTTATTTACCATATTCATATTGAATTATGGTATATTAAATATTTAATATTTTAATATTTTTCTTCTTCATTACTATATTTTAGGTTACTCAATAACTAAGAAACAAAGTTAAAAGACTATAAATAAATTACCTGTATTATATATATTTATATATATATATATATATATATATATATATATATATATATATATATATATATATATATATATATATATATATATATATATATATATATATATATATATATATATATGTATTGGTAATAATTAAATTTAAATAATCAAGTTCAATATTATTTTTATTCACCATAATCACATTGTATTATGGTATAATAGATGTAAAAGATTTATATATTTTTCTTCTTCTCCATCACCAAAGTTTAGATTTGTTCACCTTTAATAAAATAAGTTAAAAGAATATAAATGAATGACCCATAATTAATATGTATGCATAATATTTAAAATTATACAATCAACCTCAATATTATTTATATTCAACGTATTCACATTGATTTATGGTATATTGCATTTAAAAATATTCATTATTTTCATTCGCCATCACAAAGATTTGGTTATCTTATCTGTAAGCACCAAACACAAAAGACTATAACAGATGTAAAAAAAAATTTATATTTTATTTTTCCTCTCCATTAAAAAATTTTCGGTTTTTCTCCACTAAGAAAAAACATTAAAAGACTATAATCCATGACATATATTTCATAAAATTTAGGTAATAATTAATTTAAATAATAAAGCTATAATTTATTTATATTAACCGTTTAAAATTTAATTATGGTATTTTAGATGTAAATATATTCAATATGTTTCTTCTCCATCACCAAACTTCATGTTTCTTCGTCACTAAGCCACAAAGTTAAAAGACTATAAATGAATGACAAATAAATTATATATATGGGTAATCACTAAAGTTAAATATTTAAGTTCAATTTTATTTTTATTCACCATATTCACATTGTATTATAGTATAATATGTGTAAAAGATTTCAATATTTTACTTCTTCTCCGTCACCAAATTTTGGGTTTCTTCACCACAAAGCAACAAAGTTAAAAGACTATAAATGAATGCACTATATTTTATATATACGTATAATGATTAAAATTAATTTTCAAGCTCTAAATTATTTTTATTTACCATATTCATATTGAATTATGGTATATTAAATATTTAATATTTTTATATTTTTCTTCTTCATTACTATATTTTAGGTTACTCAATAACTAAGAAACAAAGTTAAAAGACTATAAATAAATTACCTGTATTATATATATTTTATATATATATATATATATATATATATATATATATATATATATATAATATATATATATATATATATATATATATATATATGTATATATATATAGTATATATATATATATATATATATTGGTAATAATTAAATTTAAATAATCAAGTTCCATATTATTTTTATTTACCATAATCAAATTTGTATTAGGTATAATAGATGGAAAAGATTTATATATTTTTTCTTCTTCTCCATCACCAAAGTTTAGATTTATTCACCTTTAATAAACTAAGTTAAAAGAATATAAATGAATGACCCATAATTAATACGTATGCATATTATTTAAATTTATACAATCAACCTCAATATTATTTATATTCAACGTATTCACATTGACTTATGGTATATTGCTTTTTAAAAATATTCATTATTTTCATTCGCCATCACAAAGATTTGGTTATCTTATCTCTAAGCACCAAACACAAAAGACTATAACAGATGTAAAAGAAATTTATATTTTATGTTTCCTTTCCATTACAAAATTTTCGATTTTTCTCCACTAAGAAAAAACATTAAAAGACTATAATCCAGGACATATATTTCATAAAATTTAGGTAATAATTAATTTAAATAATAAAGCTATAATTTATTTATATTAACCAGTTAAAATTTAATTATGGTATTTTAGATATAAATATATTCAATATGTTTCTTCTCCATCACCAAACTTCATGTTTTCTTCGTCACTAAGCCACAAAGTTAAAAAGACTATAAATGAATGACAAATAAATTATATATATGGGTAATCACTAAAGTTAAATATTCAAGTTCAATTTTATTTTTAATCACCATATTCACATTGTATTATAGTATAATATGTGTAAAAGATTTCAATATTTTACTTTTCTTTCTCCGTCACCAAATTTTGGGTTTTTTCACCACAAAGCAACAAAGTTAAAAGACTATAAATGAATGCACTATATTTTATATATACGTATAATGATTAAAATTAATTTCAAGCTCAAAATTATTTATATTTATCATATTCATATTGAATTATGGTATATTAAATATTTAATATTTTAATATTTTTCTTCTTCATTACTATATTTTAGGTTACTCAATAATTAAGAAATAAAATTAAAAGACTATAAATTAATTACTTGTATTATATTATATATATATATATATATATATATATATATATATATATATATATATATATATATATATATATATATATATATATATATATATATATATATATATTATATATATATATATATATATATATATATATATATATTGGTAATAATTAAATTTAAATAATCAAGTTCCATATTATTTTTATTTACCATAATCACATTGTATTAGGTATAATAGATGGAAAAGATTTATATATTTTTCTTCTTCTCCATCACCAAAGTTTAGATTTATTCACCTTTAATAAACTAAGTTAAAAGAATATAAATGAATGACCCATAATTAATACGTATGCATATTATTTAAATTTATACAATCAACCTCAATATTATTTATATTCAACGTATTCACATTGACTTATGATATATTGCTTTTAAAAATATTCATTATTTTCATTCGCCATCACAAGATTTGGTTATCTTATCTCTAAGCACCAAACACAAAAGACTATAACAGATGTAAAAAGAAATTTATATTTTATGTTTCCTTTCCATTACAAAATTTTCGATTTTTCTCCACTAAGAAAAAACATTAAAAGACTATAATCCATGACATATATTTCATAAAATTTAGGTAATAATTAATTTAAATAATAAAAGCTATAATTTATTTATATTAACCATTTAAAATTTAATTATGGTATTTTAGATATAAATATATTCAATATGTTTCTTCTCCATCACCAAACTTCATGTTTCTTCGTCACTAAGCCACAAAGTTAAAAGACTATAAATGAATGACAAATAAATTATATATATGGGTAATCACTAAAGTTAAATATTCAAGTTCAATTTTATTTTTATTCACCATATTCACATTGTATTATAGTATAATATGTGTAAAAGATTTCAATATTTTACTTCTTCTCCGTCACCAAATTTTGGGTTTCTTCACCATAAAGCAACAAAGTTAAAAGACTATAAATGAATGCACTATATTTTATATATACGTATAATGATTAAATTAATTTTCAAGCTCAAAATTATTTTTATTTACCATATTCATATTGAATTATGGTATATTAAATATTTAATATTTTAATATTTTTCTTCTTCATTACTATATTTTAGGTTACTCAATAACTAAGAAACAAAGTAAAAGACTATAAATAAATTACATGTATTATATATATATATATATATATATATATATATATATATATATATATATATATATATATATATATATATATATATATATATATATATATATATATATATATTGGTAAGAATTAAATTTAAATAATCAAGTTCAATATTATTTTTATTCACCATAATTACATTGTATTATGGTATAATAGATGTAAAAGATTTATATATTTTTCTTCTTCTCCATCACCAAAGTTTAGATTTCTTCACATTTAAGAAACTAAGTTAAAAGAATATAAATGAATGACCCATAATTAATACGTATGCATAATATTTAAAATTAAATAATCAAGCTCAATATTATTTATATTCGACGTATTCACATTGACTTATGGTATATTGCTTTTAAAAATATTCATTATTTTCATTCACCATCACAAAGATTTGTTTATCTTATCTCTAAGCACCAAACACAATAGACTATAATAGATGTAAAAAAAAATTTATATTTTATTTTTCTTCTCGATCAAAAATTTTAGGTTTTTCTCCACTAAGAAAAAACATTAAAAGATTATAATCCATGACAAATATTTCATAAAATATAGGTAATAATTAAATTAAATAATAAATCTATAATTTATTTATATTAACCATTTAAAATTTAATTATGGTATTTTAGATGTAAATATATTTCAATATGTTTCTTCTCCATCACCAAACTTCATGTTTCTTCGTCACTAAGCCCCAAGTTAAAAGGACTATAAATGAATGACAAATAAATTATATATATGGGTAATCACTAAAGTTAAATATTCAAGTTCAATTTTATTTTTATTCACCATATTCACATTGTATTATAGTATAATATGTGTAAAAGATTTCTATATTTTACTTCTTCTCCGTCACCAAATTTTGGGTTTCTTCACCACAAAGCAACAAAGTTAAAAGACTATAAATGAATGCACTATATTTTATATATACGTATAATGATTAAAATTAATTTTCAAGCTCAAAATTATTTTTATTTACCATATTCATATTGAATTATGGTATATTAAATATTTAATATTTTAATATTTTTCTTCTTCATTACTATATTTTAGGTTACTCAATAACTAAGAAACAAAGTTAAAAGACTATAAATAAATTACCTGTATTATATATATTTATATATATATATATATATATATATATATATATATATATATATATATTATATTGGTAATAATTAAATTTAAATATCAAGTTCAATATTATTTTTATTCACCATAATCACATTGTATTATGGTATAATAGATGTAAAAGAATTTATATATTTTTCTTCTTCTCCATCACCAAAGTTTAGATTTGTTCACCTTTAATAAAATAAGTTAAAAGAATATAAATGAATGACCCATAATTAATATGTATGCATAATATTTAAAATTATACAATCAACCTCAATATTATTTATATTCAACGTATTCACATTGATTTATGGTATATTGCATTTAAAAAATATTCATTATTTTCATTCGCCATCACAAAGATTTGGTTATCTTATCTCTAAGCACCAAACACAAAAGACTATAACAGATGTAAAAAAAAATTTATATTTTATTTTTTCCCTCTCCATTAAAAAATTTTCGGTTTTTCTCCACTAAGAAAAAACATTAAAAGACTATAATCCATGACATATATTTCATAAAATTTAGGTAATAATTAATTTAAATAATAAAGCTATAATTTATTTATATTAACCATTTAAAATTTAATTATGGTATTTTAGATGTAAATATATTCAATATGTTTCTTCTCCATCACCAAACTTCATGTTTCTTCGTCACTAAGCCACAAAGTTAAAAGACTATAAATGAAGGACAAATAAATTATATATATGGGTAATCACTAAAGTTAAATATTCAAGTTCAATTTTATTTTTATTCACCATATTCACATTGTATTATAGTATAATATGTGTAAAAGATTTCAATATTTTACTTCTTCTCCGCCACCAAATTTTGGGTTTCTTCACCACAAAGCAACAAAGTTAAAAGACTATAAATGAATGCACTATATTTTATATATACGTATAATGATTAAATTAATTTTCAAGCTCTAAATTATTTTTATTTACCATATTCATATTGAATTATGGTATATTAAATATTTAATATTTTAATATTTTTCTTCTTCATTACTATATTTTAGGTTACTCAATAACTAAGAAACAAAGTTAAAAGACTATAAATAAATTACCTGTATTATATATATATATATATATATATATATATATATATATATATATATATATATATATATATATATATATATATATATATATATATATATATATATATATATATATATATATATATATATATATATATATATATATATATATATATATATATATTGGTAATAATTAAATTTAAATAATCAAGTTCAATATTATTTTTGTTCACCATAATCACATTGTATTATGGTATAATAGATGTAAAAGATTTATATATTTTTCTTCTTCTCCATCACCAAAGTTTAGATTTCTTCACCTTTAAGAAACTAAGTTAAAATAATATAAATGAATTAACCATAATTATTACGTTTGCATTATATTTAAAATTAAATAATCAAGCTCAATATTATTTATATTCAACATATTCATATTGACTTATGGTATATTGCTTTTAAAATATTCATTATTTTCATTCACCATCACAAAGATTTGGTTATCTTATCTCTAAGCACCAAACACAAAAGACTATAACAGATGTAAAAAAATTTATATTTTATTTTTCTTCTCCATCAAAAAATTTTAGGTTTTTATCCACTAAGAAAAAACATTAAAAGACTATAATCCATGACATATATTTCATAAAATATAGGTAATTATTAAGTTAAATAATAAAACTAAATTTTATTTATATTAACCATTTAAAATTTATATAGGGTATTTTAATGTAAATATATTCAATATGTTTCTTCTCCATCACCAAACTTCATGTTTCTTCGTCACTAAGCCACAAAAGTAAAAGACTATAAATGAATGACAAAATAAATTATATATATGGGTAATCACTAAAGATAATATTCAAGTTCAATTTTATTTTTATTCACCATATTCACATTGTATTATAGTATAATATGTGTAAAAGATTTCTATATTTTACTTCTTCTCCGTCACCAATTTTTGGGTTTCTTCACCACAAAGCAACAAAGTTAAAAGACTATAAATGAATGCACTATATTTTATATATACGTATAATGATTAAAATTAATTTTCAAGCTCAAAATTATTAATATTTACCATATTAATATTGAATTATGGTATATTAAATATTTAATATTTTAATATGTTTCTTCTTCATTACTATATTTTAGGTTACTCAATAACTAATAAACAAAGTTAAAAGACTATAAATAAATTACATGTATTATATATAATATATATATATATATATATATATATATATATATATATATATATATATATACTATATATATATATATATATATATATATATATATATATATATATATATATATATATATATATATATATATATATATATATATATATATATATATATATATATATATATATATATGGTAATAATTGAATTTAAATAATCAAGTTCAATATTCTTTTTGTTCACCATAATCACATTGTATTATGGTATAATAGATGTAAAAGATTTATATATTTTTCTTCTTCTCAATCACCAAAGTTTAGATTTCTTCACCTTTAAGAAACTAAGTTAAAATAATATAAATGAATGAACCATAATTAATACGTTTGCATAATATTTAAAATTAAATAATCAAGCTCAATATTATTTATATTCAACGTATTCATATTGACTTATGGTATATTGCTTTTTAAAATATTCATTATTTTCATTCACCATCACAAAGATTTGGTTATCTTTTCTCTAAGCACCAACACAAAAGACTTTAACAGATGTAAAACAAAGTATATTTTATTTTTCTTCTCCATCAAAAAATTTTAGGTTTTTCTCCACTAAGAAAAAACATTAAAAGACTATAATCCATGACATATATTTCATAAAATATAGGTAATAATTAATTTAAATAATAAAACTAAAATTTATTTATATTAACCATTTAAAATTTATATAGGGTATTTTAGATGTAAATATATTCAATATGTTTCTTCTCCATCACCAAATTTCATGTTTATTCGTCACTAAGCCACAAAAGTAAAAGACTATGAATGAATGACAAATAAATTATATATATGGGTAATCACTAAAGTTAAATATTCAAGTTCAATTTATTTTTATTCACCATATTCACATTGTATTATAGTATAATATGTGTAAAAGATTTCAATATTTTACTTCTTCTCCGTCACCAAATTTTGGGTTTCTTCACCACGAAGCAACAAAGTTAAAAGACTATAAATGAATGCACTATATTTATATATACGTATAATGATTAAAATTAATTTTCAAGCTCAAAATTATTTATATTTTCCATATTCATATTGAATTATGGTATATTAAATATTTAATATTTTAATATGTTTCTTCCTTCATTACTATATTTTAGGTTACTCAATAACTAATAAACAAAGTTAAAAGACTATAAATAAATTACCTGTATTATATATATATATATATATATATATATATATATATATATATATATATATATATATATATATATATATATATATATATATATATATATATATATATATATATATATATATATATATATGTATATATATATATATATATATATATATATATATATATATATATATATATATATATATATATATTGGTAATAATTAAATTTAAATAATCAAGTTCAATATTATTTTTGTTCACCATAATCACATTGTATTATGGTATAATAAATATAAAAGATTTATATATTTTTCTTCTTCTCCATCACCAAAGTTTAGATTTCTTCACCTTTAAGAAACTAAGTTAAAATAATATAAATGAATTAACCATAAATATTACGTTTGCATTATATTTAAAATCAAATAATCAAGCTCAATATTATTTATATTCAACATATTCATATTGACTTATGGTATATTGCTTTTTAAAATATTCATTATTTTCATTCACCATCACAAAGATTTGGTTATCTTATCTCTAAGCACCAAACACAAAAGACTATAACAGATGTAAAAAAATTTATATTTATTTTTCTTCTCCATCAAAAAATTTTAGGTTTTTGTCCACTAAGAAAAAACATTAAAAGACTATAATCCATGACATATATTTCATAAAATATAGGTAATTATTAAGTTAAATAATAAAACTAAATTTTATTTATATTAACCATTTAAAATTTATATAGGGTATTTTAATGTAAATATATTCAATATGTTTCTTCTCCATCACCAAACTTCATGTTTCTTCGTCACTAAGCCACAAAAGTAAAAGACTATAAATGAATGACAAATAAATTATATATATGGGTAATCACTAAAGATAATATTCAAGTTCAATTTTATTTTTATTCACCATATTCACATTGTATTATAGTATAATATGTGTAAAAGATTTCTATATTTTACTTCTTCTCCGTCACCAAATTTTGGGTTTCTTCACCACAAAGCAACAAAGTTAAAAGACTATAAATGAATGCACTATATTTATATATACGTATAATGATTAAAATTAATTTTCAAGCTCAAAATTATTAATATTTACCATATTAATATTGAATTATGGTATATTAAATATTTAATATTTTAATATGTTTCTTCTTCATTACTATATTTTAGGTTACTCAATAACTAATAAACAAAGTTAAAAGACTATAAATAAATTACATGTATTATATATATATATATATATATATACTATATATATATATATATATATATATATATATATATATATATATATATATATATATATATATATATATATATATATATATATATATATATATATATATATATTGGTAATAATTGAATTTAAATAATCAAGTTCAATATTCTTTTTGTTCACCATAATCACATTGTATTATGGTATAATAGATGTAAAAGATTTATATATTTTTCTTCTTCTCAATCACCAAAGTTTAGATTTCTTCACCTTTAAGAAACTAAGTTAAATAATATAAATGAATGAACCATAATTAATACGTTTGCATAATATTTAAAATTAAATAATCAAGCTCAATATTATTTATATTCAACGCATTCATATTGACTTATGGTATATTGCTTTTTAAAATATTCATTATTTTCATTCACCATCATAAAGATTTGGTTATCTTATCTCTAAGCACCAAACACAAAAGACTATAACAGATGTAAAACAAAGTATATTTTATTTTTCTTCTCCATCAAAAAATTTTATGTTTTTCTCCACTAAGAAAAAACATTAAAAGACTATAATCCATGACATATATTTCATAAAATATAGGTAATAATTAATTTAAATAATAAAACTAAAATTTATTTATATTAACCATTTAAAATTTATATAGGGTATTTTAGATGTAAATATATTCAATATGTTTCTTCTCCATCACCAAATTTCATGTTTATTCGTCACTAAGCCACAAAAGTAAAAGACTATGAATGAATGACAAATAAATTATATATATGGGTAATCACTAAAGTTAAATATTCAAGTTCAATTTTATTTTTATTCACCATATTCACATTGTATTATAGTATCATATGTGTAAAAGATTTTAATATTTTACTTCTTCTCCGTCACCAAATTTTGGGTTTCTTCACCACAAAGCAACAAAGTTAAAAGACTATAAATGAATGCACTATATTTTATATATACGTATAATGATTAAAATTAATTTTCAAGCTCCAAATTATTTATATTTACCATATTCATATTGAATTATGGTATATTAAATATTTAATATTTTAATATGTTTCTTCCTCATTACTATATTTTAGGTTACTCAATAACTAATAAACAAAGTTAAAAGACTATAAATAAATTACCTGTATTTTATATATATATATATATATATATATATATATATATATATATATATATATATATATATATATATATATATATATATTATATATATATATATATATATATATATATATATATATATATATATATATATATATATATATATATATATATATATATATATATATTGGTAATAATTGAATTTAAATAATCAAGTTCAATATTATTTTTGTTCACCATAATCACATTGTATTATGGTATAATAGATGTAAAATATTTATATATTTTTCTTCTTCTCCATCACCAAAGTTTAGATTTCTTCACCTTTAAGAAACTAAGTTAAAATAATATAAATGAATTAACCATAATTAATACGTTTGCATTATATTTAAAATTAAATAATCAAGCTCAAATATTATTTATATTCAACATATTCATATTGACTTATGGTATATTGCTTTTAAAATATTCATTATTTTCATTCACCATCACAAAGATTTGGTTATCTTATCTCTAAGCACCAAACACAATAGACTATAACATATGTTAAAAAATTTATATTTATTTTTCTTCTCCATCAAAAAATTTTAGGTTTTTGTCCACTAAGAAAAAACATTAAAAGACTATAATCCATGACATATATTTCATAAAATATAGGTAATAATTAAGTTAAATAATAAAACTAAATTTTATTTATATTAACCATTTAAAATTTATATAGGGTATTTTAGATGTAAATATATTCAATATGTTTCTTCTCCATCACCAAACTTCATGTTTCTTCGTCACTAAGCCACAAAGTTAAAAGACTATAAATGAATGACAAATAAATTATATATATGGGTAATCACTAAAGTTAAATATTCAAGTTCAATTTTATTTTTATTCACCATATTCACATTGTATTATAGTATAATATGTGTAAAAGATTTCTATATTTTACTTCTTCTCCGTCACCAAATTTTGGGTTTCTTCACCACAAAGCAACAAAGTTAAAAGACTATAAATGAATGCACTATATTTTATATATACGTATAATGATTAAAATTAATTTTCAAGCTCAAAATTATTTATATTTACCATATTCATATTGAATATGGTATATTAAATATTTAATATTTTAATATGTTTCTTCTTCATTACTATATTTTAGTTACTCAATAACTAATAAACAAAGTTAAAAGACTATAAATAAATTACATGTATTATATATATATATATATATATATATATATATATATATATATATATATATATATATATATATATATATATATATATATATATATATTGGTAATAATTGAATTTAAATAATCAAGTTCAATATTATTTTTGTTCACCATAATCACATGGTATTATGGTATAATAGATGTAAAAGATTTATATATTTTTCTTCTTCTCAATCACCAAGTTTAGATTTCTTCACCTTTAAGAAACTAAGTTAAAATAATATAAATGAATCAACCATAATTAATACGTTTGCATAATATTTAAAATTAAATAATCAAGCTCAATATTATTTATATTCAACGTATTCATATTGACTTATGGTATATTGCTTTTTAAAATATTCAATATTTTCATTCACCATCACAAAGATTTGGTTATCTTATCTCTAAGCACCAAACACAAAAGACTATAACAGATGTAAAACAAATTATATTTTATTTTTCTTCTCCATCAAAAATTTTTAGGTTTTTCTCCACTAAGAAAAAAACATTAAAAGACTATAATCCATGACATATATTTCATAAAATCTAGGTAATAATTAATTTAAATATTAAAACTAAAATTTATTTATATTGACCATTTAAAATTTATATAGGGTATTTTAGATGTAAATATATTCAATATGTTTCTTCTCCATCACCAAATTTCATGTTTATTCGTCACTAAGCCACAAAAGTAAAAGACTATGAATGAATGACAAATAAATTATATATATGGGTAATCACTAAAGTTAAATATTCAAGTTCAATTTTATTTTTTTTCACCATATTCACATTGTATTATAGTATAAATATGTGTAAAAGATTTTAATATTTTATTTCTTCTCCGTCACCAAATTTTGGGTTTCTTCACCACAAAGCAACAAAGTTAAAAGACTATAAATGAATGCACTATATTTTATATATACGTATAATGATTAAAATTAATTTTCAAGCTCAAAATTATTTATATTTACCATATTCATATTGAATTATGGTATATTAAATATTTAATATTTTAATATGTTTCTTCTTCATTACTATATTTATGTTACTCAATAACTAATAAACAAAGTTAAAAGACTATAAATAAATTACCTGTATTATATATATATATATATAATATATATATATATATATATATATATATATATATATATATATATATATATATATATATATATATATATATATATATATATATTATATATATATATATATATATATATATATATATATAATATATATATATATATATATATATATCTATTGGTAATAATTAAATTTAAATAATCAAGTTCAATATTATTTTTGTTCACCATAATCACATTGTATTATGGTATAATAGATGTAAAAGATTTATATATTTTTCTTCTTCTCCATCACCAAAGTTAGATTTCTTCACCTTTAAGAAACTAAGTTAAAATAATGTAAACTGAATTAACCATAATTATTACGTTTGCATTATATTTAAAATTAAATAATCAAGCTCAATATTATTTATATTCAACATATTCATATTGACTTATGGTATATTGCTTTTTAAAATATTCATTATTTTCATTCACCATCACAAAGATTTGGTTATCTTATCTCTAAGCACCAAACACAAAAGACTATAACAGATATAAAAAAATTATATTTTATTTTTCTTCTCCATCAAAAATTTTAGGTTTTTGTCCACTAAGGAAAAACATTAAAAGACTATAATCCATGACATATATTTCATAAAATATAGGTAATAATTAAGTTAAATAATAAAACTAAATTTTATTTATATTAACCATTTAAAATTTATATAGGGTATTTTAGATATAAATATATTCAATATGTTTCTTCACCATCACCAAACTTCATGTTTCTTCGTCACTAAGCCACAAAAGTAAAAGACTATAAATGAATGACAAATAAATTATATATATGGGTAA